>NDFZ01005213.1:295163-320371 GCA_002192655.3 Mamestra configurata | reverse complement strand
CTGAATGTCGAAGTTTGAAATGTCGACGTATGTTAGTTCTAAAGTACAGGATCTCGATGTACGCCAGTTCGAAAGTTCACTGGAGCGAAGTATGCAAGGCCGACGTATCGTTAGTTAGAAAGCATACGAGTGCGATGTACGCCAGTTCGAAATTACCCTGGTTAGGTTAGGTTAGAACTGTGACCAACTACGCGCGAGCCGAGCGAGCGAAGCGAGCGGTGCCGCGGCAGCGGCCGGCGAGCGCTACCTCGAAATTGGTCATGAAGTAAATTTATTTTTACACAAATTTGCTAATTATAATGTTGTAGGAGTACCAGTAACAGTACGGAGGCATTTCATACTTCGTAACAGGGTAATTTCGAACTGGCGTACATCGCACTCGTATGCTTTCTAACTAACGATACGTCGGCCTTGCATACTTCGCTCCAGTGAACTTTCGAACTGGCGTACATCGAGATCCTGTAATTTAGAACTAACATACGTCGACATTTCAAACTTCGACATTCAGTCGCGGAGTCAAAAAAGAGGCTTAAATGAAAATCAACACAGCACGGAGCACTGCACTTGCATTTATAAAGCTTCTATGGAAGGTACCGTCGGAATTCAATACACAAACCATTACAGTACCAGTCAATTGCGTTTTGTTTATTTCAGAAAAAGGCGAAAATCTTGTATTTATTTATCATCGTGTTGGAGTTCAAACAGTTCGGCAGACACGGCTCAATATTGTAATAGTGTTGGCGGGCCCGGCCCATCGCATCGCGCTAACTTGCTGATTGATGTTGGTAGACAATTCTGGCGAATACCTGCACAATAATCGCCACAGCACTGCGGGCATCAGCAGAACTGGCAAATTAGAAGGACTTAGTTACATTTAGATCAGTGCAACACTTTACAAAAAAACAAACTGAAATGTGTTTTCAGCAAGCAATAATACCCATTGAGCAGAGGCTTATCAAACTTTCTCTTTGGACAATACTCCCGAAGTTTGACGTTAGAAGATCGCATCAAGTCGTTCTCCAATGGTGCTCCAGCCAGTTAGCTGATCTCGCAGTTATAAAGACAATATCTTCCAGCCTAAAGGTAGATACATTTCCGTGCATGGCTGATGCGACAATAGTCAGAGTATGTAAATGTATGGCACCGCTTCCGAAGTCGGTCGCGCGTCTGTCGCAGACCTCGGAAACGGTGCCAAACATTCTCATACTCTGAATACTGTCGCGCCCGCGATGCACGGAATTGTACCTTAAGAGCTACGGAACCATCCGGCTAACCCGTTTCACACAAAGCTAGATTTTTTTTAAATAATGTTTTATTATCATTATGGAGTTTCTAGTCCGTTCTTTTCCATTAGAATCTACTTTTTGCGAGTCCCTATAATATTACTAGAGTCAAAATAATATTTTATTTCCAAACTGTAAATTTGATGTTCAAAGGTTAAATAGTCAAGTTGAAAGAAATGAATTGACTTGACTTGACTCGACTATCGGTCAACTAAGAAAGTACCGTTCTGGTAGGTAGGCATCTCGCGGTTATCATCCCTTAAATTTATGAAAATTTCAAAAAAAATATTTTTTAACTAGTCCAACAAGGTCACAATTTTAATATATTGCAATTTATATACGACCAAGTGGAAAAAAAAATTGACAACCTATTTTGAAGAATGCAAGCATGTGCCAGACAATAGCAAACTTGTCATCGGGAGTTCGGGATAGTGAGTAACATTAGCTTCCGCGCTTTCTTACATCGATCAATCCAAGATAAGGATATTTTTTGAATTCAATCAGAAACGTGTGTAGAAACTGGTTTTATGTCAATTTTGGGAAACGAAAAACAGGAAACGAATATTAACATCAATATTAAATGTACTTTAGTGATCATTCTTGTACTTTACTAAAAAATCAAAATAGGTTGTATTTTTTTTAAACTTAATCATAAGTAAATTACAATATATTAAAATTATGGCCTTGTTAGACCATTTACATTTTTTTTTTGTATAAATTGAAGGGATGGTCACCGCGAGATGCCTGCCAGAGCGGTACTTATATTAGCGGTAATTCTAGCTTTGTGGGAAACGGTTTAGACGGATGGTTCCGTAGCTCTTAAGGTACAATTCCGTGCATAGCGGCCGATCGAAGCCGCGCGCGATCGTCAATCGCAAGCGTCAATATTAAACTCCTTTGCTTTAACCGAGTGATATTTTTTGTCCCAAATTGCGTACCTATGATTTATCAACGGTTCACGCTTCACACTTCCACATCGGAAACATGTGAAACAACTGATATACAAGCGGAATTTAATGAGCGAGTGTAAAGTCGAACGAACAAATTGTGGAATAGCTTCATGAACAAAATGTGACTCATTTTGGGGATCATTTCTGTTTTGCCTGTGTAAATATGGAAATATCAGATTTCGTTGAGTTGTAATTAAACAAAAATATAACATTTCGCTTGGGATTTAGGGATGGCCATTTATAACCCGGCAGGTCAGTATTACAATCTGATTTAGCTAAAGTTGCGAATGCGATGCGGAATTTTAGAATATACCTCCTACTGGTAAAAGCCTCGACTGGATTCACATTCGGGTATAGTTCATTGGTCAATGTAAGAATTGTATTTCACCTCGTGTTTACAAGTAGCTACGCACGAAGGAGTAAAAACACGCAATTACCGCCAGGAGGCGCCGCCATCGAACCGTCATTAAAACTTGGCGCCAACTCAAACATAATGAGCAAGAACTTGAGCGCTACTTGCGGATTCAATTAATACGACTTTGCTTATTTCTGTTTCAGTGACACGCCTTTTAATCCGACATCAATGTTTTAGTAGTAAAGAACAAGGAAAGTTATGGACTAAGAGCCCAGAGGTGCCAGACCTCTCTTATCTTCTCACTAACAAAATGTGTGGGCTAGAGTAGTGTTAATATGTACTTTTAACATATCTCCTAATACCTGCTAGTGTAGGCCGACGGCCGATTTCCAGGGATCAGGTGCCAAAGCCATTAAAGTCTTTTTAAGCCTGGGCGCTGATAATGTAAGTTTAACAGAATATTGTTAAATAATTAGTAACTAACTAATATTTTAACGACTGATTAGTCAGTGTAATTGTCTGGCTGGTCAACACCTCGAGTGAGATCTTATTCACAAGGCTGAAATTTGTGCATAGTTTATTTAGTAGGTGCAAATAATGAAAGCTAAAGACTGCCAGGATTTAAGAGGATGCAATACTACCTCCTTGACTACTGAAACACCTTTGATACGTCAACATCACAAAACAAAAATAAAAGAATTGCCATCGGCCTAAGCGAGCAGGTATGCGTATGTTAAAAGTACATACTAACAC
Organism: Mamestra configurata; assembly: GCA_002192655.3. Classification (NCBI taxonomy): domain Eukaryota; kingdom Metazoa; phylum Arthropoda; class Insecta; order Lepidoptera; family Noctuidae; genus Mamestra; species Mamestra configurata. The sequence continues at coordinate 317,030 of NDFZ01005213.1, read as the reverse complement.
TGCTCTATCCCACATATTTTGTTAGTGAAAAGTAAGAGAGGTATGGCAGCTCTGGGATCTTAGACTATCATGACTATAGATTCTACAGGCAAGTGATAGAAATGTTATTTTATGGAATAATACGTAATCAACAGAACGCAACGAGTATTTAACGAACTGAATCCAATTTCAATAGTCATCGGAGCATCTCCCTGGAGCCTTCGGCCGCCAAAGTCCATTGTCTCGAGTAATAGTCGGCACAAATATAAGGCGAGCAGCGGTGTTGGAGTAAATGAAAGCCATCAGTTCAGAGTTCAACGACAGGACTGTATTGTACGCAGGGAACACGGGACTAAATGAACTTATAGGAGCACACTTCACATCGTGTGTGCTGTTAAGCCTTTGGCTTTGTTTAGAGTCTTGTAAGTAGTTCTCTGTGCTAAGAATGGTAGCTATTTCTTTTCATTTACATTTAGAAGAAATAAGTTACTTAACTTTCAAATTCTGTGTGTCAAGACCGAGTTGTGGTCAGCGCTAAGATGAATTAAGATTCTAATAGGCATTAAGTAATGTACAATTTGTAATAACATGAAGACACAGAAGTATTATTGTCACTAGTTATAAGATGCCGTATGCTGACCACATTCAATTTGTGTTTACAGCATGAGGAGAGGCAGCATTTTGTTCAAGATGATATGGTTGGAGAGAAAGTCTTTAAAGAGTTGGTGGCTAAAGAGAAGTAAATATGATAGATGAAGTCATGCTGCGCCGACCTCAAACGAATTGGAATAGGGACGACAATCCAAGCAGGTCATTATTGTATTAGTTCATGTTTACTTACCGGCTGTATCCCTTTTTGGCTTTATTATTTTGAGTTCTCATTAAAGTTAGTTTTGGGAAGCCGCTGTGTTAATTGCTTTATTAAAACAGATTGATGATATCAAAGTATTGTGTAAAAGTCCGTTCCGTTCCGTGACGGCGACGAGACGAGACGGGACGGGCCGGGACAGGACGCGGGCGCAGTACCTAAGCTCGTGACGGGTGACTGTAATACATCAAGATTGTAACTGTTCGTGCTTCATTTGTCCGTGTTCCCGCAAAATAGGGTCATTAGTTATTCGTTTTACTTTATTTTTTACAGCGTCCTGCATCTTGAGTCTTGCGGGGATTCGATAACGTCGTGAATGCGATAGCTACTTACTAAGACAATTAAGTCCTGAAGATTTTAAAGAAATAAGTTCATTGTTTTGTCGCAAATTAACTACATTAAAGCCACAATGTGCGCTCAAAGTTACCAAAAGTACGAGAACTTGCAATAGACGAGTAAGTTACATACCCGCGCAGGATGAGCACAGTTCACCGGTTAAGGAGACGACAGTCACAGAGTCTGTCAGCCGCGACGTCGGCATGCGACACATGGCCCATTGCACTTACTGACCCGGCAGAGCCCCAGCAATCCTTTCACCCTCGACTGGGCACGGCTCACCCTCACGACAATGTTCAGCACTCTCATAAACCGTATTCGTAGAAATCTCACATCTTTAACACACAGCTGAACTTGGTTCCTAGGAGACGAGTGCGATATTCCAATTATAACTTTGTTTCTTTGAAAAGTTTTGCTGTGCAATTGAAATCCTTCACAACGGAGTACTTTCCGATCCGAACGACTTTTCTCCGTGCCAAGATCTAATAGTGTTGAAAGAAAGAAAGAAAGAAAAAATGTTAATTTGGGACTCGCACAAGACAAACAAATCAGTAAAATAAAATTAATAACTAAACAGTGTTGCTGGTTCGCATTTGACTGCGTGCATGTCTTGAGAAGTGATTCTTGAGCAGTTTGCGCTAACAACTGTGGAAATCTGTTCGCTTCCATTCTCGTAGGTCTTTGTTAGCAGGTACTCGTACGACGCTAGAGCCGTAAACTTCAGTTCTGATGAAACATTTCAATTGTTAACCAGTCGGCTGAACTAAGAATTAGAAATACTCAAACATGAAAATTATTCATGAACCAAATAAGATTATGCTTAGGTAAATCTCTTGTTTCTCTACATGCATAATCCTCGTGAACACATTTCGTACGGATTATAATAATTTTCTCTATAATTACGACATAAAACTAGTCGTTACCTCGGAGCCTGCAGCCATTTTAACAAATATGTCTAATGTTAACAGGCACGTAGCGTGTTTATAGCGCACGACGCGACTACGGTTCGGCACCGCCACGACTCCGTCACGGGAAGCCCAAATCTCGACACTACGTAAAAGGGGCAATTCTTGTTTATTTTTCCGTAAAAAATCGACGCTAGCGTAAAAAAATCATCTCATATATTATGTGTAGTTAATTTTGCTTTCAGCTTTTATAAGGATTCCCTCGACAAAATACGAATTATAATGTGTTCGCGTTTTGGTTGAGGCAAACAAATGAGCTGTTATTATTGTGTTTAGATTTATTTTTATTGAAGGTTAACGTAGATGGAAAAATGAAGTGTTTTGTGTCAGTCATGTCGTCAACAGAATGAAATCTCAATCCGTGTGCGTGTGGTGCGTGCGTATTGTCAACGCTTTAGGTAGGTAGGACGGTAGGTGTCGCAGTATGTCCCTGTGACGTTCATAAACAGTGGCCGCAGCTTACCCGCAGTGGCAGAGGATATCCGAGTGCCGAGCACCACCCGAGCACCGCAAACAGGCACAAAGTAGCCTGCCGTACATGTGTAGCCATACCTGTGCACTTTAAAACGCTCAAACCACAACTCTGTTACATACATAATATACTCCATTATTTTCAGAGTATTTCATATTGTAACTATAAGTATGATAAGCTCTGCAGCCATTTTGAGCATGCCATCAACTAATTTATATTTCAGAATCATTCAATAGGTTTCGTGTTTTTAAAAACAGTTTCAGAAAAATGCTCCTTTTCCTCAAAGCTCCTGAAAATTGTACAAAAATCTTGTGCTTACATAAAAAATGTCGTGTAATCCGCGCCATCTTAGCTTTATGTACACAATTTGTCCGCTCATTTACTTGAGCGTTATTAAATGGACATCATAAACTGCTCTAAAGCTGTTGTTTTCCCTTCACTTAATTAATAAACTCTGAAACAGCCTTTGTTATCTGATTTTGTCTCATTTTGTGTAATCTTTTTTTTTTTTTTTTTTTTAAAAACGTTGCCCCCCACACTAGGAATTTCTCCTGTATCGTGGGTGCGTTTACAAACATACAAAGTCACAAACACAAACAGCCAGACCCGGAACAACTATCTGTAGGCCATACAAATATTTGTTCCGCCCGGGAATTGAACCCGTGACACGCAGCGCAGCAGTCAATCGCTCAACCACTGCGCCAACCGTGCCGTCATACAGCTATCTCAAGGTAGATAGCTGATCTTTTGGCAGAATTGCCACCGTTGCTTTGAAAAAAAAAACCAACGGGTTGCATTCCGGGGGTGCCGGCAGAAGTGAAAACTTGAACATTAACGTTGTGCATTTTTGATATTTTGGAATGTTTAGGGAATAATTTCGCACGAATTGCTTTAATTATCAGTATACAAGTACTATCATTTATGTGGTACAATACAATATTCATTTATTGCGCTATCGTACACAAACATGACAATTTATATTACACTAGCTACCGCCCGCGTTAATGTCGTAAATTATCCCAAGGGAACATACTCCCGGGATAAAAATCCTATCGCCTTTCCCGGGACTCAAACAATCTCTATACCAAATTTCATCTAAATCGGTCCAGCCGTTTGCGCGTGAAGAAATAACAAACATACACACACACTCACATACTTTCGCCTTTATAATATTAGTGTGATTAAAAATTTAACACTTCAGAAATTTCTTTCCGTCTTATGAATTTTCGATCAGGTCACGTGTCCTGACGCGAGTTTAACATTTTTTACCCATCCCAAAAAGTGCACAACGCCGCTAAAGAAGTTTTAACTTCAAAAATAATTATACTGAATGGAAATATTATAAGATTGGGTTAGATTAAGAAAGGAAAACAAAAACACAAACGTATTTCCATAAAGTATGGTCTCAAAATAGCAAAAGCTAACAAGATCTCAAATTTGGATATATGTATGCATTATCTATTCACGTGTTGTGTTCAACACAAAGTAGACAGTGATCCTATTCCCTTGTTATATTACTGCAAATCCGCGGCTTTCCTGACAATATGAAAAAACATTCATCGAGGTTTGAGATCAAGCTGTCAGGGCGCCACGCGTGCCCCTCACAAATCCATCCGCCTTACCTCCTCCTCGCCGTACTTCGCCAAGGTTGTAAACTTGTCAAATGTGTTCGACCTTCGGCGTTAAACCTTGTCGAAGATCGCCGCGTCGCGATATGATGGAGGACGAGCTAGTTTGTTTGAGAAGAGCTGAGCGGAAGTTTGTCGCGTAATCCGGATGCGATTAGACCTCAGTTTTACGAGTATTTGACGTCTTTACGAGTTACGTATAGAGAGGAAGTCGGGGTTCACAGATACGCGTTTATGTGTTTGTGTCGTGCTATATCACATATACCCGAATAGTTACAAATGTCTGCTAATTCCTAAAATTACTGTTATGTATGTAATTTATCGCGATGCTTGTAGTAAATGTATCATTATCTTTGTGACAAAGCAACTACTTTGCAACTGAGTGTAACTGATAGAAGCATTTATTGTTGACTACGCTATTTGCAACTGGCATGTAAGCGAGGAGCTCAATTATACTTTAATTGAGTCACTGCCGCCACCGCTGGCTGCCTGCGCCCGGCTGCGGTCGGCTGCGGTCGCATTGTCGCAGAGCGGAAATTGCATATTTCACACAACAGGCTAACTTCTTAATTGGTTGTTTGACAACAGTGTCTTGAAATGCAGTGGTAGAAATAACTCCGATATGATCAAAGCATTCTATCTCAGTCGGCATGAAAAGTTTTCAGCGTATCAGCATTAATAGAATTCAGCAGAAAGCTTCTTGGTGCACACCGCCCGCGTACCTCCGTGGGCGGTGTGCTCTTTGAAAAACCTACCACTACCAAACGTCAGAATGAGCTGCCAGTAAGAAATCCTTTGTCAGAAACCAGACAAAGGCTACTGGGATATTTTTAGCATCGAGATTATATGCATGGAGAAGAGAACCGAGGCGACCCCTACGAACTTTATTGAATTGTAACGACACAGTTGCATCAAACACACGAGGGAGGCAGGCTAATTGAATCTTGTTCGTGAAGCCTTTAACTTGTTTGAATTTAAGACACGTTGTCTGTCTGTCCAACATGAGACACGATTACGGGGCCTGCTGCACTTTGTCAGGGACTTTATTAGCAATTACAAATTGTTAACTGTGTTAGGCGATTGCAGTTCAGAAATGTGACATGTTTTAGTTGAAACAGATAATTTTATCACTGACAGATAGTGATGTTCATCGTCATCCAATTATTGATATCTAGGTTAGGCACTCGTTATAATTTTTAGTAAAGCATAAATCTTTTTTCACAAAACGGTGCTAGACCCACATTGCCCCTCGGAAAAGTTCTCATCAAACCATCACTTAATATAGAACGGTTGCATCACGAGTTAAACTATTAGTAAAACGGAGATTAAATCAAATAGATCGGCAATGGTTCTAAGATTAAGGCTTTGGAAAACGAAACTGCAAAAGAAAGTGACAGGAAAAACACCCTAAAGAAAGAAACAACTTTTGGTTTTCAACTTTTAGAACTTTAGGCCCCTATAGAATTTAATCGAGGTCGTTTTGTGTGGTCTAGTTTTATTTACCACTAACTTGGTTGTACTACTTACTACACACTGGGTAACTTAGGTACTACACACTTGGGTAACTTACTACACACTTAGGTGACTTGGGTGATATCATCAAAGTTTGAGTCATCGTAGTGACTCGACTTAACTCTGCGTTACCTACCCTGAGCTAGCTGTACAGGGTGCGATATTTCCTCCAGTACCAGCCACGATTCTCCAGGACTAGAACGTGATCAACGACTGAGCTGTCCAAGTGTCCACACATTGGAAGGACAAAATTTGAGAAGGCGTCTATTGACACGAAAAGAAGTAGTAGGTCATCAGATCTTTGCCGTGCAGTTGGCACGATATTTTACGACGAGTCAAAGTTGTCAGTTTATCGTGTACAAACACAAACATTCAACAGGTCAGAGTAGGTAGCACGAGGAGTCGAGGATAACGGTCACTAATCGCTCCGGAACATCTCCAGAGTACTTTTATTAGACGATAAACTTTCGAGGAAAAATAATCTTTCATTCACAAAGAACTATTATTTGCTGAATATACTGTTAAATTACTTATTTAGAAGTTTGGAAGAAGACACCTCGGATGGATTTTTCAAGAATTGTTGATAGTACGAATTGCGTTTTTGTTATTATTCGATAATTCATTTCTACTCATATACTTATCCAATTTAAATATTTCTTAAAAAACTACAAAAAACATATAAATATATTAACAATAGTAGTCCGCTGGTGTCGGGAGCAGGGTCTAAGCTACCGGTGGTTAGGGCTTCAGAGAAAGGAACCTCCTCACAATACTAGCCGTATCGAGGAATACTGCCTTCTGTATCAGGCCCTTTATTCAACCGCGTAACGCCAGCTTTGACAGAGGGTCGTCGAAGCTTTAGGCCATCAGGCCATTGGCCGTAACGAAAAATAAATGAATCGGCACAATAACAGCCGAGTCCACATTCCATTCCACATGTCGACAATCTCGTGTGCTAAGTCGAGATACTAGATTTGCTTCTCTTTCTCAGTCTTCATGAGGTTCTCGTCTTGCGGGATGGTAACATCGACTCTATCATTGGGCGGCGCGCTAATCGGGCTAACACCACTATATCAGGTTTATGCCAACAATAGTCCTATGATGATAGAAGGATCTATTTGAGACACCAAGCATTTGTCGTAATTACCCGTAATTATACTGTTGGTGCACTTGAGCCCCTGTGTCCAATGAGAATCATTGGTATTGTGTGAGACTAGACATAATTATTTGATGAGTGTGATGCTGTACTAAATGTGAACACTATAATGCACTTGTTATTTTTTGGGAATTAACCAAGCTAATGCTGAGTAGATGATGATGATGATGATGATGATGATGATGATGATGATGATGAACCACGGAAGACAAAATTGTCACGACACAATAAAAACGTTGGCTAAATCTGCCAGATCGCAAGTTATGTTGCTCAGAGATCTGAAACTAAAATGCGAGGCATGGCGTTCATATGCTGGTGAGCCGTGCGGTTAGGGTATGTGTCAGGTGAGAATTTCGTTATTGCAACGTTCATACGAGTATATATTCTAGAAATATTTACTGGCTGCTGGCTGGTAATTAAATGCATATTGCACTAGTGCAGAAAGCTACTAAAGCTTTAAGTTATTTTCAATTCTACATATTAATTCGTTGTAATTTATTCGTTATACTTATCTTAACTGAGGTGGATTTCACGAAAAAGATGGCCTAGTTTGAGGCAGTAATACTCGTTTCTTCCAACCCGTTTTAGTAAGACTCACTGTTCCATAACCAGTAATAAATAGAACGCTCTTTATCTACAGCTACGGGTATTATTGTTGGTGAGACTTTTATAAGTTGAGTGACTTTCCTCACATTAGGTGCGAGGCTTGCCGCCCAGTCGCCAGGGCCCGCCGGGACCCCAGATAATGGACCTGATTCATTAAGTGCCGGCTGATATCGATGTGATTCTTTTCACACACTGTTTTCTTTTGCTTTACTCTGATTGGATGCTGTTAGGAGATACGACAAAGTAATTAGTACTCCCTATAAACCTATTCGGTTCTCATGATTTGACCAATACGGATTTTATGGACGTTAAAAAGGACTGACTTCGAGTTTGTTTCAGTGTTTCTTCTCAGGCTTGTTGGCTGGAAAACACCGGCCTTATCTAGTTTAAAATGAACAAACAAAATTGACGTGTAAAAGTGTTATTTTTCTTACCTATTTACAAAATAAATAGCAATTATCATTTAGGATGGATGAGAATATGTATGAATGTCAGTCTGAATACCAGCTCCATTATAATGACCGGTATCTCGATTATCGTGGTTATACTAATCGTTTAGGGTGACAATGGCAAACTAATCGTCGGGCACCCAACTTGACATTCAACGATGATTTAATTACCTACTACATACCTAGTAGCCGGGTCCTTCGAGGATTTTGATTTAATCCATAACGTGATAGATGGATACATATTGCGTTTAGTTTAGTGTGTTTGTACACATTAATCAATATTTTAATTTGAATGACGTCACATATCATCGTGATTACACGGCGTCAGACATAACAAGAGGAATGAAATACTTCAACGTTCACACACTACTGCTACAGAGTCAACGTTTTTATTTATTCTTCTGTCGGGAACTTCAAATTTAGTTGCAACAAATGTCACGATATTAAATATTTCGTATTCAAATCCGCCGCAGTGCTGCTACGGTGCGGTTTATTGAAGCAAACACACGAAACGAGGAACATATTCCAACGTTTCGTCATGCGGCTGCGGCTTGCCGTAAGCCTGCTCCCCGCTGCACGTGGCTTACGGGAAGCTTCTCCGGCGCGGCCTGCACCGTGCGCCGTGTGCCGGGCGAAGTGCTGCCAGTGTGCATGTACTCTTATGTAGCCATATGAGCTGTTGCAGTACTATAAGATGCGAAATTGCGTAATGCTGTGTGAGGGTTTCAGCCAACTAAAATGTTCAATCGTTTGAGCCGAAAATAAAATAGAAAAATTTCAAGCTGCTCAGAAATACGGCAAGTTTCTTCTTTGCCCAGTTTCCAATATCCCAATTGTCCACGGCTTGTTTACAAACGCTTCGCTACATTGTATTCCGAACGTCATTGTTTGTGTTTTGTAAAGATTCGCCTCGCGTAGGTACCTACTGTACCTACGTACCTAGTCGTGTCGAGAGGTATTGTGAGTCGGACGCTTTCTGACACAATGACCCAATTCCTCGCCTCTACAATACACACTGACTGATTCCCTTATTTCGCTTTCTTTCCTAGTCTTTCCAAAATCTTTCATTATGTAACCAATTTGTCGTTTATTTATTTTCCGGGAAAAATCTCAGATAAGTTTGTAAGCGTCGCCAAACTTGTCACCCGTACATATAAACAATTATTAAATATTACTTCGGTAAGGAACAGAGGGGGAGAGGTCGTTCAGTTCACAGGGAGGGAGAAGGGAGGCTAATTTTATGCGCGGAAACGGAACTCCTATTGAGTGACAATAAGTTCACGATCGGGATTCACGATAAGTGATGTTTAACGGACAATTCGGGTTCGGGTGCGCGACGACTCGACCTACTTCGATAAACACGAGATATTGTACGGGTCGTCCTGTGAAGGAGTCTTCCTTTGAGGATAACTGTGTGTTGAATGGTTCGTAGTTGAGACGGACCTGGTTTTCTTATTTTTGTATAAGGTAATTGCAATATTCACACTCAGTCTTCGGCGTGATGCACAGCATGCTTGTGGACTATTTCGAAAAATTTCGAGACCAACGTCTACCTACAGCCTCTTGATTGACATTAGCAGTCCTTCATATGATTCCCAACATCGGACTTACAAAGTGCAAACACGGCATGGTTCTCGAGCCAGAGTCTGTACACAAGGCACAGCCCGGCTCGGGCATGTTTGTCTCAAACTCCCCGCAAACAATTGGGAGCGTCAACAAAACATTTTTCATTAAAAGCTTACGGCTCGAGGAGTCGACTGACATATTTCACTTCAAGCAGATCTGATTTTTGGATGAAATATAATATTTTTAGCTCTTGAAGTAAACTATGTTAAGTCTCAGATAGAAACTTGTTACTTTACGAGCCTACACGTGTGTCTTCTGTTGAGTGTAGGTAAGCTTGGGAAGTGTTTTCTGTTATATATTGTTACACTCACAACCAATTCACACAAACAATATACTTATTGTTTATGTGAACTACGTTTAAACTGAAAATATTTTGTAGTTCCTATCCTACCTAATAAAAAATAGATTGTGACTTCGTGTGATACTGTTACTACAGACAACTACGGCATATAACCATACAACTGATATAATTTTCAGAAAATTGTAACAAAGGCTCAAGAATAACAGGTGGCTTAGTTAAAATCCCACCAGTTGATTATATTATAACATACGTTGCGTGGCCGGCGAGATGGTTCCTCTCGGGTGACAAATGAAGTCCCGTCTGAGTCATTAGTTACGAGACACATCGCGTCTGCTCTTCTGGAGGTAGTCGCGGACAGAAACGCCCCCGTGGAGAAGTATTAGTAGGTAGTCGTATCTTTATTGAGAGTTTTCTTTACCCAAACGTTACGTGATATTTTAATTACAAGTTTTTATTTAACTTGCACTGTGTACGATATGTTTGTTAGTTGTTCGTCAAAATTTGCAAACCATTTTTCGACCATTTGTTGGTATCCGATTGAGCTGAAATTTTGCATGCACCTTTAGTTCTAGTGACAATACAATGTGCAATACTCAATATTGTAATCAATTAAATATGGCCGCCACTCCAAGATGGCGGATTATATATTTTTTCTTAACCCCTTAATTTAGTGATCAAACGAAAGGGTTTGAAGGGTAAAAAACAATAACATTACATTAAATTCAATATGGCCGCTAAATAAAAACTTTATTAAAAAAACATATTAATGCGTATCCATAAACCCTTCTAATTCTACGGACAATAAAAGAAACAACTCTGTATTCATTCTTACACTCCCTATCACCGACTTGACGTCAGCCGTCAGCGTTGACAGTGCCGTCAGTCAGGGCGCGTGTGACGCGGCACGCCACCGTAACGCTGGCGTGGCGTGAATCCACCTGAGCGTGATTTACTCGCGCCGTAAAAGAAACGTCCGATGCTACGCCTAGCGCCATTATTGCGTGGTTTATAGCCAGAGGCAAGTGAGATTTGTGCGTCTGTCTGTTTGTCTTGAAAGGATTGCTACACTACGTACAGTTACAGTGGGAAACGGGAGAATGGACTTATGGTAAGTCAACTTTAATGGAGACGTATTTCACTCACATGACAGTGGACCCAAGCATAGTTTTATTTTTATTCAAATTGAAAGCAGCAACATGTAAGATGTGCTGACGTCACTAAACTGCTTTAGTGATTATTGACACTAACACCATCCATTAAATTATTTCACAATCTCTTACAAAATCCATGTTAAATAAGATAAGAATGTGATGTTTACACATATTAGTGTGACGTCATGATATAGTAGGTATCTATTCAAATTTCGCGAATATTTTTAGAGAACGCCATCACTCACGCAGAGCCTGTGCAGTACATCTCACCGACAGCGTTATTAATAAAATAACACATTCATCTACTTTCGAGAACACGACGGTTTTCCTCATCTGGACAGTTTCTACAAGTTGGCGATATGAGTGAGAGCAGAGCGCACGCTGCGATGTGACCAGACGCCCAGCTCTCAGCAGAGACGCGGGGAATGGTGCTTTTATTTAATTCAAACTAAATATTTACTCGGCCAGTCAACCGCGGAGGCCCACAAGAAATTTATCGTCTGCGAAGCTCTCGCAGACGTTAACATTGTTGTTATAGTGTTAAATTGGGATTGCTTCTTGATAGCTTGAGTGTACGACGTCGCAGACACGCGGCGTGCGTTGTGTGTGCGTGTCGAGCTGACTTCTAGCGGTGGGTACGTGATATTGCGGAGGGACGTGGACGGATGGGATGAGCAGGTATTGCCGGTGGTAACGCAGACTCGTCCGTCGCGGTGGGTTTGTTACTTCAACAAAGCAGAGCGACTTCTCTTTCACTTTTCATTTCGGAATAGCGGAACGGATTCGAATCTCAAATCCCTAATGGACTGAAGCGCACTGTTGGACGAGCTTTAGGGAGTGCTGTGCCCGTGGTCTTCCGAACGAGCTACTCCGCGTCTGTCCGCGATATGAGGCACTGTGGGAAGCTGCTTTTAATTGTGCATGTCTGTCGCCAGCCTAGCCTTGAAACTGAACACGGAAACTAATAACGCTCTAAAATGTTTTCATTTTTCCACACTTCAGACACTCGTCAATCGCCTGAAAGTTCAATAAACGATGTCCATCATTGATGGATAGTTAATAAATATTGGCAGATTCACTATACGTAAATTGTTTGAACTTTCAAACACTAAATATTTGGTGCTGAAGAATTACGTTTTCACTTTCCTTAAGTAGGCTTGTGAAATAACGCGCTATTTTCGACTGCAAATTCAACTAACAGCAAAACGACAACAGAAGTCGATAGTTTGAAGGTGCCGCGTTGAAATAGTCGCGACGCGGAGTGGACCGTCTGCGCGCAGCTTTACAAACCACGGCCAACAAAACTGAATGTACGGCAGGTGGAGTTATTATAGTAGTAAAATTACTAGAACTGAAGTTATTGGCTGTTAAATTCTTTTTTCAGGGAGGTCAGTGATAGGATTTATGAGAATTCTATACCATCTTCAGCGGGTAGGCGTGTTGATTCCTGTTCTATTGTAAATATCATCACATGGAAATAACGTCTGCTTTCTGATAAAAATAGATGTTATGTTTGTAGGCGGAATAGTGAGACGATTCGAACTAAATGTCAACGCAGCGATCCTACTTCGTGATCTCAAAGGATCTGGTTTGAAACAATGACATTGTTGGAGAACAGCGATATTTCAGTAATTTGTTAGATTTTAAACATTCAGCGTTGTTATTAATTAAAATATTAATTATCCTATCTCTCCACCTGGCCTTATTTTTGTCCCAGGCCGGTCTTTTCGGTAGGAGCCGAGCTCGTCCTGTCCAGGTGGCTTTTTTGCCCATTTCTCGTTTGACATTGTAAGCACGGTCGAGTTCTGTGCTTTCTTCTGGATTTGGAACATTATTTTGTATATGATAGTCCCATTGATGAGGAACGCTATAGGCTATACGGGAACGGGAAAGAATGGGATATGCGCGTACCAAGCGGGCAAAAGCTAGTGATATGTATAAAAGTTTACCTTTAACAAAACACGTGCTTCGTCTACAAGCCTACGATGTCTAGTGGATGGTGCGTGCTGCTCTACCACCTACTTCGCAAAAGTTTATTGAATAACCAGATGAAACCCGAACGGGGAATAAAGGTTTTCATTAACCCTTTCTCTCGGTTTCAAGTTTCAAACCCATTCAATGGGTTTTCATAGTAAGGTTTTTTTATTGATTTGATTCTTAACCCATGAACCCACGATATGGATATGGGAACCCATTTTACTGGGTTCTAAGCATAGTATCGAATCGAAGAGGTAAGCCGTTTATGAGGTTACCTTTATCGTGATGTAAGTCCTTGTATGGGTTTCAAGGAGTTCCATCATGATAAAGGTACTTCATAAACAGCTTACCCCTTCGAAAGGCTTAACTCTTAACCTTAGATTATAGACTATCAAATTTTGATGCGTAAAAAAGTATTCTAAATGTTCAGTTGACAAATTATCGAAAGTTTACAACCTCTCAAGATATTTTTTGTATAATCTTACGCAGTTTTCCATTTTCCGGAGACATATACAAATACAATACCGCGCATGTTTATTGTAGATAATAATTTATTGAAATCCAGTGACGGTCTTACTAGGTCGACAGCACATCAGTAACACTTGCATAACGAAAAGTGCCCTTACCACTGTGAAAATAAAGACGCTTTTGATGTCAAATTGTTACTACCGACCTTTGCTTGAGTGCACTAGCTAGTTCTACACATTAATTTATTAGCACATCGTTCGAGCTCGTCCCCGGAGAAATCTGGACGTTATAATATTTGGTTTGGGTAATACAACATTTCAGAACATGTTTTTAAGTGGGTACCTCGTCGTTTTCCAAGTTAAGACTCAATTAATGTTATAGGTACATGTATCTGGTATACAGCGTGAACATATGTGTGTACGTTAACTCTGTTCATCGACATGTTGATGGATTGTAAGTATGACGCCGATGAAAATGTGCCTCGTAGCAGCATCATTATATTATACACAGAGTACTAAATTTTATAGTTCACCGTTATTATTATGATTTGAATTTGTGCGTAAATTTCATACGACATAGTATCTATAGATATCATTCGTGATCCAATATGTAAGCATAGGCAAAGCTGGAACTTGAACCACAACCGAGAGTCTGGTTGAGAGCATTAATGCCGAAGCCTGGGTCATTCCTGTTCGCATTCATCAAGCTAAAATACGGCAAGCATAATATTAGGAGGCAAGTATGCCTTTAATGTGACGTATGATGGGCACTTCAGACTGTTTCATACCGCGTGCTATTCTGCAGCATTACACGGGGTAGAATGTAATAATGTCGAGGAAGTCTTTGTAAACACGTCGACGGCGACACGGGCCGGCGGGCCGGGCGGGCATCACGTTATGAACGGGACAAAACCAAAAAATGACAAAGCGTCACGACGGGAGTTTGTTTTCACCAGCTTCTGACACTGGAATGTACCTAAAAGTTTCGTGATTTTTAGCGAGTTTACAGAAGTTACACTTGCCTCTAGCTTTCATTTCGAATTGAAATTGATTGACGAACGAAGGATTTTGTCTGCCGCTTTCCTACTATTTTTTTTCATTTTCTTTCTTCCTTCAGGTAAACCGCTTCGTGCACTTGATAATGCTGATTGAGGCTCACTTGTTGAGAAGCTCTGTCGTCAACATGAATAAGTTACTTACGTGTAGGTTGTCAAATCGGTTGGTTGTGCAGAGCTCCTGCACGGGCGGGGGGCAAGTGCTGACGCAGTCGCCCCACCAGCCCGGCGGCTCGTCCTCGCCGGGGTCGTCCCCGCCCGGCCCGCCGCCGCCCTCCGGCTGCCCCTCTGCGGACAACAGAAAACATCAGTTTAGCAACAACAATAAACCAATAAGAAAACACAATTGATTGTTCAATTAACGAACCAAAGTCTCTAGATTTGCCTCGATAACAGCTAGTCGCGTTTCTGATTCGTTGTGACACCTCTGGCTCACACAATATCGACTAGATTGTCATAAATACGCTATTTATTTTTGAGCGAGTCACTCGCTTGTCACTCTTCTCAGGAAAGACACATCTAACGATTTAAATCTTCGTTTCAAACTCTGTAAAATCACATTTCATTTCCCAGCAAACTTATCAGTATTCAAAATCAGCGCAAATTCTAATAAAAACATGAAACTTTAACGTGCAACGTCGTTTGTCGAAAGCAATCATCAGGATGTTTCGGGGAGCGAACGCACGAGTGTGCAAACTAAATAGCGATAGTAGGTACAGCGTCCGCAGCGAAACGTTATTAATATTATAGTAAGCGAATTCTTTTGTTTGTTATTTTTAATACAATTTAAACAAACATTCGGTGGCGCTCGTTATTATTATCTCATTCGCTAGGGTGGGGTGGGAAGAACTCGACACACCTCACGCCAAAAAATGGAAAGTATTTTTTTTAGTAAAATCTTTTCCTGAGTAATCGCTAATAATTGGCAATAATGAAGCTTTAACAGGCACTGTCGTATTTGTGACGTATGGTGTTCGCGTAATTGCGTCCTTTTGATATTCTTTTCACTGTAATGGATGTTTTGCCTCGGTTGCTTAAAAGGCTTTGAAACAGTCAAACTGTCCGATAAACAAAAACTGTACCTAACAACTAAACTAAAATATTGTCAACTTGTCAAATACAGAACAAAGAGCGAATGATTTGCTAATGAGCTGGCGCTTGGCGGCTGCGCGCGGTGCTCACAGAAATATTCAAATCTGTGCTCCATTGTGAGAGAAACGACAGAATTTTCTGGTGAGCTGACACATTCATTTGCAAGCTTGGACAAGTCAACAATAGCTTCGAGGCGAGCCATCGGGCCCGCTCCATGGGCGCCCGCTCCGCAGCAGAGACCCGCCGGCTCCCGGCTGTGAGCGCAAACTAAATTACCTAATATTGTTGTTGTTCACTGCTTCGTCGACAGTAATCCGTTCCTTATCTCCCATCGACTTGTTAAGAGACTTCTCATCGTTTATCTTTCCTTAAATACACGTTTGTGCTCATTCGCTGTTTGATCTTGGAAAGGTTCTTCTATTGTTGAACTAACATGGGTTTAGTGTTCCTATATCCTCTTGAAGACTAAAGATAATTAAAAACGGAATGTTATTCAAACTCAGTCTCGCTTTGACGTTTATTTTTAAAACAATGATTTCGAATCATTATCTTAGTGAATGCAAATAGTGATAAAGCAGACATCAAAGTGAATCCAGGCGTTTGGCCCACATCTCGATCCTCGCATGTTTTAATTACATTTCGCCACAACGCTCGGATATCGGACAGTCGGACGAAGACAACAAATATTCCCGTCAGAAAGTAGCTTTATGTATCTCGAACAGATAGTGTATAGCATAATGTCAGTTAAACAGTCATTGAGTGAGTGGAAGCGGCGCGCCGACTGAAACACCCACAGTCGGCTGTGTCTTTGGCCGACGCGGCGACGTGCGAGCGCATTGTTTTAGCGTAGCTTCCAGTGTGTGAGAATCGAGTATTGTTGGAGACGTCAACTCAGACTATAGCCGCTCATTCACACAAATGTGACTAAAGATGTTAACATTGGCGTAAATAGAGTTTTTATTACAACTGGCTTCAGTTTCAGAATAAAGTGTAATTAGTGTGGAGGTGGATGGAGCTGCCTCGATATGTGTCGAGCATTAGGCGACAATGGCTCGAGACGTGATAGCGCCGGCTCTGTTGCGTCGTAATGGGCAACAAATCGTTGGTGAAGAGCCGACGCCGCGCTTTGATCTGTAGCGCGCTCTTGTCACAAATCCGACTATTATTATATGAAAGGGAAATCTACGCGATAAAAATACTGCTTTTTATTGAACAAGTGACAAATGATTTTATTGAGTTAGTATATAATTATTAAGAAAAAAAAGGGATTGGAATATTGTATTCGGTTAGATATTTGATTCTTCTTCTGAAGGTAAACTCAAATTTTGCTAGCGGATATTTTAAGAATTAAGTAATAAGTAATGCACTCAAGTTGATAATAAATCGTTTTATTCCCTCACTTGGCTCGGTAACAGTCGGGCCAAGAGGTTTATTTATACAAACACCATAAAAGTAAGCTTCCCTTCAGTTTATTTGCGCTGCAGACAGAACAGGGGTGCCATGTTAAATTCCACTTATTTGCGCTGCAGACAGAACAGGGGTGCCATGTTAAATTCCACTTATTTGCGCTGCAGACAGAACAGGGGTGCCATGTTAAATTCCACTTATTTGCGCTGCAGACAGAACAGGGGTGCCATGTTAAATTCCACTTATTTGCGCTGCAGACAGAACAGGGGTGCCATGTTAAATTCCACTTATTTGCGCTGCAGACAGAACAGGGGTGCCATGTTAAATTCCACTTATTTGCGCTGCAGACAGAACAGGGGTGCCATGTTAAATTCCACTTATTTGCGCTGCAGACAGAACAGGGGTGCCATGTTAAATTCCACTTATTTGCGCTGCAGACAGAACAGGGGTGCCATGTTAAATTCCACTTATTTGCG
The DNA here is from genome assembly GCA_002192655.3 of Mamestra configurata. Classification (NCBI taxonomy): domain Eukaryota; kingdom Metazoa; phylum Arthropoda; class Insecta; order Lepidoptera; family Noctuidae; genus Mamestra; species Mamestra configurata. The sequence continues at coordinate 299,507 of NDFZ01005213.1, read as the reverse complement.
CTGCAGACAGAACAGGGGTGCCATGTTAAATTCCACTTATTTGCGCTGCAGACAGAACAGGGGTGCCATGTTAAATTCCACTTATTTGCGCTGCAGACAGAACAGGGGTGCCATGTTAAATTCCACTTATTTGCGCTGCAGACAGAACAGGGGTGCCATGTTAAATTCCACTTATTTGCGCTGCAGACAGAACAGGGGTGCCATGTTAAATTCCACTTATTTGCGCTGCAGACAGAACAGGGGTGCCATGTTAAATTCCACTTATTTGCGCTGCAGACAGAACAGGGGTGCCATGTTAAATTCCACTTATTTGCGCTGCAGACAGAACAGGGGTGCCATGTTAAATTCCACTTATTTGCGCTGCAGACAGAACAGGGGTGCCAAGTTAAATTCCACTTATTTTCTTGATTGCTTTAAGTTTTCTTATGCTCCCCAAAATCGATAAAAAAACCGGCTAAGTGCATGTCGGGCCACGCGCAATGGGTTTCGCAGTTGCTCGTCCCGTAAACCGTGGCCGGTAATTAATTATTAATTAATCGGTACGAATTTCGCTGTAAGAATACAAAGTAACAAGTGCATGTAGTTTTACATCATTTTCTGTTTTCATTTTATTTCATAAATTGGTCGATTATTATTCATTAACTTTTAGAGCATAGTTAGCTGTGATATTTTTCCTTTTTAATTCGTGTTTTATGCTACTACCACGATATTTTTCACGTCTCTAAAAATACCGTTATAATACAAAATACCGTAACAAAAAAAAAACACGTTAAAGTTTGATATTTCGCAAACGGATCCTTGGATGGAAAAATGGTTTTCGCACTCCCTCAATATTTGTAGGGCTACACAAAAAAACTTTTTTTTCAAGGTTTTATTTGACCACTATGTCGGCGCGATTAATATGTATTACCCATACCACCATAGGAAATTTAACAACAAATACGCTTCACAAACATATAACGTCATTCTAAAAACAAAGCGCGTGAAGTTTTATTAAAAAGTGTGTGTTCCAAGTGTGCCGCGCTCACCCGCGCCGCGCGCCCGTGAGTGTAATATCCGTTACAAACAATTTGTAAATTGCGCTGCGGTGCTGAGACGGTACTACTACTAATTTAGAATTACACGTTTTACAACAGCTTTTGTAATTAAAAATGTTAAAAATAACTTCGTGGAACTACTACAGTAACATTTGTGCGTAGGTGCCGCCTGGCTTTATGACTTCAGCTCTGTTCACATACCTACATCGATTAGGTGTGCATGAGTATGGTATCGAAAAATAGCTCCATCCGTAGAGAAAAGATAAGGCTACAACATCGTTTTCTAGCTCAAGTTTCTCACAGCTACCATCTCGTCATAAAGCAGCCATTTCCTCCGTTATAAAATAAAAGAGCAATGATTTACACAACCCCTCCCTCGCGGAGGTGGCAACAGGGCTGCCGCGCGAGGTGGCAACAGGGCTGCCGAGCAGGGCACAGGTCGTAACGTGTCAATCTACCCACCGCTTTTACTGCGATCCTCGTAATAAAATTAGGTAAACGAGCACCTCCAAGTTTTACTTGACTATAAAAGAAGTGCCTTTGTCTTACTCTGAACATTCGGGGCTTCGGCCACGAGACACGTCACACGATGTTTGATAATCTTGTCCTTGTACTAGGTACTCAGGTTTAGAGTCCTGAAGAAGGGAAACTATTAAACAAGCTCACACCTACCTTAGAATAGAAAATAAATTAGTAATCTATATGCTAAACAGATCCTTGACTTTACGAAAGCTCTAAGAACCTGTTCAATAAAATAATCAAGGTAAGTATTCAGAGCCTGAATCAATTCTCTCAAACATTTCTTGAAGGAATTTCTTAAATCCGTTAGTCTTACAGACTTGAGACGCTGTCAAGACAATTTTGTTCGGTTAGGCCCTTGGAAATTCTTTAAAGGCTTCTGGGAAACATTTTTCTCATTTAATCGGTATGTACTTAATGTTTGACTACAAAATGTCTGATCTGTTTTAGAGAACCTGTTCTCGTATTTTACTGAATAAATTATGCAGCGAACATTTTCTACAAGACTAGCGTGCCCCATGGTCGGTAGTGGTCCCACGCGAGCCTACTCATCAATACAAATAAATTAAATCGATATGTCTGTTTGTAATATCAAAATAATAGTATTTTCCTAAATGCATATGCGAGTATATACGATAATTTTAATTTTTTTGCTTGTCCGTCTATTGTTTCCGGCTAATCTCCGCAAAAACTGGGCTGATGTTCACGGAACTTTCACTTGCAGATGTTATATGGAGCAACTAAGGCCCACTTGCGTAAACCAGAATTATCTTTCAAACTCACAGTTCAAACATTTGTCATTGGATTAAATAACAACTATTTAATACATAATGGCCGTCGGTACCTACCTAACTCGGAGTTAAAAGATAGCTCTGAGAGCCTAAGCTGTTATTAAAAAAAAAGGATTAGGTTCTAATTTTCACGCGGGTGAAGTATTACTCTTTCCAACAGCAGTAATAGAAAGAGCGATATACTTTCTACATCTGCGATATAACGCCGGCACACTTGACGATGTGACGGCGGAGTCTGCAGCCACAATGATTACTTATCTCACTTAGTACTGTCCTAGCGCAGTCGACAGATGCAGGGCTCGCTAAGAAGCAGTAATTTGCAAAGCGAAGCGGAAATATGACGTGAAGAGTATGTGGTGAAGAGTTTAGTGCACTCGGGATTATGTCACAGTTACAAGGCGGAGGAGTCAATCAACTGTTGCACAGCACTTAGTGGTTGAGAGACCATATCGAAATTTGTACAATTTTTAATTAGGTTTTGAATTTCTTTAGGTCGAGGTGTCAGAAATCAGCTGGATACGAGAAGAATAGGACCGGTCGATATGGTGACTCCTATTGGCTGAAATTATGATGTGATTTGCTCTTCAGAGTGAATTAATATCTCAGTAAGATTACAATGAGTTTCATCCAGCGAAACGGCAAATCGATCACAAAATCCATTTTAAGTACATCTGTTTTTACGGCTTCATATCAACATCAGTACTGTGCTACTCATCTTCAGATTGCACTCACTCTTACCTCTAATACTCTAGTTAAATTCACTTACGACTCATAACCCCAAAGTTTGGCGATAAAGGCGGTCTCACACGATCCGAGGCGCGACTTCGTTGAATACATCTGCCCCTCGTGAAAGCGCGACGTCGTAAATCTGAGATAACCGCGCGATAGTTGCCCGCGCGACTTGCCACGTTTTATGTTCAATGAAAAATTACTATTCCTCGAAGTACCTATGCTTTCGCGAGTAATTCGCGTCTTCCTAAACTAGTCAGTGTATCTTATTAACAGTGACGACTTGTTAACTTGCATCTGAAGAAACGTGAATGTCATGGCTGTCTGGCAGTATTTTTGGAAAATTCAATGTATCACATCAAACACCTTGTTACTAAACCAAGTTCTTTGGCCGAAATACGAAATTCAGGGCAACTTAAAGCTTAAATTATTCCTTTAGCTAGCATACCATTTAAGTTGGGCATAAAGCTGGCAATTTGCTGCTGCACCACATAACGTGACACTAATGCGTTGAATGGCTCTCGACGGCGGCACGGGAGAGCTCGAGCAGTCCCGCACAATGCTGGCTCGTCCCGCTCGGCTTAGACACTAGCGTGAATTAAAAGAATCTGCTCCAAAAAGCTTCAATGGCTCATAATGGTACGTTGCGTTATTAAAATTTTCTTTACTCATACTACACAACTACAACCTAATAATGCTATTCAGCGTGACACTTTAATATAAACAAACAAATATAATTTTACAGAAGAACTAACTATAATATATAGACTATAAGTCTTTCGTCGAAGCCGTCCTATATTAGGACAGGCTGTCTTGCCATCAATTTTAACAGTGGCTTAAGATGACACTCATATTTTCAATAAAGGCGTCAGTCAGCTCAGTAAATTTTGAAAATGCAATAAACTTAATTTAATACCTTCACAGCTGAGACAGTAACGTGACACCGCACTGCATTTCAATAAGATAAGAATAAAAATTGAATTTTATGCGCCTTTAACTTGAAATAGAGAAAAATGTGGAATTAATAACTGAGAGGAAATAATCATCGTCTTAAGGACCCTATTGGTCTGCAACTTGTATTTAAAAGACTAGCAAAACCATTGTCGTTTGCACGATGAACTGTGAAGTACCATTATTCCGGTTCCTTAACGATGTGAAGGACCCAATTTGTAACAAATGGTTCAAATAACCCGAAGTTGACGTTGTGAAGACCCCGCTGCACGCTGTCCCGGGGCATGCAGCGTGGACACTCTAAGAACACATTCAGT
>NDFZ01005213.1:267727-294550 GCA_002192655.3 Mamestra configurata | reverse complement strand
AATCCCTCGCCTGCACTCATTCACTATCTTGGGTTAGTAAAATGTACGCTAAGATGTCACCGGTCTCAATTTGAAACGCTTGAAGCTAAGCTTTTAGAAGCTAAGCATTATTAAAAGTTATAGCATGTGAGAACTAAGGATAATAAGTTAAACACTATAAATACCTCGGCGGTGACTTTACTGAAAGCGAGCGACAGTGAGAAAGAGATAATAATGAAAATTTGACTGAAGAAACCGTGGTTAACTAATAGAGCAACCAAGCATTCTTAAATTAAGTTACAAAATTACCCTAATTAATAACCTTCTCAGAGTAATTAAAACTCTAGTGTTTTCATAACTACGGAGCCGACCCTAAAACACGGGCAAATGATTATCCCAAACAACGTAATAACCTCCATCAACACACAAGCAGCAAACAAGATATTAATTCGACAAGTTTCCCAAACACGCGCGCGACATACGCCAACCACTAACCCTTTACACGTACTGAACACAATTTCCCGCATGTCAATGAGCGGGACAGGTGGTGACAGCTCTGTCCTGCCATTGACGATGGCCACTGGAGTGACGGGTTATCACATAACAGCAGTGCATCAGAGAACCACTGGCGTGACACTATGGACTGTTAACTAATGTTTGATCGTGACATGTATTCTTAACACGAGACGTGCTTGAGACGTGTATTCACTTGTCCGGGACAGCCACAAGCTGTGGGCAATAAAGCCGACGCATTTGATTGACACTGGCATTCAATATTGCAACCAATCAAATAGCGGATTATCTTCAAAGGATTGTGTTATCAAGCATTAAATTAATCTTAATACCAAGTTAAAAATAGAATATTTAGAGTGGAATGAATTTATGTTTTGGGTTGACGTTGGGGTCTACAATGGCGTTAAATGTCTTAACTGCCCGGATTGCGTACTTTTACATACCAATCAATAAAAAAAAGATTGATTGCTTTTTTATCCTGATACGTTTTGCCTTGAAAATGGTTAAAGTGCGTAAATTCAAACATTGAAACCAAACGCACAAGCTTTAAATACATCAATTTCAGTCTACACAACAGTATCACACTTCGTTTTTTAATTTCATTAATTCACGTTAAGCCGTTGGTCCCGGCTGTCATTAGTAGATCTTTGGCAGTCGTTACGGATAGTCAGAAGCCAGATAACCTGACACCAGTCTTGCCAAGGAGTACCGTGTTACCCAGTTAATGGGTTGTGGAGGTCTGGTAGGCAGCCGCTCCACGTAAAATACTGGTATTCAGCTGAATCCGGTTTGACTGGAAGCCGACCCCAATATAATTGGGAAAAGGCTAGGCAGATGATGAATTCACGTCAGGTCAAATGCGATCAACAGACGGGTTCTTGTGAGGAGTCTATTGTCACGTACAAACACGCCACGGACTCGGGGATGGGACGGTTGGGGCTCAAACACACGGGAACTTTTCGCATCGGCGGCACTCGGTGATTTCACGATCATATCAGCTGGAAAATGTAGGTGCAGCGTTCAATCTCACGTGTCAGTGATTTCATAGAAGCTGCATTTGATGTCAGTTGCGCGTTAGTATTAGCGGGCGCGACTTCGCCACTAAAAATCGCCCTATTTCGTTTCACGCATGGACTTCAACGAAAAGTACTTTCTATCATCGTTTTTAGGGTTCCGTAGTCTGTCCGCGGTTTAGCTCAGAGACGCTTAACACTAGAAAGTTGGAATTTGTATGGATATACATATTTTGTTTTGTTACATACATATTTTATTATGGCGTTTTGGGGGACTGTCTTTATGTAGAACTTTGACGTTCAAAAAGTGCTGGCGCTCAGCCTTATTTGAATAAATGACTTTTGACTTGATTAATCTCGCCGACGTAGTGGTAAAACAAAATCTTGAAAAAGCACATTTTTTTAGGGTAGCTTAACAAATATTGAGTGGGTGCGAAAAGCATTTTTCAATCCGTTTGCGAAATAATAGTCGACTAACATATAACATTTCGTACAAATTTCATTGAAAATTAGTTAGATAAAGTTGTTTACAGCCGTTTTCAGACGTTTTAAATCGTTAAACCTTGAACTCAATAAATATATTCATTGAATCAAACAATTGTGACGTGCAACTACGGAACCCTACACTGCGCGTGGCCCGACACGCACTTGGCTGGTATCGAGTTCGCAGTTCAGCACACTACTTACTTGTTGGTTATGTATGACTGTTCTTCAAGAATATTAATTCTACTTCGGTATTTTGGTTGCTTAACTTTAATTTCATAATATGATATCCCTGCCTTGCCTTTCCTAGTCTAGAGCTGGACCAAGGGCTAATATTACTGATACACAATATTCTATTTAATATTATAAACATCTTTGTAGGTTAAATCAACTGTTGGTACTTTTAATTAGAATTAATTAATATTCAACCGAAAACAAATCTCCATAATATGGATTATTTAATGGGAACAATAGGTAGTTTGTTTTGTCGTCAAACTAATTAGTATTTACAATTGAAAATCATTTGAATAATATATTTTCATAAATAATTACCATGTTTACAGAATGGTCGCAATACCTACTACTACTTATAAAAATATTATTTCATGACAAAATAAACGATTTGTTTACGAAAAACCGGACAAATGCGAGTCGGACTCGAGGATTCCCATCGAATCTCGTTTTTGTAACATGGTACTTTCTAACTTCAGACTTCTTTTAGGTTTTCCTGTAATCTAAAGGCAAAGCACTATTTTTATATGATTTCTTTCAAAATTTTAGACTCAGTAGTTTCGGAGATAAGGGGGCGGGGGATGGTCATGCTTCATTATTTCTATTACATTCATTGAAAATTTAACAGTTTTTTCTTTATGAAGCATTATTTTTTCTCCTCATTGTGTGGACCGATTTCTATTAATCCCTGGCATAAACAAACCGCTCCCCTCTACCACATACATATGATTACACTCTGAAAGCGCGAAGGTATTAAGAAAACAAGCCACGAAGCCAATCAGGATATTCAAAAGAAACACCTAAGTTACGTCGCGCCGAGACCGTGCTCAGACGACATCGACACGCGACACGCTGACACACTTCAGGATTTCATCAACGCTCGCTCGGGGTTTAACGACAACACACGAATGCTTTTTACAGTCCATTATACATTACTTTTTTTTTAAGGATGGGAAATCGTCAAATGACTTCTTCCGCTCTGGGCGGAGCGGAAGGGCGTGTCAGACTCTTACTGACTAAAACCTATCCGTGTTTCTTCTTAAGCCCTTTGCGTTCCAGGGCCGCGGTGACTTTTTCGAACACATTCCGCAGCCCTGGCAGATTACTACGACTAGTTTTCTGTGAGTAAAATAGACACTCGCAATGTCTGTCTAAGCCTTGGGCACTTTATTATTGATGTAGTTCGTATTTTCCCAGAAGCTAAGCACGTTTGCTTTTCGTAGAGGGATGATTAAACGTGGTAAAGGATAGAACTGTTTAGCTGTAAAGTTCTGACATTCTGTACACGAAATTAATAGTCGATCTATTCTGACATCTCAACATGTTAGCTTAGTTGAAGTTAGCTGTCAATCCATACAAACAAGATGCAATGACAGTTCGCTACATGCTCACTAAAGTTCGGCCGTTCAGAGAATGCGTTCCTGACACGTCGCGATTGAACTGACGACGTAACTTTGTAATGGCGTTGCAGTTACGATAAAAATATTTTTGCTGGTTGTTTACCGTTTTAACAATTGATGAGCATTAAAACAACATTATTATATCAATAATCAATGAATGTTATAATTTTGTGCCAAACTGAGTGTCAAATAACTTGGTAAACAATATTTTTCTAAATCTATACTGCGCTATTACAAGGTTATGTCAGCGCTTTATATTTGTAGTGCTGTGCTAAAAATAACAGGCAAGTATCGTAATCTGTTCTTATACAGTTATACTTATAATATAAAATAATACGCTTTGTTTTTCTTTTTAAGAATTTGAAAATAATGGACTATAAGATAACTTTTATGAAATATAAAAATAAAACTATGACCAAACCGAACGCGCGAAAGAAAGTAGCATTTTTATATTTAGGTTGAAAATGGTAACCCCAAATGGCGTTGGGCCGCCATTTTGTGACGCTAAAACAGTCGTCTGTTGTCGTTTCGTGCGCATAGACCACGTTCTTCAAGTGTTTTCGATCTGTTTTTATTTGATTACCCGGCTTTCGTTTAATGGACTGTTTCTGCTTTTCAAACTGACATCGGCGCTAAATCGGACTTCGATTGTGTTTTGTATTGCGTTCTTTTTACTTTTGGTGCATAATAATGCCTAAACGTGGACAAACATTGAAAAGTGGAGCCCGTGAGTTAATCATCAAGCTGCAAGATTACTTTGAGCGGGAGCGGCAAAATTGCGGACCCCTGGTACCTGTCGAACAAGTACAAGAACGCGTCTCTCAGGCGCTTGGAGTTAGCAAACGAACGATAACAAATATTAATAAAGAAAAGTTCGGCTCGACTGGCATGGAAGATAATATTTTACGTACTCCGAAGAAGAAACGTAGAACTAAACCCGTGACAGATATTGACACCTTTGACGCCGATGCAATCAGAAATCATATATATGGTTACTATTCCAGAAATGAATATCTCAACAGGAAGAAGCTTTTGGCATCGTTAAGAGAAGCTGGACTGTTTAGCGGGGGTAAAACTGCTTTAACCAAAATCTTAAAAGATATTGGTTTTTCGTATAAAAAAACAGACAAAAGAAAAATTTTATTAGAACGATACGACATAATTTTAAAACGGATAAGTTTTTTGAGAGAAGCAAAAAAAATTGATAACTGGGATAATGTAGTGTTCATTGACGAGACATGGCTAAACGCCAATCACACGGTTTCCCGTTCTTGGACGGATGATACACAAGCGTCGACGTCAAAAGTACCAATGGGTAAGGGGGCCCGTCTGATAATATGCCACGCAGGTTCTGCAAAATACGGCTTTGTGGAGAACGCGTTACTGGCATTTCAATCAAAAACCACAAATGACTACCACGAGGAAATGAATGCCACTACATTTAAAGAGTGGTTCCAGAACGTGCTTTTGCCCAGCCTACCAGAGCCTTCTGTAATATTCATGGATAATGCCTCCTATCACTCGGTTCAAATACAGAAACCACCTACCCAAGCTAATAAAAAAGAAGAAATGGTGGCTTGGTTACAAGCAAAAGGCATTGACGCAAATATGCAGATGCTAAAAGCAGAGCTAATTAAATTAGTTAAAGAAAATAAAGCGGCAAATGTGCGATACGAAATCGATGAACTGGCTCTGGAGTACGGTCATCGCGTTCTAAGAATTCCACCGTATCATTGCCAATATAACGCGATCGAGCTAATCTGGGCTCAAATAAAAGGTTACGCCGCCCGCCACAATACTTCCCCGCCATTCAGCACGAAAAAGATGATGACCCTATTAAAAGAAGCCTGCGGGGAAGTCACAAGAGATGACTGGGCAAAGGTTGTTGAGAAGACTAAAAACCTGATTTTGGAACATTTTGACCGAGATATGAGGATTGATTCTGTTATTGATAATAATATAATTATACATGTAGGCGAAGATGATGAAGACACCACCTCCTCAAGCGAATCGGAGTCTGATTAATATTCTGTACGCACATTCAATTCAATGTACTTACTTTATTGCATAGAAATACAGATTGTAACTTTGTAACAAAGAATAAATAAAACAATTTTATTATATGAATATTACCTTTTTTTGGTTTCCACTTAACTAAAATATAAATTTTAAATGATTCCGCCAATTTAAAACGAAAATAATCTTAAAATAATGCGGCGGTTCATTTTGGAGGAACGGTAACGAACTCAGTGTTATGTTGTGCCCATCACTAGTCGTGACTAACTGATAGGTGTCAGGAACGCATTCTCTGAACGGCCGTAGTATAGCACTAAGTACTGTCTGACTGACACCTTTGTAGAAAGGATGACTGGCAGTATTTTTGTGTGTTGAAGAAAAAAAATAATTCATAATTCCTACACGATGAAGAATCAGCTGATGTTACTCGAAACTATGAATCAGTCACCTAGAGTCGCGCATTATTCGCATCGTGTGTCGCCGGCCTTACGCGTGGTGTGTGTCCTTGGCCTCACGCGTCGGGGACACAAAGTTATGCGTTCTCACGCCCGTATCGACACAAACACGGGCTAGCTAGCACGCGTCTCGCGGCGTGACGCGCACATATCGCCGCTGTGTGTGCTCCGTCACGATATTGCCTCTCATAGCGCATATACGCCCCATGTTTGTACCACAAATATCGTTTTGAATAAGGGCTGTTCACCGTAATAGCCCCTTACTTCTAGATTTTTTTCGGCAATATCACTTGATTTTTCAACTGTTATATTTAAATAATAATTTATAATGCAAAATAATGCAAATAAAGATTTGATTGATTGATTAAAACCGTCTTTAAAATTTAGTCCGACTAAGGGATCGTGTAACCCAGTAACTGGGTTGTCCAGTCGGTCTATTCTGTAATCATTTTACTGTGAAAACTTAGAAGTATGAAAAGAGCTGACATTCCAATAGACTGGGACAGACAGCTCACTTCATGTTCATTTCACGTACGGTTTAATGGTGAGGTTTTTCAGAATAGTACTACTACTAGTAGAGGCAGGCGCTGCATGTAAAGTACTGGTGTTGAGCTGCAACCGGCTAGACTGGAAGCCGATCCCCGACAAACTTGGGATAAGACTAGGCAGATGATTTTAATTGATTGTGGTTTTGTACCAATATACAAGTAATAAATTTTGGAGTGCACGTTCACCTCAATTGCAGTTAGAAGCAAGAAATTGCATTGGCCACAGACTCAAAGAAGTGGACGCGATGAAACAACTAAGTGTTTACCTAGCTAGGTACCTACATGACGGCAATCATCGCGATACGAACAGGAGGTGTTCGGTTACTATTGACTCGTAGCACGTTTCTGAACCACTTGACTATATACGCTTACGCTTTACAACATATTCGCGGGCGGAGTAAAACAATTTACTCTGCCCGCGAATGAGGGGTAATAATGTTGGTTCTTGCTCCTCCGCAGATTAATTTCGTAGCGGGATGCAAGACAGTTGAATCGTTTCTCCAGGACTCGTCAAGTTTCATTGGGCTATTTCTCTGACCGTAGTCTCCGTCATACAGGTATTTATATTTTCTTATTTTGTCCTCTCACCTCTCACAAGTAGGATCATAAAACGATGCTGTCAGCCGCTCATTTGGTGTGACCTCTAGCAGCTGCTAATGCGTCTGCTAAGTTTTGAAAGGTACTTCGTAAAGTACTTTTAATTATTTTTGGGCTTTTAGAGAGAGGTCAGAGTTTCGGTGGACATTTATAATCTGGTGCGAACAATTCATTTATTTAATTAAGAGTTACTGTAACCACTTATTATCTTAAGATGCAGCGTGGTGGAAACAGCATTCGTTGAGGATTATGATGTATTTGTCACTTAATATAACAGCTTAGCAACATAAGAATTAAAAAATAAAGTGTGACTGGTGTCGATCCAAGGTGGTGGTGATTTACGGCCGGTCTCAATAACATATCTACTTTTGACCGACTGTCAAATTAGCTACCAACAGTAACCGAAACGTCATGTTTGCCTTTAAAACATGACGTTTACGCCACTGTATTAGTTAAGGCTAAACACTAAAACAAGGGTTAATTCTCAAAAGAGCTGAAAAAAGTTTTCAGAGTTTTAATTAAAATCTTTTATATTAGTTCGTTTCCTCGAATGTCTCAATAAATACTGCAGTGACAACTCCTTTTCTGAACATAGAGAATAAAGGCAAAAAGTCAATGAGACCGAGGACACTTATTTACACCTCAGCCGCAGCTTGCCTGAAAATTGGCAACATTTTCATATTCGAGAGAATTTTGAAGCAATTAATAAAAAATTAACAGCTCATCACATATTCGGGCGCCGTGGAGGTAGCACACAGTATACAAAAAATAAAGATTACCGGAAAAGTTGAGCGGAAGAGTCAGACCTTTAATCTGCCGGTGGGAGGCTAAATGAGAATAAAAACAATTATTATTTTGTCCTTTCTCTATTTAATGGCCCGTAGCTCCACAGTAATACACCATTTACTAAATAAACCTTATTTAGATTGTAACATTTCTAGGTTAATGGTGATGTTAAGGAAAGTGTGATATTATTGCATCTTTGTCTAATTATGTAGGTATTAATANAAAAAAAACAACTATTATTTTGTCCTTTCTCTATTTAATGGCCCGTAGCTCCACAGTAATGTAACACCATTTACTAAATAAACCTTATTTAGAGGGAAACATTTCTAGGTTAATGGTGATATTAAGGAAAGTGTGATATTATTGCATCTTTGTCTATTTATGTAGGTATTAATAAAAAATAATGGAAAATTCCTACCAGATTGCTGGCTTTTAAAATAAGTTTAACTTAACCAACTGGAAGCGATGAGTTATGAAGGAGTCCCCGTTGCCAAAATAGTCCAAAAAAAAAGAAGTATAGGTATTCAGCAACAAAATCCAAATTTAGATATTATGGATAAAGAAAAAAAAAAACGCCGAATAATTAGGCTGGAACAAAAATTAAAAGGTTAAATACACCGGAGACGTTAAAATTCAAACACGTGGACGCGTGTGACATTTCGACAAAAACTTACCGTTTTTTTCCTTTTCAAATAAAAATTAATGCATGTGCGCTAACGCAATAACAATATAGCGTGCGATAATCACAGTACAGAGACATGATATCTGAAAACAAAATTCAACTTGATAAGAATCCTATTCGAAATCGAGACTGACATTGTGTCCAGAGGAATTTTATCTTACCGAAAATTGAGGGCAATCCTTCTCACTTCATCGTCCTTTGTTGTAATATTTATCGATTTGCCATTATTAGGCTGAAATTATCCGAGATTACTACGGATTTTTGAAAATATCGACGACAGTGAAAATTAGGTTTCTGTCATCTTTGAATAAGGATCGTAAAGTGTCAGGCGCAGCGGCTACCACAGATCACAAACCGGAACAAAGTGTCGTTCAGAAATCGACTACAACTACAAACGTAGATAAACTATAACCGTGTGTTGTATAGAAATCGCCTAAAAAACCAAATCGCATGTGACGAGATTTAAAACTCGTTACAAACAAAAGAGTAATTTAAAACGTCGATACAAAAGGCAAACGGGCCACAATATTTTCATTATAAAATATTTATATTTTGTTCAGACTACGGCATTAAATCGTGCACAGCATTGAAACGCTGCGATGAAGATTTAAAAAATCATGTTCATATGGTAGTGAACGGATCATCGTGAACCGCTTTCAATAGGGTCCTTGACTGGATTTTTTTATTACATTTCTCAAAACCTAGTGATAAGACGCAGAAAATATTGCTTAAAAATCTGAAGAAATGGCCGTCTTGTCAGCGTTTCAAATTGTGTAATTAACAGAGACTTCACCAATTATAACTTTAAAAATGTATAACTTCTCTGTTTATCGACCATTTTTTTATTTTTAAAAAATCGTAATGTTTTAATATTACCTATCAAATAAGTATTTATTCATTTAGATTTTTCATATTAATCAAATACCCAATGGAAGGATTTTCTCCTTTTAAGCATTTAATGCAGACTGATGACATGATGAAAATAATTGTGTTAAACTACAGCTATAATGTTCTTTACTGTAACAGCTTTAAAGTCTAAATTTAAGTCTCAAAAAGTACGATGACAGAAATGTAGTGTCATTGTCATTGTTTGGACACTGGACAGGAACGAGTAACGCACAGGAATGATACATCTCCTCAGGAAAGTATTGTGTTGTAAAAGGGTGGTGATAGGCAGAGGAAGATCAAAGATACGGTGGATGGATTATGTGAACGATGGTGTACTGATACCAGACAAGAGGCGACTTTTGAGATCCATAAAACTGCAGGTAAGTAAAAATGACTCATGCTGCGTCGAACTCAATAATGATGGAATCTCTTAGTTGACGCACTTTTCTAGATGTACTATGTGTTCTACGTTCATAAACCTCTCTAGAAAGATAATTTCCTCGATGATACAACAAACCAACCTGTACCCTAGAACTAAGACTCACAAATACCTTCCCGCCGTAATCTTAGATTAACAGCAGCCTCGACCCTCGGAATGGGGTGTCGAAAAGCACATCGCGCACCCGACGGGTCTAATTGATACCGGCGCAATAGTCGGCCCGCCGGGAGTTGAACCTGGGCCGGCTCAATTGAATCACGACTCTGCGCCTTATTTAACACTTTGTTAAACCGTGGAGATGAGCCGACGGCGAATGCCGAACCTTATAGTGCTGGGATTATCACGGATAGCGGCTTTTCTAGGTTACGTAACAACAGGTTCTTTGTAAATCTTTCTAACGTTATATTTTCTACAAGTCATTTGCATGACAGGTATAGGTCGGAAAATGTGCGATTGAGATTAACACTTCAGAATTTCTCAGTAGCCTGGATGTGTGTCTGGTTGCTAGCGGAATACTGGCCCTCCCTGACATGACAATCAGACATGCATGTGAAAAGGAGTCCACCCCTTCGCCGAACACAGACATGAATTTACAAGTATCTATTTGGAATACAGAGTAACCATCAATAAATCACTATACTCAGATATTGATGGAAACAACCGCAACCACAAAAATTGATTACTTTCTAATTTCCAGGAACCAATGGCGTGCAGAAGGCTTCTATTTGCTGAGTTATAGACATCGGTAAGATTGTATTCCCGGTCTAATTACTTCTTCGACCACGACCACCGTATCCCTTCGAGCTACATAGACCGCAACCTGAATAGGCAATATTCGCAATAATTAGCCGTGTTAATTAAAACGTCATCAGTACCTCACAAGGACACTCTGATTTCCATTACGTCACGATATTGGAAATTAAGCTCAAATGGGATTTACCTATAGGCTGGCGCGCAATTTGAGAGGGGTCTTTGTCCAGCGGCAGCTCGTGACGCTGCGGTTACGTTCAGAAAATGCGTGTGGGGTAAACAGACGTGTAACAATCAGATTCATCAACACCTTGGATACCCTGCAACTGAATCCGTCAATAATATCCACAAAAAACTCAAAGAATAATTGTAACCACGAAGGTGACGGAAGGAAACTCAATTGATTGATGTTTCAATAAACTCTGACTGTGTGCATGATATACAAACACAGTGACAACGATGACAACTATACGAGTAACGATGTCCACATATATCGTGCGACATACTCGTACATCCAATTAGCTGAATTTATTAGTTCAAAAGCGTTTGTTCCACAATGAATTATTATGTTGCAACATATACCTATTTTTTTTTATTATGTTTTATTTGTGTTGAGTTTGCTCTTGACTGTAGTCTAGGTCATAGAAGACAGAGACAAAGTCGACGATGGAGCTTACTGGGTATAAACTTGTACCTAATTATAGTTTTAATTAGTGTTGTTTTAATAAATAAATAAGAAAACAAGTCTTTTAAGGAATGTAGCTTCAAAATGTAATAGCAGGTCTGCACGAAGAAATTTATTTTGAAATAAGCACTACTTTTGTGCTCCTCTGTCCCAATTTATTTAATCTGTATTAGTGTTTTGTGTGTACATTATTAAATAAATAAATAAAAAACAATGAGTTGCACTCCGGGGGTGCCGGCAGAAGTGAAAACTTGAACATTAACGTTGTGCATTTTTGATATTTTGGAATGTTTAGGGAATAATTTCGCACAAATTGCTTTCATTATCAGGACAAAAGTACTATCATTTATGTGGTAAAATATAATATCCATTTATTGCGCTATCCTACACAAACATGACAATTTGTATTACATTAAAAATTAACACTACGGAACTGACCCTCCGTCTTACGAATTTTCGATCAGATCACGTGTCCTGACGCGAGTTTAACATTTTTTACCCATCCCAAAAAGTGCACAACGCCGCTAAAGAAGTTTTCACTTCCAAAATAGTGGTCTGGTCTCAGCCAAGATACAAAGTAAGCACAAGTTTTACAGGTAGAAAAGAAACGGTCATTGCAGACTTTAAAAGATTTATCGGGCAGAGAGCAACTGTGGGTTGGCCAATATATTCAAGCATCGTTGTAGGATGGCACAACAATAAAATGCGAGTTTGCTTAAAATAATAACTGTTGGCCAGCATTAAGCCGTGGTAAGTACTTTTTGGAATGTGATATTTTGGCCGATTCGCCCACGAACAAACCCACGCTTCTGTTAAGTATTAGGAAACTATTTCGGGATGGACTGGGACTGGAAAATAAAAGTGTTCATTTGGTTACATGATACCTATAGTAACAGTAATCGCAAACGTATATTAGGTCTGAATCTCCAATTTCAATTACTGAGCATGGAAGCTGGACTGTGCAAAGCAAATATTAATTTTCAAAGTAAACCTAAGAACCAAGAAATCAATTCAATCTCTTCATAAATTTTCCAGTGGCTTCGTACGTATTCAAGTGAGCTATTACATAAATGAAAGTTGCCGACTTGCCAGAGACTTGATGCCCTGTGAGGTCGCCTGCCCGCTCGGCAGTGCTCGGGCCGGGTATCGCTAGATCGGAACGACAACCTGTACGTTTTACAGTAGGGTGGTAAAAAGCACGCGCGACAGTTTGAACCGTGTGTGCGATCTTGGGTTTATAATGTTACGTTATTCCGACGCACATATATTTGTTTCGATTGTCCGCTATATCGACGACGCTAAGTGCTGCATTATCATTATTAACCTGAATTAATCCAGAACAGTTTTAAAACGTACTAAATGTTTATTGCAAGGCGTCAAACTTGTTGCAGATTTTGTTCGAAAGAGTCACTACGGCCGTGGAATCCAAAGGGATTTAGAAGGAACACGACAGCGTTTTAGTCAGTAAGAGGCTGACACACACGCTCCGCCCAGAGCGGAAGAAGTCATTTGATGATTTCTCACTATAAAAAAAACGTCAGAGTTCTGTCACCGGATTGGACTTAGATTTTGCCTATATACTTCTAGCCGTAACACGATCTTGATACCTGACTCCAAAGCTTTGCCTGTAACTTGGACCACGTCTATATTCCTGCTTCGATACGAGTTTGGCAAATTCAATTAAGTATGTGATTTCGTTTGCTCTCGAGTTCGCCTTTGAAACTTCAGGAGGTCTCAACGATTTTCTTAGTGGCAAGTATTAATTAATGATAGCGGTGTGGTCTCCCGTGTTTCGAGACTAAGTTTTGTGAGGTTTTGGGAGCGAAAACTACATCACTACTTACGAGTACTTCAACTTTATTAAGTTTGTTACCAGAATTTGCTTGACTGATTTCGAATTCGAAATGTTGTGAGCTATGCAGATGTAGTTTCTAAGTAGCTCTAAGTAGTTAACTCTTGTGGGAGTAGATATATGTAAAGACTATGAAAACACTGAGTTACATTGAATAAACACAAATGTACGCTCATTGTAAAATTTATTGGAGTTGAATCATTGTGGTTCAACTCTGTGGTTCAACTCCAAACAATTAACAATCGTTCGGTATTTGCGAAAACATACTACCCGTACTGCAGGAATACTCTAGATCAAAAATTGAAGTAAGTTCATAACAACGCAAGCTCGCGTTAACTGATCCCGGTACCTGAGCCGTGCAGTCATTACCATCCGAGCGACAAACTCCGGCACAACTTCGTCGGCTCCATAACTTTAATATCGCTTGTTCTTCTCCGCCCAGTTGTTCCACTTGTTCTTTGTACTCACCACTAAGTGTTCCTAGTCTTTGTCTACTAACTTTGTTTTATCTGGAACATTTTCTACAGTTTGTAAAGCTACCTATTAGAAGTGTCTAGTGTTTCTCAAGTTTTGGCGATACTGATAGATCCCTATACTAGGTATATTTCTGTAGTTATTTGTTACCACAGAAATTGTATTCTTTAAAAAACGAGCAGATTTTTAAACAAAAATCACGTTTTAAACTGATCTTGAATCTAATAAAGCCGCAACTTTTCTTCCTCAACAAACTTTTATCAATAGAACGGGACTTAGAGGGACTTTTTGTTTTCCGAGAAATACCATCCAAACTCATAAAGCAAAGATACTTTCCAAGTTCCGACAGTGGTGAGCCCGTGACGTCACACGAGCGGGATGGAGATACACTTAAGGCTGTCGTGAGATAAGGATGGGTGAAGAAGGAAGCTTGACTGTTGTGTTATGCATGCTGGAACCTGTTGCTTGCGGTCGCGAGTATTATGTGCCGACTGCTGCATGCGAAACGAACATCGACAAGTGGTTGCTTAAAGATTAGAGTTGCAGACAACTATGAGGAAACTACTATTGCAATGACATAGTTATAAATTATTTTTGTGTTCATTGAGGTTCGATTGTTAGTACCTGAACCATTGCTGTATGGTTCACTTACTGAGCAATCGAAACCAGTAATATGTATATTTGGATTTTTACGTGTTTTTATGTATGTGTGTTTTTGTTATTATTTTGTTATGTGTAATTATTATGTGTAATGTGTGTGCTATGATCCATGTTGGTCGAAATAAACGTTTATTATTATTATTATTATTATTGAAGGAATTGCATTGACATTTGTAGTTCAACCTTTCATGCGATCAGGTTTTCAGATGTGTGCCTAATAAATCTACATCAAGGAACAATATCCAAGACAANCACGAGCAGCCTGTGGGTCACGTACACGCGCGGACAGTACAGCGCCTTGCGTGTGCAATATAATAATGCATTCAGAGTGCTGATGGGGCTGCCCCGATTCTGTAGCGCATCAGGGATGTTCGCCGAGTCACAAGTAGACTGTTTCTACTCTACTATGCGAAAACGGTGCACATCCCTGGTGCGCAGGGTTCGGACTAGTTTCAACGGCATCCTGAGGGCATTCGCGCAGAGGTTCGATTGTCAGTACCTGAACCATTGCTGTATGGTTCACTTACTGAGCAATCGAAACCAGTAATATGTATATTTGGATTTTTACGTGTTTTTATGTATGTGTGTTTTTGTTATTATTTTGTTATGTGTAATTATTATGTGTAATGTGTGTGCTATGATCCATGTTGGTCGAAATAAACGTTTATTATTATTATTATTATTATTGAAGGAATTGCATTGACATTTGTAGTTCAACCTTTCATGCGATCAGGTTTTCAGATGTGTGCCTAATAAATCTACATCAAGGAACAATATCCAAGACAATGCGCGTTCAATTTGAACGCTTTCCCTGCCCTACTACTTGCGCCTCGCTGTGCCGTTGGCGCTCCTCAGATCTCGCGTCTGTTGCCGACAACTCGGCGAGCTAAACAATCAATTTCTTACCGCTATTGACTCTGAATGGATATTGTTTCCTGGGTTTGCAAGTTGTTTGGAGAACGATTCTTGGTTTGCGATTTCTAGACGTGTATTATTATGTTCAAGTTGTCATATTATTCAACATTATTGTGACTGTTTTATTTAGTTGGGATATATATTTTTAGATGGACCTGAAAATGGGTAATCAAGCTACATTTAGACAAGTTAGTGAATATTGACTTTGGTAACAAGACGGCAGTGCAATATCAAGTGATACCATAATAATGATGGTCACATTTAATGCTATGATTCAATGGATCGCTCTCTGGAACTGGTAGGTATATATGGGTAGAAGATACTTAACTAAACAAGCCCTAAAGTGTGACGTTGTCGAGGTATTTGGAGGGGTAAACTTGCCATGTGAGAGCAATGACTTTCATTAAAAATGAATTAGTTACTTACGTGCTTTTATGTTTTAGATTAAATTCGAATAACAGTTTCCAGTTTATTTTAGTCATTTATTGGACGGAAGTCAAATAAGTGCACGAGAAAACCACTTGATTAGGTACTTACCAGCTGCCTCGCATGTTTTATTTATATAAATGGTTAAATCAAGCCGGGAATATTGTTTGTATACAACAATAGGCAGTAATCATGCGTTAATCAAATAAAACGTAATATTTTATTCGTATAAAATATAAAATGGAATTGAACATACATATTTGCATATCGAAGTGAATGTCACTATATTTTCGTGTAAAATTCAAACCTGAAACGCTTGTTTTATAATTGTTAATAACGCAATGGTGCTAAAAACAAACATTGTAGTTATTTATTCAAACAACCCATCAATACGCTTGAACGAAATTAAAACTCTTTGTGAACAATTCTAATTGGAATATTATAGCCGAGGCAAAGCGACGTCGCGTGATGAAGATCATTTAAACTGTAATACGCGTGTGTTTAGTATTAACGAGCGGGTTTAGATTTTAATTGCAAAAGGTATGAAATTGAATTTGTTAAAGTTTTATTCCGATATGTATCAACTAAAACAGAAAGAAAAATACATATATAATGTAAATATGTATTTTTACGATTCAATTGATTTAATTTTAATTTGATATAAGCTTCAGTGGATATAACATACATACACTTGAACTAATGATTGAAAGTTATAACGTTCATATTGTATGAGATTTGATAGACCTAATGATCTTTTTGTACTATTTTATCGAATGTGAATTCGGCTGAAATTACGGTCGTGACGTGTTGACGTGACCAGCAAGTCGACGAAGCCTTACATGAATGGGATAATGGAAGTTATGGTTGCGCGCTTTGCTCGCTCACTCTAGCTCCCGTTACCCCATTCAAACCTAACCTATCCGTGTCGGGGTGCCCTAAGTTCCCTACCCGGCTCCGCTCGCTCTTCGTTCAGCGGTTAGATCAAATGTTGGTTATACAAAATGATAATTAGATCAAAAGAACGTTAAACTAAATGCAAATGTACTAAAAGAACGTTAGGAAAAGTGTTGTTATAACATATGTTGTTATTCCAACTGAACATTATATCAAGTGAAAATTATGTAAAATGTTGTTGAGTGCAGTAAACGTTATGTCATTGGAGAGTTATAGCTTCTGAAAGTAGATCAAAATGTTCTTATACTAAATGAGCGCACCCAAATGATACATAATGAACATTGCATATATTCATTGGTTTGCCCCACTTCCGACGGTGATGGTGTAATATCTCCATGCAGACCATTAATTCAATCGTTTATTCTACAACGCATTTGCCACCCAAAATCCTAAAAAAAAATAAATATACTGGAACTCTAAATTCGAAAACCCCTGGATCTATCTCCAAATTAAGAAGTGCCAAGTCTCGGCGCGGTTCAATTAGTTGAAATTAAAATTTGAATGAAGCATCTCGAGGGTCCTCCTCATCATTTCGGGTCCTCATCACAAATTGACTCTTGGCCTCGCACCATTTATCCTCTTTAAAATCTTTATTGTCACTCCAGAGCTTGTACAGATACTTAAAAATCTTGTTGAGAATTATTTGGAAGTAATTTCGGATAATGAATTACCTGAGTGTCTGCTAGTTAATCTTTTCCGTTAATTTTATTTACATAATTTATTAGTATTTTTGAAAAATTAACTTATATTTGAGTTTTGAAGATTTGTGTCAATAATCTTAGCTTGTTCCATGCCGTTCTGGAGATTTATTATCTCAAAATCTAGCGCATAGGAAGATGTTACTGTTTGATTAGGTACCTGAAACAACTTCTTCGTCATAATCAGCCCACTTGTAACTGCTGCAGTTTATAAAACGCTTAGTGATGCATCAGCGGTAGTAACGACAATAGGAACCGGTAGGTAAGCAACATCCGCAAGAGACGAACCATCCATATCGAGGGCACCTTCCTGTTTAGTCGTACAAATTACTGCGACGACTGCGTATTCACGTGAAGGTCGTTATGCATTAGAACGTCGCCTTACGTTATTTCCTTTTAAGCTACGGAACCCTGTAAATCAACCTGAAATATAATCTAATTGTCTAAGGCCGTTGCTTTCATCACCTCAGCTGATTAGCTGATGTCACCGCCTTCGCGTGCCACAATGGGATAAATAATTGATCAGTCGCGTGTCATGCATATGCATGAGTCCCTTCTGATCCTGCTGCTTTACTCAGTCATACAGTTTTTTGTCATCAACTGTTTTTGCGTAGATTTGTCTCGAGTGTATTCTGAAGTTAAAACGAAAACTTCAATCATTACTAGTTGATATTGTTAGTCGTAGGTTTTTGCGACCAGGCCTAAGTCCTCCTTCTTCTTCTCGATTTTTTCGAATCGATAGACACAAAACATTTTGTGCCCGATAGATGTGTACGTGTTTTTCTTAGGGTCCTAGGGTTAAGGTGTGTTTTTCATTAGTATCTATTTATGTATTCAGCTGGGCCATAATATAAATCACTATGTCAGTAACGTCCTGTGTTATCTGTGAAGCTTCGTCCCCATGCTCTTCGATCCCCGAATCTCTCCATCAACCGTGCGCAATGCTACTTCAATTAGCAATTCAAATACTTCCTCCTCCCTAGTCTCTCAGCTGAGTGCCTTAATGTGTTCAAAGTTCACTCATTTTTCCTCTGTCACGATTATTTCCCTCTCGATTGCAGGAACGGTTTTGTTTTTGGACGAATTTTTGCGAGGAACCAGCGCGTGACACCGCAAGATTTCATTAGTAGGTATATTGGTTCGTGAATGAAGAAAGATTCATTAAAAGCATTTTTAAAAGGATTGAGTTTAACAACTGGGTCATGTAACCGTTGTGGGACGATAACATTCACTCATAAAGTAAAAACTTTTACCGAGGCTGCTCAAAACCAGTCAGATATTTTACAAATTTTTTCTATATTTTTACAAACGGTTTGGATCTGAGTTGAAGTTGCCAATCCGTTTACTTTCTTGTTCCAGCTTCGTTAAAACTGAGCCTCAAAGTCTTATTCCCGTCTTATTCTCCGTCGGCGTCGTCTCAACGTAAGCCCGTCTAGATTCGGTTATGTCAAAGCTGAAGCAGCTCGGGCAAGAAACAAGCTCTCTAACGATATTACAGATACTTGTGTTTGCTGACACACTGAGTGTTCCCGAGATTTGTGTACTTTACTTTAGTGGTCAACGTTCACTATGAGATAAGTTTCAGATGAACTAAGTAATGTAACATTGCTTTCGATCCAAATGACACCAATTTTCTATATTTAGACTCATAATAGAGTAAAGAAACTAGTGATCTCTGAGCACATTACCTAAATAAATGTAATGGAATTAGCAGGCAGATATATTGAATCATTAAGCACAATTTAATATTCTCATCAGCCCCGAGTTATGGGCTACATAGCCCGTGCCTGGAATACTAACAACTATAGGCAATTAGGTTAGTTTCCTACCTACAATGAATCGCTCCGACCTGCGTGCTAATTGATCTAAATGATACTTCTACCTATATAAAGTCGTGTGGGTACAAGTGTAAATCAAGCGAGTGCAATCTGCATGAGTGATTGCATTTTATGATAACTTATTGGATGCAACGGAGCGAGTCTAATATCCGGAGTAAGATGCATAAGTTTAATCGTCCATAAAATTGTTCATCCGTAGTAGCTCTTCGTATATTTTTAAGGATGCAATATGTCGGTAGCTCATGACTAGAATAAGTGACTATGAGCGATCAGAATCAATTGGTATATCGGGAAAGTAAACGCAATAGGTGCCTATGTAAAGTAGTAGTAGTACATAAGGTGGACTTAATGCAACAAAGCATTCAATAAGCAGGCTGTGTACACAAGGAACAAGCAGACAAACGTGTTCACGTTTTAGAATCCGCCTCGAACGACCAAAGGAGATCACACAGTCTTTGACAAAGATAAGCTGCTTTCAGATGAAAACATAAAACCGATGCACAAGCGGAGAGGTAAGAGGCTTATACCTTGCAGTCCTCTCGGATGCAAGCAATACAAGTGGTCAGCCATAGCGTTCCATAGACGAAATTAACATATCAATTAAGGAGAGGAGTGCGCTCGCCAAATTGAAAGCAGAACTGAATTAGTGAAAAACGTGAATAATTCCTGCGACCAATTCGCAGGAATTATTCACGTTTGTGATTGAAGTGATTGAACTTAGCATTTGTAGATCATCTTTATGTACCTAGTGGTGATTTATCGATATTAAGTTTTCTAAACGGTATTATTATAAGGCGAATGACTCGTTGGTTTGGTGATCGCACGCGCTATGTACTAAGCATGAAGGTAAGGTTCGATTGAGTAGCTGAATTATTTCCTCAGTACCAACCCGGAGTCAATTAGGCAATTAAGTATCTACTGCAATTAGACCTGTACCTAATTCTTAGGTGAATACGTACATGTGTGGTGATATTTTTATTACTGTTTAAACATCCATAATATTCGTAGCGCTCCACATTAAAAAAAATAGATTGTTAAAATTTGTTTTTAGAAATGCGTTTACGTTTACTGCCATAGCCACATCAGCTAATGTCCTACCAAGTTAGAGTGTACTTGTGTCCCAAGGTATGTAATGTATTATGTACGTGTTCATAAACAACAGAGGAGGTAATCTCACTCGACTGCTGACAGTCCTGAAACTGCTGAATATTGGATTGATCGCTTTATAATATGTTCTAAATTGAACGGAACACGATTTGTTTTGGTCTATTTTGTGTATGATTTACCTACATGAATCACTATGTCATTTTTTACAGGTGATTCGGATGCAGGGCTGCTTTAATTCTATCGCAAATAATGACTAAGCAAGACCAAAATTTCAGGATTATTGCCCCACTGATGTATCTAATAGAAAGGTTATACAAACTGACGACGGCAGAGCAAGATTTTCTTTTCGTACCGATTAAGTAACATATACTCAAATTTTGTGAGTCACCTGAAGAACTCATATTCGCCTCGTTCTGATCATTATATCAATTTATTTGTGCAAGGTGGACATGAATGAAGGTGAGCCATATCTATTTTAGAGGAGGAGGGGTCCACACTGCGGAGCAGGTGTTAGATGAATTTTAGATTATTAGTTTTTATTAGTTTTTTGCTCTAAACTGTTTTATTGATTTACAGAACTGTGACTTAATAACGAATGTTTTTTTATTTGGGTGCATCGTACTGTGTGTGAGCAAATCATATGATCTAACACGAATGTGTCGAATAAATTTCAATGAAATAGTGCACTCACAAATATTTGCAGTATTGCGCACACTTTTATTTAAAAGTACTTTAATCTGCCACAAAAGAAAGATGTAAAGAATAACGGGACAACATAAATAGTAAATGTTTCTTTGATGGAAAGTTTATTCTATTAAGCTGTTATAAATAAATACTTGCGAATACTGAAAGCCGTTCGCAAAGTTTCTGAAGGGGGTGGTAAGTGACAAACTTAGCGAGCGGACTTACTAAAGATATATCATTTTCTCAAAGAGATTTCTTCAGTCTGTGTTCATTGTGAGGGAGATAGAGCAAGGTACCTAGAGTGAGTCATGCTTGTTGCAGATATTTGATCTGTTGAAGTTCAATACTGCGAGTTCGAGCTATTTCTTGTCGGAGCTATTTTTGTTTTCTGTTAATGTAGCGCACGACTAGACCTACATATTCGGGCTGAGATTGAAAAATGGGCTTCAGAGCTTTGATTTATTTTTAACAAAAGAATATACAGTATTTTCCTACTAGTTGTTATACATTTAAAAAGTGAGAATTTGTCTAAAGAAATAGAGTTTGTTTTAAATGATAAAGTTAATGTAACAGCAGTTTTACAGTGTCAGGAGTGTGCATAGGCTCTAAAGACCATAGCATGTGGCGTTCTGTAGTTTCTGCCTACCTAATGGGAAAAAGGTGTGACTTGGGCAATTTCCTTTTTAAAATTGTACGAGATTTGAACAGATGGAGGATGAATATGATTTTTCTTATGAATGTCTTGGAGATAGATTTTGTTTTGTTGGGACTATCGTTTGCTTATCTAACTTCTAGATGTTGATCAAACTAAGAACTAACATGGCAAGTTAAATGTATAATAAAATATCAATAAAAATGTATCTTGAATGTATCATTAACATGGACTTTTTCAATAAAATGAAGATGAAGACAAGCCTGTAAGGTCAGATGAGAACAAATAACATGAACTTCCTTCGAAAAGCAGCACAAAAGCATATTTATTGACGGCATTAAAGTGTGAAAGACTTTGCTTGCGTCAACTTGTAAACCGCTAAACTCTGAGCACATCCCAATGGCTGCGTCTCACGTAAGAGCGTTGTCATAAATCCATCGAGCGATGTCGTGTGAGATCTACACGTCTTGAAGTCGAACGGGGACATGTCGGTTCACGGAAACTATTCCATTCCGAATCAAAGGAGAAGGAATGCTGCTTTTACGATGTACTGCGGCTGTAACAGTTATGTGTTCATTTCTTTTGTAAGGTCAAGTGTGATGTTTCACGCAGCTTCGTGTAAGTACTTATGTACTGCAGTTTCTGTGCGTAATAAAACCGTTACTACAATAGTCGCTATTGGTCTGTTACGATCAGAATCTAGCCACATTACCATTACAAATAGTAAGTATATAGTTATGACAAAATAAAACACCGGTACTTAATGTATTTTATTTTGTGATACAATCAGCACCTACGTTGATCAGCTCAATTAAATAGTTCCTCCACCTTTAAATAGCTTTCTAAAATGCTAGCGGTCTATCGAACGCGTTTTAAAATAAAAGTTTAATTTCCTGTGACATTTCAACGTTGGGATTAAAATTTCCGACAGGCATCACAGCCGTTCGGTTTGGAATAGACGTTTGCCGATATTGAACCGTAGGAAAGTGGAGGTAGTATAGCTTGAAAGTGCTACACGAAGTTAGACCATGTCAGATGTTGAGCCTTGAATGTGTTGGCCAATCATACGGGCTCTTGATACGCAGCAAATTCTCGTCTTAGAACAATAAGCGAGTCTCGTACAGTCTATGGCCAAAATAGGACAATGCAATTGATGAGTTAGCAAGTCACGGCAGACAATAATATGTAAGACCAAGATAGCTCCTGTTCACCACGACTTTGAATGACAAGTCTAAATAAAGGAGGCTAAGTAACGTGACACTTCACTACTGTGTTTATGTTATTCATTAAATAGAGGCAGTGGCGGTCTGCTGTGATGGTGACTCCGGCTCCGCTTACTGTCTGCGCTCATTGTTCCTTATCAGCCGCGTGTATGAAACGTTGGATCACAACAAAACATCTTCAAATTACTCCGTGGCTCCCGCCGGCTAAAAACAAGCCAAAAAGTAAAAAACAAACTCCTGATTTCCTACAAATGTCACAGGGTAGAAACTCTCTCGACTGTGCTCAACTTCCTGGGAGCCTCATTTGGAAACAATAGCAAGCTCCAGAAAAGTAACTGACAAGCAAAAAAAATTGCTCATTTACAACTTTGAAATTTTTGAAACATGAAAAACGTTTTCCTCAAAAATGCCAGATGTCATTGAGTTTAACGGGGTAGGATTTCGAGGAAATTCGATTGTTGGGATTGAAACGTAGCTGCAGCCTTTGTTGTTTCATCAACTGTCGATACGTTTCCTCGCTCTCTGTGTATATGTACTGTCAAACTGAATAGGTTTCAGAACACAGCTTTTAAAATTGGCTTGTGTTTGCTCGCTCAAATCATTTTTCGCAGTAGGTACTCGAATGGCAGACTGGCGGATTCTTTATTTTTTTTAAATATTCTGAACAACTGAAATGCCAAGCTATAATGTGAGGAATGATGTGAATGATAGCTTGACGGTTAATTTTGGAAAATGGAAGATGAAAAGTCTCAAAGCATTTATTTCAATTAATCCATCTATAGGCACTTTTGAATTGTCAAGGTCATCAATCAAAGAGGTGAAGCTATTTGCACGTTCCAAAGCGTAAGTCTCTATGGAGAAGAACGTGCAAGAAACTCCACGGACACTCTTTGACATCAATAAATTGTTACAAAATTTTGGTTACTTTGTTCTTCTTAAATTATTCATTTTTTATTCAATTATTGAAAACAAACGATTTAGAAAGACGCTTTAGTTTAGTACTCATAGTACCTATAGATGTATGCGGAACAGGGTGTAAAGTCCCGCAAACCCGGTGTTGTGTCTGGTGGGCAACTGCCCAATGCTTGCTGTCGGGTCGTTGTAAATGCTGAAATCGCGCGGAGAACTATGATATCGTCATGGAGGATTGTGTGACGTCACGTCTTTAGCTATACCTATATGGTTTAGATGGCAAGAACAGTGACATGACGAAAGTGCGCAAAGCTAAAGACAAAGCCTCTTCGCACCTGGACTCAGCGCATACGTCCATATAGACCAGTCATTTGTTTCCATGATCCTGATTGATGAGACCGGATTTGAAGGCCCGGTGCGAATATTAAAGCTGTATCAAATACGTCGAAGGAAAAATCATGGAGCTGTTAGGAATGTGACACAAAAAAATGGATGTATCATACTCATACATTTTTATGTGTGACAAATTCCTAGTGTAGTGTGGAGCTAGTGGTTGCGGAATTTGTTCGAAAGATTCACTGCGGCCCTAGGACGCAAAAAACAGTGTGGAGCTAGTGGAATCGGTACTTTAGTTTCTGATAATTAACTCAAAGTGCTATTTTTGTAGGCCTAAAATAAAACAAAAGCAGTAGACTTGTAAAACTAAATGAATTAGGAGTTAGGTCCTTCAGGTGAATTACAGCTAAAATCTGAGCCTTGAAAGTTTAGCCGCCATTAAACTAAGTGCTACCAGAAAAAGCTCTGACGCGGAAAATAATTGAAACAAAGTACCTCAGCCTCAGAGGTTTCATATTGGGGAAAAATGCCGGAGATTCATGTTTTAGGCTTGTTTCATTTTTTATAATAAGAATGGATTTTGTTCTCGTCACAATATTTCGCGAGCCATCATTTTATTGTTTTGTTTCTTTTTTTTTCATTAATTCCTAATCCAGTTTTCACAGAAAAAGAGCAGGATTATCATTTTTTTTTTTCTAAAAGGCGGATACCTTTCAAAATAAGTAATTCTTTTTAAATATGAAAAAAGAATGTAATACTGTACACGAATACTAACGCGCTCTGTGTTTAAATTTAAATATTTTACGTAAACTTGTATTATTTATAACGCATTTAGTTTCTCAACAACGGTTTTGTGTACCTATTCATATCGATAAATCAATGATTTAGCATAATCTATTAGAGTATTATCGATATATTATATTGTTGTAGGTAGGTGTAAGACTGATTGATGCAATAGTTTAGTGACCTATCATTTTCTTGTCAAGGCTGCGACACACATATATTGGGACTTTAAGATTAAGCCTCTTTCACACGATCCGGTTTCCGGCGTCTGCGGCATCTTGCAAGCCGAGCATTTGTATCGGTGCGAAAGGTTTCATCTTCATCCCTATGTGTGCTAGGCCTGAAGTTAGCATAAACGTGAAAAACTGATACTCGTTGCCGGAATATAGGTACTAACCAGCTGAAACAAATCAGACCTGAACTGGTCAACGCTTAGCTGTCGTTGGCGCTGGTTCTGTCTGACTCCTAGGGGTTGCACACACTGGCAGACGTCGCTAGCTGCCTCCTTTCTATGCGAATGCTATAAAAGGCAGCAGTTTTTCAGTTAATTGGTGATTCACTTACCGTCAGTAAGCAGCGGTTGGACGTCGACATTAGGCCTGCCGGCGGGGCACAGCGGCAGCGCGGGCGACGATTGCGCCGGCCCGCCTTCGCCGGACTCGACCTGCACAACAAACACACACATGTTAGACTGTTTTTACGGTTTGGTGACACGTCATGATATAAGGAATATTATAGGGGAAGGTACAGCCGGGTAGCATCGAGTTATGTCGTCATTGCTCCTGGCCGTCGTCTAAATTGTGCGAATCGCCCGAACAAGTGCACAGCAAGCTTTCAAGAAAGGATAAGGAATAGGTTATTATATCTACTTAGAAAAAATGCTAAAGAACGTAAAATTATACCTCTTTCGTTTTGGAAAAAGGCTATGATTGCTATAAAATAACATTAGGAAGGTCGTCGCCATTACACCTGTGTTCACCTTATCATGTCAATAAACACGGTTGTCGTAACACGGTGGTGTACGAGTACACACTGGCACCGGTCACGCCGGGTATGGATCCAGTAATGGGGCTATAGAGGTTGCGGAACAGAGAGTAAAGTTTCGCATACCTCAATTAAAAAGGGGGATCCTCCGACCAGACGGTTGCTGTCTCTGGTGGGCAACTGCCCGAGAGTTGATATTCGGACTGTTGTATATGTTCAAATCGAACGGAGAACTTTGCTTGCCCAATGCAGAATTTCGTTGGTAGTTCGTTGCTGACAGGATAGATGGCGTTGCGGTTCTTTTTTTGTTGCCGTACAAATTTCACTTCTTAGTTTTTCATGTGGCGGCATTGATGCCGCTACAGGGCAATTTCGCGATGTCTGACGTCTGGTCAATTGTCATGCACAACCACTGGTACCGACAGAAGGAGGGCCGAACCCGCGTGTGCAAGGTGTGACATTGCACGAAGAAACCCCCATGGAGGAAAAGCATCGCTAATGAATGCGAGATTTTGATGATAGTATCAGGCGCTGATCCGACGCCTGGAGTAAAGCTAAGTGGTTTTGAATAAAGTGATGATTTAAGTGTGAAAAGAAATATGTTGATGTATACCGGCATAGACCGAGTTTGCTTTGAAGATTTTTTAGAAGAGTTTAGGTTCATCGCCATCGACGGTGAATGGCGAGAGAGCGATTACGCGCTCATATTAGGCGCATTCTTGCAAAGTGCAGCAAGACATTTTTATAATTATACATACCACGACGGTATTGATTTTGAGTTGCTATGCGATAAGATTAGAAAGGAATTTCCTTGTAAATGTGCCTCTTGTAAACGGCGTGCAATAGCAAAAGCTTATTAT
>NDFZ01005213.1:226624-267234 GCA_002192655.3 Mamestra configurata | reverse complement strand
TGTAAAGAGGATATCCTTGTCTGCAGGTCTCTGGCAGACAAGATAGCCTTTGGAAGCGTCAGGTGAAAACTAAATGATTTTGAAATACGAATGTGAAAAAATGTTTTGTTTTTATAAAAGACTCGGGCACCAGCCCTCGTAAAAGGCAGATGCCAAATATATTTTAATGTATTAAATCTCCAATATAGTTTCATTTATTATAATAATCACAATAAGTAACACTAGCGGAGTCCCTGGTGTTACAAATGGTGGAGGGCCGAACCCGCGTGTGCAAGGTGTGACATTGCACGAAGAAACCCCCATGGAGGAAAAGCATCGCTAATGAATGCGAGATTTTGATGATTGTACCCGGCGCCTCCACCATTTGTAACACCAGGGACTCCGCTAGTGTTACTTATTGTGATTATTATAATAAATGAAACTATATTGGAGATTTAATACATTAAAATATATTTGGCATCTGCCTTTTACGAGGGCTGGTGCCCGAGTCTTTTATAAAAACAAAACATTTTTTCACATTCGTATTTCAAAATCATTTAGTTTTCACCTGACGCTTCCAAAGGCTATCTTGTCTGCCAGAGACCTGCAGACAAGGATATCCTCTTTACATGTCGTGTCACAAATTGACGATTCTACATGTTACTGCATATTAATTGTCATGCTATTTCGAAAATCGGTTATGAATCTATAATCCTGAAAGTACCTCCCTAGTGGGAATTGTGCATTCTATGGTTTATTAATGGTTTGATAATGGATACAAGAAAAGCAGTAGAATGGATAAAAGCGTACTTCTTTCTCGCTTTAACGCTTAGAATTACTTTAGGATGATTCAATTTTAACCAAGTTCTATAAAAAAATATTTTGTAAACCGCAAGGAAACTAAGTCAAATTAATCTAGTATCCTGATTTGTATTTATCAAATCGTTTCGAAAGGATTTCGACGAAAGTATTTACATCGTTTTTTGAATAAAGCCGGATTATTTACCCCCTGTTTTTCCGCGTTTTCTCTACAATTTGTTCAGAGGTTTAGCTACCGATGAGGGGCATCAGTCAGACGACCGACTGCTCATAATAACACGCGCACTGTGTTGATTGCTTTTTCACTTAACTTCATTAAATAAATACATTTTACTGTTTGTTTTTTACCTAATATATTTGTAAGGTTATTCTCGGGGAGTAATCCGATTACGAACACACACGTTACACTATTGACGAGATACACACCTGTATGCCACACTATCGACGAGAGAAACAACTGTATGTTAAACTATCGACGAGAGACACAACTGTATGCTACACTATTGACGAGAGACACACCAGTATGCAACACTATCGACGAGAGACACACCTGTATGCAACACTATCGACGAGAGACACACCTGTATGCTACACTATCGACGAGAGACACACTAGTATGCAACACTATCGACGAGAGACACACCTGTATGCTACACTATCGACGAGAGACACACCAGTATGCTACACTATCGACGAGAGACACACCTGCATGCTACACTATCGACGAAAGACACCTGTATGCTACTTGTATCTAGGACAAACAAACGGTTCTTTTGGTTTTTCAAGGAATTTAAAGTGTTTTTTTTGGACAAATTAGATTAATTTAAAACACAATCAATTATCTTACACGTGGACTCCATTGGCACTTGACCTTTAGTTGTGATTTCATTGTAATCAAAGGAACCTGTTTAATATTTTTCCAAGAACAGAAAATGTTCACTTTTACTGATACAAATAATTGCCTACTATCTCCGGGCAGGGAATTAGGAGATATTTTTCGTCTTTGATGAGCACCTATTACGATCAATTTTTTTTGATATATTAAATAAATAAATAATGATCCCGATTATGGTTCTTTTTTTCTCCATCGTTTTCAACTTTTGCACTGGCTTACATTATTGAGGAGGTCACTATCATGAACCGAGATGTGCAAAGGAGCTGACTGATTCCAGTGTCCATTATCATCAGCCAGGTGGAAGACGTCTAGTGGACATGGTCAACAGCCAAGTGTCACCAAATCGAGGAGTGCCCCGTGCTACTCGCATCCCTTGATCTGTGCCAGGTCATCGACTAGCGTCTATGTAAGTGGAAGAAGGGAGAGTGAACCTGTGATTACGCACACACTTGTGCATTATGATATCTCCCGCACGGGCTACTCTCCGCTGAGACCTATAAATCGTCAGAACCGTCTTTTACCTTTTTGTTTAAAGGGTCCCATTGGCCCGGGTCGCCGCTCGCAGGAACCGGTAGCATAGGGCGACGGGCAGTGTGTTGCACACCAGGTTCATGGCCACCAGCGCGCAGCAGACGTAGGACAGGCAGCGCCCGGCCCACGGGAAGCCCAGCATCACATCGCACACGTGGTACGCACAGATCGACACGAACACGGCATGTAACATCGCAACACTACACACTTGTCCGACGAGCACAGTTTTAACAAACGAAGAAAACTAAAATGTTCCTCTATCACTTTAGTTTTCGAACTCAAATATTTTTTTCCGAAAATACTTCGAATACGACATGTTGCTTCACCGAGTCACTGTCATACATGTTCAACACTTCATCCAATGTGTTTAGAAGACACCACGACTCGACTTTGCCAATATTATGATCCCAGGTACAATGGCAGACCATCAAACGCTGGAGATGAAACAGAGAATGTGATCTTAGAACGGTGAAGAGAGGGAAAATATTTCAGAAAATCCAAGTATACAGCTCAGTATACAGACCCAAAAAAATCTTATACTACGCAATGTCAAAAACTCGAATCGTTTCTATTCTCTATGACAACGGACAGACTGACACTCGATATGACTGACCATCAAAGAGTAGGTATTATGTTTTTTTTTTTTATTTTTTTTTTTTTTTTTTTTAACAGTTTATGTACACACATTTAACAAATAAATAAGAAGGGAACAGAAAAATAGGTACAAAGGTGATGCTTATTTCTAAAGAAATCTCTTCCAGCATACCTGCGAAAGGAGAGTCGAATAAAAGATATGTAGACATCGTGTGTAAAAGTTATGTTAACATAAAAAGACAAAAAAACTTTAAATATAACATACTATAATAAATATGACTAAAATTAATATCATACTAATACATACTACTTAAATAATACTATAAGAATAATAATAACATATACTTAAAATATGCAACTATGATGGTACCGAAAGGTAGTGTTCTTTCACTCTTCTTTTAAAATCTGGAAGAGTTTTGCATTCCCTAATGTCAGGCGGCAGTGCATTCCACAACCGTACCGCGTGCACAGTAAATGAATAGGAATAAAAATCGGTAGAGTGGGGAGGGGATTTAAGGAGATTTCTAAGATGCGACCTGCAAGGCGCATCAGAAGGACGGGAATAGGAGAAGCGTTCACGCAAATAGGAAGGCGTTTTAGGGTTGTGAAGGATGTTAAATAGCAAACACAATATCCGAGAGTTCCTGCGAAGTCGGATAGGGAGCCACTTGAGTACCTTGCGAAATCCTGAAACATGATCGTATTTTTTGAGGTTGAAAACAAAACGAATACAAATATTTTGCAAACGCTCAAGTTTATTTAAAAGCTCCTCGGTGGCATCCAAATAGCAGGCATCAGCGTAGTCTATGATGGGCTGAATGAGAGTTTGGGCAAGGGAGATTTTAGTGTTCAAGGGCAAAAAGCTCTGGAGGCATTTTAGCGAGTGAAATGTGTAGTGCACCTTGCGACTGACTTCAGCGATATGGTTAGTCCACGATAAATAGGAGTCTATGATCACCCCCAGGTTTTTAGCCGACTTTGCGTATTCAATCTGAACACCATTCAACAAGAGTGGAGACAGCGCCGCAATATCCAGCCTGTTCCGCATATATCTGCCGCCGACAACCAAGGCCTGAGACTTCTTAGGGTTGATTTGCAGCCCAAAGCACCGCGACCACTCCCCAATTAACATCAGATCACGGTTCACGGCGGCTATAGCGGCTTCTGCATCTTGCCTCAGAAAGTGATGGTAAAGCTGCAGGTCGTCGGCATAGAGATGGAAGTTAGAGGAGATAACTTTAGTAATAGAGTTAATAAAAATAGAAAAGAGAAGAGGAGAGAGAACGCCACCTTGGGGCACACCCGCAGTAAGGGAGCACCAATCCGAAGAAGATTCATCAAGGCGCACCCGCTGCGAGCGGCCTCGAAGATAGGAGTCGAACCAACTAATAAGGGAAGAAGAGAAATTGAAAGATTTAAGGATCCCAAGAAGGATATCGAAGTCAACAGAGTTGAAGGCGCTACTGAAATCCAGAAGTACAAGTAATGTCAAAGATTTGTGGTCCATAGCCCAGCGAATGTCATCAGTTACCTTTAAAAGAGCTGTGACAGTGCTGTGACCAGGCCGAAAGCCGGATTGGAAAGGACTAAGGAGATCATTGCTAGAAAGAAACAGAGAAAGTTGCTGATGGACAATATGCTCAAGAACTTTAGAGAGATAAGGAAGGATGGAAATTGGTCTGAAATCGGTCAGAGAGACCGGTTTAGGGATTTTAGGTAACGGGATGATATGGGCTTGTTTCCAAGCATCAGGAACTGTGCAAGAAAACAGGGAAAAGTTAAAAATGTGGGTCAAAACGGGAAGTATAGTAGGGAGAATAGGAGAGATCATTCTTGAGCATAGATTATCATTGCCAACAGCGGAAGAGGAAATAGCGCAAATAGATTTTTTGACATCAATTTCACTCACAGGACTGAAGTCGAAAGAGGAACACTGCGGCAATGGCAAGCGGGAAAGCTTATTTAAAGTTGCTGATTTGACGTGTGGATCCAAAATAACAGGAGGAAGAGAGAAATATTGGTTTAAAGCACACACGTCAGTGTCTTTGCTAGAAACGACAGGGGACTTGCCAATGCCGACAGTTTTCAGAAACCTCCAGACTTCAGAGGAGTTCCGATTGTCAAGAGAATTATGAAAGTAGCGTCTTTTTGCATCTCTACACATACGACTGCAGCAATTACGCAGTTCTCTGTAAGAACTCAGGTTGCGCTCGGAAGGACAACGCTTTAGCCTCCTTTTGGCTCGATCTCTACTAGCCATCGCATCTTTAATGGCAGGAGTGAGCCAGGGAGCCGGAACAAACTTTACTTTGACTCGACGAATGGGGGCGTGTCGATCATATAGAGTTAGTATTTTACTGTTGAAAAGTGTAACCATATCGTTGATAGAGGAACTCTCGAAAACTTCTGTCCAATCAATGCTACCAGCATCATGCAGCAATGCCTCCAGGTCTATGCCCTTGTAGTTCCGTAGGAAAATATATTGCGGCTTGCGCTTAGGGGGGCGAATTTTGTATGACATAAAGATTAAATCGTGATAGGAGAAACAAGCAGTAAGCTGACCGTGGACGGATACATTATTAGGTTTAGAAACAATCATAAGGTCCAAAAGAGAAGGGGTGCAATTAGGGAAATGATGAGTAGCAGTGAGGGGCAGAATACTGAGGTTAAAAGAAGATAAGAGAGCTTCAAGTTTGTGAGTACGACAGTCATTTTTAAGAAGGCATGTATTAAAATCACCCATCAAGACCACGTGGTCATAAGTAGGACAGAAATCGCTTAAAAGAGAATCAAAAGAATCAAAGTAATCGACATTGAGGTTAGGACTATACATCACGCCAAGAAGCATTTTGACGTGGTGTAAGGATATTTCTACAAAAAGATGCTCTGCTGACCCCGAGTAGGAAGAGGGTGATACACTGATAATCTTATAGGATATGCCAGCACGCAAATACATGGCAACACCACCACCGCCCTTCCCCGTTCTATCATTACGAATAAGAACAAAGCCAGGAAGGGCATAATGAACAGATAATAGAGAAGGTTTCAGAAAGGACTCGGAGATCAGTAAAGCATCTAAATGGGCACTGTTAATGGAAGCCAGAAGATCAGAGTAATGGCAAGGAACACTCTGGGCATTAATGTGAGCTATATTCAGGTTATTGGGGTAGTGGGAGAACAGAGAGGAAATTTGATCATCAAGAGTTAAAGGAGAGGAAGAACCACTTGCTGCACTATGGAAGCTGCTAGAAGAGGAAGAACAGGAGAAGAAGTCGTCATCAAAATTACCATCGATCATAGTCTAAATATATGAAATAAAATAATATACTATATAAAAAACTAAAACTACAGACTAAACACACGAAAAAAAAAAAAAATGATAAAAGGAACAAAATTTAAAAAGTAAAACGATAATAAATAACTACGTTCAACTAATAAAACCACCTGAACGCTGTAGATGGGAGAGATTTTAACAAAACTCAAAGTGCACTAAAACTAAACAAGTAAAAAGCATAAAAGTGCGAAACAAAATTAAAAAGTA
The DNA here is from genome assembly GCA_002192655.3 of Mamestra configurata. Lineage (NCBI taxonomy): Eukaryota > Metazoa > Arthropoda > Insecta > Lepidoptera > Noctuidae > Mamestra > Mamestra configurata. Next base: position 260,875 of record NDFZ01005213.1, on the reverse strand, counting down.
AGCTAGCGAGAATGACAAACCTCAATATATGTCGACTAAGTTAAACGCAATGTGTAACGAAACGTTAAGTATTCTTGAAGCTGACAGACGTCAAATGTCATAATATAAACATCTACCGCCAGCCATTCGTAGTGTCAAGAAATATAAAATAGAATAAAAAGTAGAAACTTTGGGTAGATTTACAAAGGAAACATATTATTAAGTGTACCGACATTACTCACTACATTGCAAAAAACCGTCGACTTAGAACTTGCAAGGAGTCTACTGGGACCGCAAACTCAGCGACGGGCCTTCCTCACAACTTTTGCTTTTGGGGTTGCGGTTTTAGGCAATTTGGCTGCGATTGCTGGCGAGGTTGATGTAGCTGGATCGGGTTCGCAGGATGTAGCGGCGCTGGAGGCAGCAGGAAATAGCGCGATTAGCTTGTGAAGCTCGCCCATAGACGCTATCTTCCGACGAGACTTGTCAGGCGTCATGACAACTACCTTTCCTTCTGCAGACCAGCAGCTGTTGATGCTGAAGTGCTTGCGGGCAGCCATAAATACCTGATGCCGTGCTTGGGTCAGGAACTCGGATATGGTGATCCCGCTGCCTTTGAGTGACGTTTTACTGTCCCACACCAACCGACGATGCTCCATACTGTTAAAACGAACCAGCACAGGTCTAGTTTTACCCTTGGGGGCTCCTAGTCTGTGGCACACATTCAAATATTCTAATTTGAAGTCATCAATCTGCAGCTGCTTTGAGATAATACTCACGATTGAGTCACTCAACTTTTCACCGGGCTTCTCAGTGATACCGTGAAACAGCAAGACTTTTCTCCTCATTGCAGTCTCATGACTATCTAGGCTGAGTGACAAGATCTCTATTTGCGTTTTAAAGTGAGCAAGAGTTTTACAGACAAAGGACTTGAATTCTGTGAAATCCATTGATAGAGAAGCAAGGTCCAAGTGAGAGGTGTCAGCACCAGCGGTAGCTTTGTGCAACTTGTCTTCGTACTCACGCATGCGAGAGCTAAACAGCTTTTCCAGTTCCTCCATACTATATGCAAGCTTGCTGTCCATGTTTATGGTAAAAATTGTCCAAGTGTTGTGGCAGTGATAGAGAGAAAGTGAAAGGAGAATACAACGTAACGGTGGGTTTATAAGTTGTTTAGCACATATATACTGAAGAAAATAATTAATAACAATTTAAAAATTAATATTAAATAAGGAGCTTTATCAAATTGTTTTCTTGTCAAGCCTACCCACGTAGGAATAAACTAAAAATTATACTAATTAAAAATTAAAAAAAAAATTATGATATAATTAGGACCAAGAAACTTCTTTTTCGTAGTGTATTCTGCCAAGTTCGATGTTTTATTAGAAAACCACTAATAACTTTTTTCTACTTCTCAGATAATAATTATAATTAGGCTATGAGGATTTCATATTTGTAATACTAAATTATTATAATTATAATCAATCTGGTATCTTATTGTGATTTCGGTTTAAAATATGATACCATCAACGAATACGATCGTTGACTGCGTAAACAAATTCGCAACGACTCAAAAAATGTTTAATAAAGTCAGAAACTCAGGACGCCTTTGATGACAGGATACGCGATAGCACTCAAACCTTTGCTTGATAGTAAACCAAATGGTCGATGAAGCCGAGCTCGTCCCCGGCTCAGAAGCTTGGATAGAGTAAACCTTTGAGTAGACCAGAACAGCAAGTCATGGGAGAAAAAGCCAGTAATGGTAAATCCAGTAACTATGGAATAAACACTAGACCAAACTAAGCCCCACTCTATTACGATGATAGTAAATATGAAAGTTAAAATGAATCATGTGTAAACACAACATTACAAGTTTGGTGAGATTATTTAGCCGTCTAAAGTAAATTTGTTTACTTGTAAACCTACGCGAGAACTCTTAGTGCTGTAATCAAAACATACTCGAGTCCTTGTAAACAATCAAAATACATACCGGCTCTTTGAAAATATAAAATAGAATGTAGCCTTCGCTTCAGTGGGCTGGGAGCAAGGAGGCTGCATCTCATTCCGCACTAATCTAGCCATCCAATCTCATCGAGCACAGGAAATTGTCTCAGCTGCCGCAAGGACACTCAGACACTCAAACACGCAGACCGACTAGTGAACGCTATCACTTGCTCTGTAACTTTGGGAACAAATGTTATTTCAATTTGGTTTGCAGTTACCAAATGACTAAAAAAAAGATTTTTAACGTTTTTTCTGAACGTCCGTATGAAAAACGGAACTCATATACCTACCTACCTAATTTCACCCGTGTGGATGTGGATGTCTGGCTGTCCGTCTATGTCTATTTGGTTCGCCCTGAGCCTTTTGCGCGCGAGTTCACAAGGTAGTGTTGGCATGCAGTCTCCGTATCCCTGCTTTTATAACTCGTTTAGTATTTTTAGGCTGGTGGTCGTCCCATGGCACTTAATTGACAACAAAAACAAACAAGTTCCTGCACTTCATCCACATTGAGTTAAGACTCTCCATTAAAAAGTGTACTTAGTTTTCTATTAAATCTGTTGTTGGCTATTGGCCTTTTATCCGATAAATAAATTTCAAACTAACACCCACTTCATAACAGTTTGCCGACTCGCAACACCAGTGTCTTTATAAATACTGTTCAGCAAGTACCTAACGAACCGAGCACACAAGATGGTGTGTGGCAATCTAACGAACTTTATTAGAAGCGGAGGGCCGCTTGTTCCTCGGGCTCCCTGAGGGGTTAGCCGGGAGTGTAACAATCTAGGCTTGTGTCCTATCGCCATAAAATAAGAGCTGTGTAGAACTAATTACTCTTACAATAGAAAACCGCGTTTTTAAGAAAATGGTTGATGTTTTTGGGGACATATTTAAGGAGGTAGTTGACTTATTTATGGAGGACGGTGATTAAACGTTTTGCGTGAGACAGAAGATTGTGGGAGGTAATACTCAATTTTGTGTAGGTATAGCTTTTGCCCGCGACTTCGTACGCGTATTTATCCCGTTCCCGTAGGAATTTCGGGACAAATTATACAACGTGTAACAGAATAAACGCAATACCTCTTAAGAGGTCATTGTACTCATATTATGAACAACTTTTACTATGGGACCAACACTGAAATCGTGAAACAGTTGCGTGTTTTGCGTACCTACCGAACTATTCTCCAGTCCACTAGTTCTCTTAGTTACCTCAGTGCCACGTTGTAACATATCGTATGTATGTAAGGGATGGAATAATATCGGGAAGCGACTAATACCAATATTGAACCCATCAAAGTTTGGTTATTACTGCATCTAACGTGTAAACTCCCGCGTGCTGATGTGCGCCTGGTGGCTATTGGTTCTGTCGTCACAGCAATACTACGGTGATGTTCTACAAGATCGGTAAACAAGTAATATTGCGATGTAATGATATGTACACGTACCTATGTGCAAGGTTGCCTTATCTAATAACTTGAGCCCTAAGCTACGCCTTAGGTACCTAAATACCTATGTATATTGTATATCTTGAGCTTGCTATCAAAAGGGTTAAAAGACTCTCAATTTACACAAAATGTAGAAATGAAAATTATTTATTTCATAAAATTGTATTTAAATATCTCCTAGAACATACATTATATAAAATACGACATGAAAAAACATTAAAGGCGTCAGATGAATCTTACGTTTAGAGAAATTACTGCTATCATCATTAGCAAGTGTAAGCCCATACTTTAGAACAACAAACAAGTTCCAACTGCTCCTAAAACATCAGCCACTTTTGTGACAAAGAAATGGTGTCACAAAACGAACACCTCTGTTTGTAGCCACAATTAGCATAGTGTGGAAGTGAGGAGCCGCACAGCGCCGGCGGCAGGCCATCATGAAATATTCATAGTTGAAGTTGTCGTCAACTTGGAGTCGGTTCTTAAAGCTGCGGTCCTGGTGGGTCACTGGAGGAGGTCGCAATGTCAGTTCAAAACATTCGTTTTTCAGACGAGAGTTTTTATTAATTTTGGTACAGATATAGATGGGAATGGGACCCTGAGGACGGTTATGTTCAATCATGTATCGTAACATGAGCGAAGCCGCGGACGCTGTGAGATAAATAAAGAAGATGAGGATAATGGATTTACGTCTTTTTTTTAAGGATGGGCTATCAACAAATAACTCCTTCAAGGAAGTGTCAGACTCTTACTGACTAAAACCCTTCCGTGTTCCTCCTAATGCCCTATGCGTTCCAGAGCCGCGGTGACTCTTTCGATCAAATTCCGCAAATGGATTTACGTCTTAGAGAACACGTTTGAGTATATCTAGTTGCCAGGCAACTCGTAGCTCCAATGTATGAATGGTAACAGTAATAAACTACAATTTAGATGGAAAGCCAATAAGCTTATTATTAAGCTTACGAGTTAGTTATTATTCTGAGCAGTAGGTTACCAATGTTACCATATTAAATTCTCCGCAAATTGTTTACGAAGCATTAATTTATTGCCAGGCCTAAGACCAGCGGAGCCAGGGCTGCCCTGAATCACAACTGAGCGGTCTTTGTCTATATGTTTTTTATTTCGGAGGTCATTCCGAAGCCTGTTATTGCCATGAAAGGTAAGGACAGGGTAATATTAAGAAATTGTATCTGAAATATATGGGCGCTTCGCAGGGTCCGTTGGGAACACCGGTGTAAGTTGGACTATGTTACGTTTTCGGTGAAGAGAGAATATTGGTCAGACGGAGCTGGTATTCTGTTAATTTTGCCCCACATTGTGAAATTAATCCAGGGACCGCGTCGGTGTGTTATGCTTATAATATAGTAGGTAGGTACTATGTTGATAATTTGTAAGTGATACGTCACTAGTTTCAAAGACCGCGCGGCGTCTGTGTAAAGGATGTCTGATCAATTGTGTGGTAGGAACTACTATTTAATTGTGATCGATTAAGTTAAAGCAAATTGTGTATATAGAATTACTTTGTCTCCAAAGAGTGAAACATTTACCTATGTTTTTTGGCTTTTTTACATTACGCATGATTGCTTTTTCGACAAATGTAGTAGTACTGATTTTTTTCTCTTGATTATGAACGATACCTAATGCCGGAACGCAATTGGAAAAGCTTAGATAGAGAATAAGAAAAATCGTGTTGTAGGTATATGAGTTGTTAAAAGTTAGTTGGAGTTTAGTTAGTAATATTCTAAGACGGTAAAAGAAACCTACAGACAACAAGAATCCAGTTACTCACAAACCCAGAATATCGCGTTACTGGGAACTCAGTAATAATAGATGAGCTCAGACAAGAATAGTGCCTTTAACTTAGAAGTACGCGCGTGTAACTTGCCGAGGTAACATGGTGGATTTATAGTGAAGCTCGCTTTAAGCTAGACACTTGACGTAGGCGACGATGGTATGACGTCACCTTCCATCCCCCTCGTTTATCAATAAAGGTAGCCAGCCGAATTATGAAGTTCTGTCTGGCTTGGAGGTGACACGGACATACTTGATAGCTGGTGTATTATGAAAGCCCTGCAAACTAGACATCATTATTGGTTTTAATCTCTTTATTGGACCATCGACTCGAAAGAAAGAAGATTGGTTTACTGATTTTTATGTTTGAACATACGTAGCGAACCCCCTAAAATGTCCCCAAAAATTGTCATAAACCGGTAATGAAAATGCTGTTAACCTGGCAACCTCACAAGTAACGCTTGCGTCTTCCCTGCCCAGTTGCATCTCGAGCCGGTCCAGTTTGTCAGCACTGCAGGAGTGAGCGAGGCGCGGGGTTTCATTTGATTGTCTGCTGAGCCACTTCTCTAGACAACAGTCTGTTGCTTCAATTAAATTCTCATAGATCTATGTGCGTTTTATGTCAACTGTAGCATACAATACTTTTATGTGAGTGTTGTGTTGTTCTTTAGAGGAGGCCTTCACCTGTGCCTAAGAGAGGGGTCCTTGCATAAGAATAATTTAAGATATCCACATCCATCTTGAACTTTGTAATAGCACTAATTTTTACATTTTCTTTATTTGATTTCTCTGTACTGTAAAATTTGTATTTGCAATAAATAAAAGGCTTTTTATTTAATTTATTTCAGTGTTGTGTTCTTTTAAAATTAGTTTTCGTTATTTCCTTCTTTATGAAACAACTAGTTTAGGAAATGATTCCAAGAGCACGCACTTCAAGGAAAATAGGTTTCATCTTAAGTTATGTCCTACTAACTGTCGTAGTTAACCCGTGAGCTAAGTTACATCCGAATTCATTGAACGACTTAAGTAAAGTAGATTAACATAAATGAAGTGACTATGAATGAATAAATTATGACCTAACATATTTTAGCGACCTAAGTTACACTCATATTTCAGGGGTAAGAGCTTTAATTCAGTAAAAGGAATCAATTTTTCATTTTTACTGATTCATCCGAGTGAGAGTACCTTCCAGGCTGATCGTAATGACATGTACCTACTCCGTAGAGCGGGCTGCTGCGCGGTACCGCTCGCGAATTCCATTAGTACCTGGAAGTCGAGTTATATTGCGACATCAAAATGTATTAAGCCCACAGCTAAAATTAACTTTCAAAACTCCATTTTACTTTCAGCGTTTTATCGCTGCCATTTTTCAGTTTTACACTTTTTAATTGCTTGTACATTTGACGACAAAAGTTGGAAACTTCGCAGTACGCGTGCAACCAGATCTTTAGCGAGTCAAGTTACATCTCTTAATGAGAAGGTATCTCTTAGTCATTGAACTTTAAACTCGTCGGGAGCCAACTTCTCCCCGGGGCTAGGTTTTAGACGTCGTTTTCAACTTAGTTACTGTGTGTTTTGAATTTGCTTGCATGAATTATGAAGAAAATTTAACTTCTTGTGCAGCTAGTTCCAGAAATCTTTTTAAGTAAACGAAAATGTACATTTTGTACCCGAACTTATACTTGTTGTATTGTACGTTCACGTTGCCACGTTCGACTTTACTAACGTGTAAACTTCTATATTAACATAAAAGTCAGTTTCGTATATTTTCTAATAACAACACCATTCCGCGAGTCGATCAGCTCCGTCCTGCCAATGTTCGTGGAATGTTAAAAAGAGACGTCTTTTGAAACCAGGAAAGGGCAAAGGGCACGTTGATCTTGGATATTAAAAAGTGATTCACATGGCCAGAGCAAGTATATGTAGTACTTAATTCACCACAAAGGGTTGTAATTAACTGCCGGTTAAATATTATGATTTACGTGAAGAATGTGAACAATTTCGCCGCAACTTTATGGAATGTTGTTGGCTTGAAACGGCGAACTTCGGCGGTGATAAAATAAACTTTGATTTAAGTAAAACTGATATTTTGACTTTCGAAGTTTGGTCAGTTGAAAGTAGGTACATTAGATGATCTGGAAACGAAATTGTGTAAGTAGTTGTACGTCAAAACCTTGAAGGTCTCACACTGAAACATGAAGTAATAACCCATATTTATTGTTAGAAATACAAGCTCACGAAAATTCTTCAAACTTGTCGAAATAAATGCCACTATACAAGTTGAACTTATCAAGTTTGACTTAAATCAACGTCAGTATTGGCAGGCCGCGGCAGGCTGGGACAGGTTCGCGTGATGTGGTGATGGGCCTGTCTGACAGCTGGACACTACAGCCTGTCCAGAGTGTTTACAGAACCACGCTAGTTATATCGAAACACGAACGAGCTGTATTTATTATTCAGTTGTACAACAGCTTGCTAACGTGCTTTGTAATTATACAAGCATTGAATTTAGGAGGTACAGAGGTAATTATGTAGGCTTTACGTGCTTCGCGGCTAACTGATTAAATTAAATGATCATTTGTATGTTAAATAAATTTAATAATTAAAACGCAGGGGGTTAACAAACCTCTCTCTAGATGAAGCCCTTTTGGATTTTTCAGGGTACACCACACACAAAATAAATGAAATCTCAAAAATATTTGGGCTGCAACTGAATTTCTAAACAAACAAAACATACGCATTCTAATTACTTGAGCTATTCTAACGTGAAACTTGTGTGAAGTTTCAATTAAGATCGTGTTCACCGAACAGCGAGTGTAAATGACAGCTAGCTTTTGCGTAAAAATATCCCGAAACATTTGCCATTTTTGTTGGTTTACCGTCCAATTTTATTTCAGCGTTATTTACAAGAAAACAGAAATGGCAATAATCCTCGTAGAATTTTAAAACGAGAGGTTTCGGCAGCCCGCACTGTGGTGTGGCAGTGGTGAATACCTAGTCAAATATTTAACTGAACTAATTAATTATTATTCTTTTTGCTTGTAACTAATAAATAAATAAATATAAATGTCCTGCTTTAGTATGCATGCATGCAATTCTGCATTAATTGAATAGCAAATTTTTGGCGAACTGTTCAACAATATTTGTCGCAATTTATCAAAGAAATTAACTAGGCTAGGATAAACTAGGCTGTGGTGCAGCAGTTGAGTGGCTTCCTAACGGTGAAGGAGTGTTCATAGTCGAACCACTACTTTTAGAGCTAGATGCGTTTTCCAAGTCTATAAACAAAAGGACGCATAAAAGCAATAATATTTCAAATCTATAAAATAAATCAAAAAACTTTTAGGTACCGTGGCTTTGTTATCAAATTTAAGAAAGTTTTTTTTAACTGAATGTTTTTTAGTAGTTAGGATTAATTTAATGTAGCTAGGATTAATGGTTTGTTAAAGTAATGTTTTGAGGTTCATTAACATGTTTCAAGAAAACGATTTAAAGCGCAACGTAAAAACAACGAGAAACACGTCCAAGTTTCATTTTCTATAATGTAGACTTGTTTTTAAAACAAAGTGTAATGGAAAAGGATTGAAGTTTACTTTACGTCGCGCGTCGCTGCGCACACTACGTAATGAAGCTCAGTTTATCAGATACAAGTCACGTTCAGCACAATGTAACGTTCGATACGATTCTACTCATGAGTGGGTGCCTACAGGGGTTGTCAGCGAGATGCTTGCATTGTGCGAACACAGCGAGGTGGCTGGTGTCAACGAGCTTGGAGCTCCAGGTACAGATGCTTACAATACTCTGATATTGGAATATGTACGAACACGATATTACAAAGAATAATAGAGACAGCCACTCTAAAGAATACAAGATATGAAAACCGGATAAGTGAGAGTCGGATTCGCGTGCAAAGGGTTCCGAACGAATAATATTTTTTACCTGTTACTTTTAAATCAGCTTCGGAGATAGGAGAATGGTCAAATTTAATCAATTTTCTTTGATAACTCTGTAATGTAAATTTTAAAAATATTTAAAATTACTGTTGAGATCCTTACGATGTGTTCTATGATTTGATATGTCACACGGTATACTTGGAAAAACTTATTTTTAATGCTACTATTTTTTCCCCAAAAGTGAAGTTTTCAACATTTATTTATTTTCGTAACGCATTTTTGTTTGGGTCATGCAAGGTTATATAAGTACCACATTTCAACTGAATCTGTCCTGCGGATTCAGAGAAAATCGACTGTGGCAGACGGACAGACAGACAGACAACCGAGTGATCCTATAAGGGTTCCGTTTTTCCATATAGAGGTTCAGAACCCTAAAAACGATACGCAAGAAATTGTACCAAAGCAAAGACAAATAAATCGAATGATTCGTAATCTGTCCTCTGTCGCGCAGTCCCCGCAGTCCCGTAGTGACCTCAGTGGTATTTATTTCATCGCTTGTGGTGACATTCTGAGTGGGCGTCCCTCATTGTTTTATTTATCCCAAATATATTATTCTCTTTGTAAGCCATCGCGACTGATGCCGCACACCAAGTGGTTCCCCGTCTGTTGTTGTTGTTACTCTTTTGTTCAACAACTATTGGCTGTTTGTTGTTGTACGTTCTGAATGTTGGTGTAGGGAGCTTGTCTGCGAATAAATGTGGGTAACTGTGTTATTGTACGATACAAACTAAGGACTAAGGAGCGTTGGGAGTTTAGATCAACACAACGATAAAGGAAAACCGTTTGAGATCTGTGTCCACATCGAGATACTAAGTTTGAGCAGCTGACAACGAGAACATATTTGTAGAGAAAATAATAAAGAAGTAAGCAGAAGAGAACAAACTCATTGGTCGCGACATTAGAATATGATACTGAAGAGAACAAACTCAATGGTCGCGACATTATAATATCATACTGAAGAGAACAAACTCAATGGTCGCGACATTAGAATAAGATACTGAAGAGAACAAACTCAATGGTCGAGACATTAGAATATGATATTGAAGAGAACAAACTCAATGGTCGCGACATTAGAATAAGATACTGAAGAGAACAAACTCAATGGTCGAGACATTAGAATATGATATTGAAGAGAACAAACTCAATGGTCGCGACATTAGAATAAGATACTGAAGAGAACAAACTCAATGGTCGAGACATTAGAATATGATATTGAAGAGAACAAACTCAATGGTCGCGACATTAGAATAAGATACTGAAGAGAACAAACTCAATGGTCGAGACATTAGAATATGATATTGAAGAGAACAAACTCAATGGTCGCGACATTAGAATAAGATACTGAAGAGAACAAACTCAATGGTCGAGACATTAGAATATGATATTGAAGAGAACAAACTCAATGGTCGCGACATTAGAATAAGATACTGAAGAGAACAAACTCAATGGTCGCGACATTAGAATATGATACTGAAGAGAACAAACTCAATGGTCGCGACATTAGAATATGATATTGAAGAGAACAAACTCAATGGTCGCGACATTAGAATAAGATACTGAAGAGAACAAACTCAATGGTCGCGACATTAGAATAAGATACTGCTGTTGGCAGAGCGATCACTGATTGTTACGCTGACGGTCAAGAAGAGCGAGAGGGGGGCGGGTAGTGTGAAGTGACGGTCAACACGGAAGCTGCATGGGCTAAGTTCTGTTCCAATGATTTTTGTCTCTTGTGCAAAGTTGAGAGTATTTTCATAAAACTCTGTTTACTTCGTCTGTTCGATTACCAAGAAATATTGAATACATTTCTTTTCTCTTTTTTCACGATGAAGTCGATACAGTGCGTTGAAAGCTCGCGTGAAGTCACGTGTTTCTACACTTTTTATCCACATGTGACGTCACCTGAACTTTCACCTTGTCCTGAGCTTTGATGCGGTACTTAATATCTTTGTAAAATTTTAATGATTACAAAACAATACGTGTCTAAATCTTTTGAAATTTTAACTGTTTATAACTATCATTTTTGCGTCTTGGAAAACACTCTACTTAGGTTACGAGAAAAAGACGGATGTAGAATTATGAAATTTTGCAATTGGGAAATCCGAATATACAAGGCTAACGAAACAATTTAAATAGGAAACAATTGCGGTGAAGCAGCACTCAGCCTAACTTTCAAAGCCACAAGTCTATGATCATGAAAAACGAATTTAAAAAACGCTACGTAAGTAACAAGTTCTTGTACCAAACATAAAAGGATTTCCAACAAGTTGAGCTAAGCTCATCAGACGAATTATACCGGAATGGAAAAAGTTGCCAACAAATATTGGAGGGAACCCTTGCTCGGCGTTATTTACATTAAAATACAAAAATACGGCCGCGGATAATATTACCCTTCACTACCTCTCAATGACGAATGGGGAAGAAGAGGAACATCTTCAGTGTGAGGGTAGGGCTGTAGTTTGGATATGTAATGTATTGAATTCATTCAGTCCATACAAATAGATAGTTCGGCTCTTGATTCTGAATAATTGTGGTATTCGAATCTATAATTATAATTAAACAAGTAACAGTATGTTTAATACCGGACCCATAAGTACTTCCATCATTAGCTGTGGTTAAGATTGTTCAAATGAGTGTACGGTGACTAGTTGGAGTGTACGGTGACTTGTTGGAGTGTATGGTGACTAGTTGGAGTGTACGGTGACTTGTTGGAGCGTATTGTGACTAGTTGGGAGTGTTTGGTGACTATTTGTAGTCCGCCTGCGTCTTCCCACTGCTAGACAAAGGCCTCCCGCTTGACTTCCAGCAATTACGGACCAGGGCTGATGGAGCCGTTCTTGTCGCGTCATGTAACCCATGCCTTCGGGGTATGTCAGCTGTCGGTAAATAGGTCAAATCTATAATATGTATTTACTAACATATAACGCTGAAGAGTTTGTGTGTTTAAACGCGCTAATCTCTGGAACTATCAGTCGGATTTGTATATGATAGCTACATTCACGAGGAAGGCTATAGGCTATACGGGAAAGGGTAAAAAACAGGACATACGCGCACGAAGTCGCGGGCAAAAGTTAGTCGGTGATATTTGTGCCACGGACATAGGAATCGCGGAAGTAATTGAATACTCATTATAAAAGTTTTGGCCGCAGTCGCTCCGTACTTGAAGACTTTCATAAAAAGGAATTAGGAACATTTAAACCGCAAAAGAGCTGTGGGTGTCTCGGACTTTGTAAAGATACACAACAATATAAAACTTATCATAACGATGGTCCCAAGTCTGAAGAATTGAAAGAAACCACCCAAGAATACCGGAGGGACAGGATCTTACAGTGGGCTATAATTATAACATACGCAATAAAACGTCTCCATATATTACATACTAGCTTCTGATAGCGGCTTCGAACGCGTCAATGTCGGAATATTCAAAAAAATCCAATGTCCTTCTCGAAGGTCTGATCTATCTCTGTGCTTAATTTCATTCAAATCCGTTCAGCCGTTAAGACTTGAAGCGGTAACAGACAGACAGAGTTACTTTACCCTTTATATTATATCATCATTTTTCGCTTCAATAATTGTCATTCGATGTTTATAACCTTTTCTAGGTACCCTGCGCATTTGCTCCAATGTTTCATAGCAGTCAACTCGTTGAAAAATTAACAAGAATGAAATAATAACCGTTACTAAATAATAAAACTTAAACATTTTACAGTATTCACAATTAAATGCTCGTATTTTTTCCTATTACATTTTATATATGGATCGCTTTTAGCTTTTAGCTAATAAAATTCGAAAAACTGTTTCCAATGAAAAGTATTAAACTATAATAAAAAACATTGCAGCTGAAATATTATGAAAAAAATATTTTCAATCCTGTGAAAGGTATTAGCCGGCTTGGTGGTGTTTTATTAATTATCAAACATGTTAGTATTTTATGTAGTATTTTACCGAAATGTACGCTGTGCTGGAGTATTATATTAATGTAACGTACCCTATCGGCACATATTACTTATGGGTTATAGGGAATATAAAGATATTTTATGTTCTTTAATCAATCTGGACGCAGACCCCAATATAGTTGGAAAGAGGCAGGCGGATGATGATGTAGGCCGATGATAAGGATGAATCAATCTGCGTGGGAACAAGCCTTCCGAAATATTTTGGAGTCGCAACTGAATACCAGAATACTACAAAGAGAGCCGATTCTTGGCATAACGTCGGGACCAACGGCTTTACTGGCTTTCCGAGGTTCGGAGGAAGTTCGGAATGATCTGAATGGTCTCCACGGATCGAGCTCGGCAAGCGTAGCTTAACTTCCAAAAACCCGTGAGGCTTGTATTATTGAGCCACAGCTCCTGAACAGTCACCCATCCAGGAACTCACCTCAGCCACATTAAAGTTCGAGCCGTGCAGCTGTGGCTTTAATTGAAATGAATCCAATCGATTTTCTTTGCCCTTACCGCATCATGGGGAAAAAACGGATAAAGAAAGTGTTTTGAAGGGTTACACAAGCATACCATATTAATATTCTGACCAACTACATTTTCAAAAGGAGCAGAGTAAATACTTACTAGGAATAGTCATCATCGGAAACTGTAGGTATACCCTGAATTATTACATTCTATTCCCAGAACGAAGCAAAAGGAACCGACAGATACAGGCTGCACAGCGCGATTACTTTTCAAACATGCATAGGCACACGTTTTCGTAGAAAACCCAAAACTGGCCATCGATTCTAGGAAACATAATAAAACTCGGACTTTCCCCTTTCAATTCTAAGCCTTCTATCAATGGGCACAGCACTTTCCCGAATCCCGGCCTTTGTGCACCTCTTGCAATATGGAACGTTGGTCTAATCACATTAATTTTATTCATTATCGGCGTTATAAAACTACAAATATGTACAAACCTAATTAATCGATACAAATGCCATACAAATGCCAATAATTGAATCGGCGTAATGTTAAGTTGTTGCTATCACTAGTTCCATCGGTCAATATGTGATTACAAGATATATAACGACTTCATTAAATCCCAGAATGTTTAGTGAACAAACGAAATAACACTATACCAAGATATCGTAATAAATTATATCAACATTATGGCAGACTGACGTATAGTCACTAACTACATTTGTAGATACTTGACAATGTTTCAGTGAACAGAAACGCATGCCGCAATCGGATCGCATCGGCGCAGTGCCGATGTAAAAAATTTAATTAATGCATTTCCCGAGTTGCCGCACTGTTCAGTAAGCACAAACTATACTCCCTCCAGGTAAAACTGCCGATAATCGTTCATAGCTGTCATCTCAGCTTTGTGATCAAATGGACCAGAAACAAGCTTAGCGCACTACTATCTCTGTTTGCACCTTATCTTATACCTAAGCAAGATTATTTAAATAATGAATTTGAGAAGCTTTCAGATTTAGCATGACATAACGACTTTTTCCGGAAGATCATTGACAATAATAATATACTTAAGACGTAAGTAAGCTTCCAGTCTTTGTTCAGTCGTTCTCATTGGTGCATAAAGTTTTAACAAAAGTATGTGAGAATAATATACCAACGCATTACTGTAAATAGAAATTTAAATAAGGTTCATTAAACATACGATACGTCCATCAAATAGCCTTGGCCAAAAGGTTCGGTTCCTTTATTCATCAGAAACACTCAATAATAAATTAAAAATGAAGCTGAATGAAGCTAATCTGAAAAGGAATCACGATTCAAATGCTAATTACAACATGACCATTGACTTTCGTAATTAATAGCGAGTCAGGAGCTGCTATATGTTGTTAAACATCCTCTTTGATCACGCCGCTCGGGGATCGTTGGCTGTAAGGGACCACAAGCAATAAACTTATCTATTTATGAGACCATGAAGTACAGCCGTAACAGAGGAATTCATTACGTTGAAGCAAATTGACGCTAATTTATAATAGCAGTTTTAATGGGATTCTTAACTGAATTTAGTTAAAATTTAACGCACCCTTCGAAACGATGTAGTAGGTATTTAACGTATCACGAGTGGGTGACTCAGACAGGCTCCATCACAAATTGCGCGGGACACAATGTTAAGGTCATTCTAAAAGCTTCATAATGCTCAAACTTCAAATGTGATCATTCTCTTCCTCCCGGAAGACGTGAACCTCGCTATAAACATGTCAAATCCGGCCCACCGTGACCACAAAATAATGTTGTCTATTTATTTCGCCATATTTCGGTCCCGAACTCCCGACCCGTGGCGATGACAGACAAAAAACTCCTTTCATCCGAATCTTACGAGTATATTCTGAACAAAATGTAGCTGAATATACCTCAATGATTAGATCTGTGTATATAATGATATACACAGAAGTTACTATAAACTACTACAATTGGATCACTAAAATAGTCAATAAACTAAAGGTCAGTGTTGACACAGTCATGAATGTTTACTCGAATTTAGATATTGAGGTAGTGCAAACACATTGTATGTATATTTAGCGCTTTATTCAAATATTCATAGCTGCCTACATTTGTTATTTCCTCCCTAAACAGGGTGAGGTGCAACAATAGTTGAGCAAACAGTGCTGGGCTGACGAACAATGTCTTCGTGTATTGCCTGCTCGGACCCCGTGAGCCGTTCGATGGTAGGCGCCATGTTGGGTCGCTGGCTAGAGTTACATGTGCCTTTGAGTCAAACAAAAGGTCTACATTCCGGTTCTAATGAGCGGTGGAGGACCACGCAGCAGTGAAGTGCCGAAGAACCACTCAGCGTCAAATATTACGAACTAAATCATCTACTTTTACAACGATAAAACGATCAGGGTTGATAACAAAAGTCACTTACACTGATAGTGGTTAGCGTGTCAAATTCACTATCCTATTTCTACACTATAACTCTCCTTTCAATACAACGTGGACATGCCGCCAGTCTCTTGGGCACATTACCAGTTGACAGCGTTGACGAGGAATTTTTAGATGCTACGAGTATTTGATGCTATGATATTTCAGTTTGTTGTTAGTTTAGTTTATTTATATATTATTATTGTAATTATAACGTTAGTTAAGTAACAGCAAAACTAGAATTATAGGAAGGTTTCAAAATATTTTTGCAGGCTCTGAAATTCCTTTTGAATTTCTGCGTCATATATTTTGTAAAATATATTTGCAATTAGAATTTGAAAAGTCTTAGAATTGCTTACGACACTGTCTATGGTAGGCAAGATAGTTTTAAGCACAAACGTGATCTCACACCCCTCCTGCCTAACTATGATCTCTAAGAAAGACTTATAGTCTCAGAATCATTGGAGCGGTCCTTCTGTTCTTATTGTGTCAGTTGCCGAAGCGCCCGTAGCGGAAGGTTTGGCAGGGCGGCGGCGTCCTTTGTTCACGAGAATGTAATAGTTCCACATTTCATGGGCGGACATACGCGCCGTGTGGCAAGGTCGCTGGGGTGAGGGACACGTCGCTGGGGTCACACTGATTTGTTCCTGTATGAGATATCTGTAAAGGAGTACTGGTTTTATGTTTACTTTTGCAAAACTCGCAGATTCATCTGCCCAGCTATTTTCGAACTAAGTGAGTGCTTCTAGTCTACCAGTGCCAGCTGAAGACCCGTATCCTACATAGAATGACTGATTATTATCAGACTTCCAAAAACCCAGTAGGTATTTAGGTAACACGTTAAAATACCCCTTGGCAAGATCCATTCAAAATCGATCACAAGATTGTGTATTCGAGTAATATCTTGTCCTTTGCATCTCCACAAAACAATAGATGGGTCCAAACCGTCGCCATGCTTGAATGAGATCACGAAAACAAAAGCTTCCGACATAATTCTTCAGAAATACATGCTCCTAATAAATCACGCGGAACATTATATAGATAAGCAGATATTATGGAAGCGGAGACGCCGCAGAGCAAAATATTCCGATAAGCGAGAGACGCCGCAGAGCAAAATATTCCGATAAGCGAGAGATGCACACGTACCGCTTGCCTTGTTAGATATTATTTATAACTCATAACCTTCTGCAGATGGAGAGTATCAGTAAGAGAGAACGGGGCTGGAAGTTCTCGGGGTAAGTTATTCCGAGGTCAACGCTATATTAGAGAGTAGTTTCTGAAACTTTAATTGATATGTAACACTAAAATCGATGAAAAACTACATCTGCTTTATAACAGGATAACTAAAATACAAAATAAAACAGGCGGTTTTTACGAAACTGGTTGGTAAGCTGTTAATTCCACACTATGTCCCCATAGTAGACTGTCCGATACTATGTCCTCTTAGTAGAGTGGGTAAGTAAATAAAAGTCCATGAACGTATCATGTCCTGTCCAATCAATTTTGGTTTTGCTCTGGCGATAGGATATACGTGTTGACATGTTTTTGTTTATCAATAGACGGAAAAAAAATCTATGTAGAATCCTGATTTATGAGAGGTGTAACTATGATAACTTGAGGATCTATTCACTTAAGAATTCAAACTTGTAGTTGCTTTTTGCTAAACGTCCACGCGTAAAAGTAACAAGCCACCTGAAAATATTCTGCGACAGAAGCCGAGTCACTACTGATAAACCTGTTTCCATCATCTCCTGATCAGAAACAATCCAAGGTAACAACAGGAACGTCACACTACCCTCCTGCGTAAACACCACATCAAAACATCAGGCCACTTAGAGCGAAGCCGCAGCGGGACCCTTATCAGTGGCTCTGACGTCAGCCGACGTGACACGTACACACGTCGCTGACGTGTCGGATATCCACTTCACGTCAATACAACTGAATGGGGAACTTTCACAACTAAATCTATTTGTATAAAGTTGGAACAAGTTTTTCTTTAATAAGCTCGTGGCGTTGCGAGCCGGAGTTTTATCGATATACCTTCATTTGTGAGGAGGCCTCGCGGCGAGGTGAGGAGGGAAGATAATTCTACTTATTGTTGTACCGGAGGTAAGTAAACTTTTGCCTCAATTTTGGAAGTAATGGAAAAAAATATTTTTCTTCTGAACCCGTCGTCGGGTAAAATATTGTAAGGCGTATTGAGAAACTTCTTTTGGAAAAAAATATAGTCGATATTCATGAGCTGTGTTGGTGCCATCAGACAGAACGCTGTGTGAACGTTGCTAGAGGAGCACCGGAGTACCACACTACATACATGGAAACATTCGTGAGGGGCTGTGTCCAGCTGTGGATGTCGCCTGATTAGATAAACTACGTGATATGTTTGGACAATTTACTTGCAAGCACCTCCCTGAATAATATGAAGCCAACTATAATTTGCTTTTATATTTTTTATTATTGATCTTATCATTATACGAGTGCCTACCTACTATAATAGTATTTTTATCAGTTTTGGATTTATACGGAGTATCACGTATGCACGTAACGGATATTGTCTATGATATCTGTACGTTTTTATTGCCATGTATCTCCTTACATAATCCGGCCGTTTGTCCTCTAACCGAGCCATCGTTATCACTGTGGCTTTAAATAATATAAAACTTAATGCTTGAACCTTGTTTTCCAGCAAACAAACAATAAAATTCAAAGATGAAACCTTTCGATTTAAATTTGACCTATCTGAACCACCTCTATGATAGGTAACAAGTAACAGAATAACTTCAAACACAATGAACTCTAAAACACTGAAGACAAGAATATAAAAAAAAACTGGGTAGAAACCACTTACAACAAGTGCATAAAAATCTGTGCGAAATTATGTACTTTTAATATACTATTTAGCTTCTACGGAATAAGTCGTCCAAGAAGGAACACCATTGGTCCGATTCTGTCCGCATGGCGCCACACCGCACGACGTCCCACGGCGGATGTCTTCCACTTTGTTTTTAATATACTATTTAGCTTCTACGGAATAAGTCGTCCAAGAAGGAACACCATTGGTCCGATTCTGTCCGCAAGGCGCCACACCGCACGACGTCCCACGGCGGATGTCTTCCACTTTGTTTTTAATATACTATTTAGCTTCTACGGAATAAGTCGTCCAAGAAGGAACACCATTGGTCCGATTCTGTCCGCAAGGCGCCACACCGCACGACGTCCCACGGCGGATGTCTTCCACTTTGTTTTTAATATACTATTTAGCTTCTACGGAATAAGTCGTCCAAGAAGGAACACCATTGGTCCGATTCTGTCCGCAAGGCGCCACACCGCACGACGTCCCACGGCGGATGTCTTCCACTTTGTTTTTAATATACTATTTAGCTTCTACGGAATAAGTCGTCCAAGAAGGAACACCATTGGTCCGATTCTGTCCGCAAGGCGCCACACCGCACGACGTCCCACGGCGGATGTCTTCCACTTTGTTTTTAATATACTATTTAGCTTCTACGGAATAAGTCGTCCAAGAAGGAACACCATTGGTCCGATTCTGTCCGCAAGGCGCCACACCGCACGACGTCCCACGGCGGATGTCTTCCACTTTGTTTTTAATATACTATTTAGCTTCTACGGAATAAGTCGTCCAAGAAGGAACACCATTGGTCCGATTCTGTCCGCAAGGCGCCACACCGCACGACGTCCCACGGCGGATGTCTTCCACTTTGTTTTTAATATACTATTTAGCTTCTACGGAATAAGTCGTCCAAGAAGGAACACCATTGGTCCGATTCTGTCCGCAAGGCGCCACACCGCACGACGTCCCACGGCGGATGTCTTCCACTTTGTTTTTAATATACTATTTAGCTTCTACGGAATAAGTCGTCCAAGAAGGAACACCATTGGTACGATTCTGTCCGCATGGCGCCACACCGCACGACGTCCCACGGCGGATGTCTTCCACTTTGTTTTTATTAGAAAAGAATAGCAAAGCGCCACGTTTTTACGATAATATTTTTACTGTTTACTTAGGTCTCGAGTAACGTATGAAAAAACTTACCTCAATTTTTAGAGAAAAATTGGATGCGTACTTTTAGATACAATTTCCAATCTGCTTACAATATTATTATAATAATCTTTTTCGATTCCCTTTGATTGTGCCTGTCCGTCCCTAAGAGGGATCAACTCCAAGAATATTAATCTTATCAACAATGCTACGTAAAAAGGTCATGTAATACGTTCCATAAAAATATTGGAGTACGTCATAATTCTACAAAAACGAGCCAATCGATGAAGAAAACCAATCTCATATCGGTAACAAAGGGCTTTGAAAGAATCCGGCGGAATTCGCTGAAGCCCCACTTAACATAATTAGCAATCCACCGACCGCGAATAGGCACTTCATAAAAATAAATTGCACTAAAATAATACGAGTACTACCCGACTTGCAGTATTGTAAAAGTTCACACTTCATTACTGACAGAAGATACTTAAAATTTGATTTCACGACTATAAAGAGGACAATAATCCCTGAGATCTTGGGACCCAATTGAACGCTTGCCGAGTTTTTCCACACATCTCGCGGACTAACTCGATCCGGAGGTCGGAAAGCGGACCGTCCGCGAAATGTGCGAACGATCGGCGCCGGCCCGCCATGTACCCGGCCGGGGCCCGGCGAGCGGCGAGTCTTGGGCCAAACGGACGCTTTTCAATTAAGAGGGGATAAAGAGGCCGATTTTCTGACGTATTTTTACGTGATTCTGAGAGAAGCTCCAAATTTAATGAAAAATATTTAAAGAATCTTACAATAAAATTGTAGGTCTCGTTTCAGGAACGTTTATTGTAGGTAATTGTTTCAATTTCGAAGCTCATTGCGATCTCATTCCGCCGAGATGTTTCCTTTCGAGTGGGATCAGTGGAGTCGCCTCGGGGCGCAGACCTAACGAGGCGCTACTAGCGAGGCAAGGCACATCTGTTACATCTCCAGACTCCCACGCACGACACTACTGTGTCCTTCTATAAACACACGCTTTCTTTTGCTTTTACGTTTGTAATGTTTTGCGAAATTCCACAGTTATTTTAATAGCTTTCTTGGCAATGACGCGAGTAAAGGACAAGCCATCTATATTAACAAGTTTCTGTAAAGCGACAGGTTTCTTGTTTATTGTGTGCAAATTTCTCAGAAACCTTTTACTAGGTACTATCATTCGTGATATAAGCCGGTATTGTTACAGTACAAGTAGTCGCACTTGTAGATGTAACATAATAGACGTCACTGTGTACCATGTAGGTACAGTCAACGAATGAGTTCTACCTGCAGGTAACATTTTTGAGCTTAGAATAAATTAGTGCAAAAGACTTGACTTATCAGTACGCACAACACTTTAAATAATTACTTATCTTATTATCAAAACCATATCCATCACAATGTGTGCTTTTACTTTCCTGAAAAAAACCTCCACAGACAGGTGTGACGCGATAACAATTTACAGAGTTCTTTGCAAACGCGTTATCACATTGTCGCGTCACGCTTGTGTGGGGGGCTTTAAAAGTGGCGTAATATGAGTACTTACAGCGGTAGGACTTCTCTTGCTCTTGCTGGACGAGAAGTGTTCGATCACTTCCCAGTTGGATTTCTTAGGCGCGGGCGTTTCCGCGGGCGACGGAGAGGCGCGGTGCGCAGCGGAGGGGGTGCTACGCCCCGACTCGTCCGCCCCGCGCACCGGCGTCGCCGCGGAGCGCAGCGACGCGCATCGGCGCCCACGCAGGGCCTCCTGATAAACAAAATGAACCGTTAATTACAAAATCAGGTAACATGCTTAGCACGGGGGTGAGTACAGACACGACGAATACGGGGTGACTGTTGTGACCACTGGCATCCTTTCAGGAGGTAAACGTATTCCAAAATATAAACAACAGATTCATATTACACACACGCGAAACACACGATTGGCGCTGCAGTGGTTGAGCGACTGGCTGCCAGTGCAGCAGCGTGTCCGTGTCAAGGGTTCGATTCCCGCACGGAACAAATGTTTGTATGGCCTACAGATAGTTGCTCCGAGTCTGGCTGCTAGTGTATTTTAGTTTGTAAGTTTTGTAAACGTACCCAAAGTACATGAGAAATTTCTAGTGTGGGGGTATTGTTTATTTAAAAAAGAATTTGGTATAACCCCGAAGAAAAAAAAACCCGGGTTGATCCCAGTAACAGTAATTAATTCATGGGAGCCTGAAGAATCGGCAGTTACTAGAAATGAAAAGTCACCTTGTGTAGTGTAGTGGTTATTTATTTATTTTAATGACCAACCATAAATTGTACACTGTGATAAATATGTATGTATAATACGAAAGAGGAAGATCTGATGCAGCCACCCCGTATGTTGTGATAGGTAAGTTCAAGAGGATGATGATCAGAACATTTTTAGACCTATTTTGAGATTTGAGAAATACTTTCCCACCGTTTCAAAAAATCTGATTTATCAATATATTGGTATTTTTGGTAAAATATTCGTAATAATAAACATTTTCAAAAAATTTCAAGTTTATAGGGCAATGGGAGGTTAAAAAATTCTTAGGAACAAATTTTTGTAAAAAAAGTTGATTTTGCTGGCTTCTCATTCCTTTGTTTTCCAGTATTTTTTAAAACAAAAATACAGTAAGTCGGTATTTATCTACTCAACGAGCTCTTAGCAACGATACACCACTTCATTGAGTAGGTCAACATTTCAAAATATTTTTTGACTATCTGTATGGCTTCGTGTCAACAAAATGATTTGAAGACTGTTGCTCCAACCGTTTGGCTGTAAAACCTGTGTGACAGACCGCGGACAAATGGACACGTGAGTGACAATAATAGGGCTCCGTTTGAATCCTTCAGGTACGGAACCCTAAAAAAGACAAGAAAGTATTTTGAAAAAAAAAGCATAATGGAATTCATAGAAATTATATCGAAGACGGACTGAGTCGGAAGTGCACCAGTTTGAAATAATAGCAACGTAACTTAAATAGTTATAAGTTAGAGTGCACTTCAAGTTGGAGCTGTTCCACAATGTAGTCGCAAAGTAGTCGCTAAATTGAACAACAACCAACTTGCTACCTCCAGTTGTTATCAAACTGTTTGTTCTCGCCATCGGAAACTTTGATTTTGTGCACTGGTTTTACCATTTCGGACTTGCTTATGGTCAAGTTTTCTCAAGATAGTTTCCTTCAATTCAATTTGTATCTAGTATAATAAAGCAAGATTCTGGGGAACCACCACCTGCTTAAATCTAATTTTATCTGTGATTGATTCGTGTTGTAGATCTGAAAACAAACTTCAGGCTCAGAAAATGCGAAAGCTCACAACAAAAGCTGTGAGTTCAATCCATCAAAATATTTGTGTACGTAACCCTTCAATTGAACTTATTCACAACTGCGCCATACATTTTCATTACCAAGCTTGAGACTGCCACTCAAAACGTGTGTTTTTCGTAAATCCATTATTCGACGTACTCGTACGGCCGTGCGTAAGGCGGGGCGCACATTAACGGCAAGGCGGATATCCGACGGCCGCGGACACTGCGGCGTAAAATTTTATGGTATGGCTTGTGGCTTTTGTTTGCATGATAAGTTGTGAGGTTTGTGAACAGAAGTGTTTACTGGGTACGCTGCGCTGGTCTGTCGTGTTTGAGCAGTTAACTAAGTAATTGATAGGTATACGTAACTCTAGCTTCCCACGGTGTGTTACATCTTCGTCTATCAATATTCTCGTGTATAATATCCGTGGTGTGCACCCTACACTTTACTCTGCTCAGATTCACCGCTACTTATGATAGATGACGCGATCACTCAACGTCAGCACAATTAAACAATGTTTTGTGTTTGTTAAAACAACGCCGCATTTTGCTTTCGTTGCTAAATAAAAATTTCACGACGATTGCTCACTTTTCGCCAGGGTTATTCTATCATAATAAAAACATGCTTTAAATATTTGTTTAATTGTAATGTACTTATGCAAAGTGATATTAATTTAGATTAGCATTTTTTGATAACTATGGGGCTATTTTAAATAATTGTTTTAGGTTTAAATAACAATTTTTATTCATATTGATATTTCTTACAACAAATTACAGTACAAAAGAACAGAAAAGGAAATGGCACACCCTTGTGTAACCCATACAATAAAATGTGATATAAAAGCGATAACAAAAGCGGGAGAGTGTCGAAACACGGAAAATTACGACAATAACTAGGAGAATTACAGCCGTAAGCTTACGAACTGCGGCTTAAGCCGGGCCGTGACTCGCGATACACCGAGGAGCTAACACTGACTAGCGAGACGGATACTTGCGCCAGTCAGTACTCAGCTTTACAACAGCTTATGAGTACCGAGGCACTGTCGCTGAATGGATTCGCTAATATTATTTAGATTTAAGTGATTACTTCGGAAGTTTACAGGTAATATTTATTTACTTCATAGCTTTACAGGTAATATTTATTATAAAATAGAAATACATTTATCTATTTACTGAATACGTTTTAAAAGTTTAACTTGAAGGGAATGAATTAGGTTTAGGTACAATCAATCGTGTGTTCTCTGTTAAGTTTGATTGGTACTTGGTTTGGTTGGTACTCGAAATTAACAGTTAATTCAAGTTTTGCATTAACTGTTAATTTCAAGTACCTAGGTACTCATATTTGATATGAGATACAAAAATATACATGCGTACATGAAATTAAGGAATCCGATATCATTTATGAATTCACATTAATTTGCAGAGCTTTCGAACCGTAAAATATCTGATTACAAACCTCACATTACTGATCAACTTGTGAATTTATAGTGAGTTATTTATTCACAGGTACTTATAGAACAAGCACTCTTAAATTATTATTAGTATTTTTAAATAAATATGTTAGGACCGCCATATTTATAACTAACCTGCGCTGGCCTTGTAATTAACAAACCCAACGAAGCTTAAATATCAGAATTCAAAACGTCCAATTACGATACAAAATTCACAAAACATTTTTATTCATTTCCCGTTCTTTGGAAAAATATCACCTTCCCTGAAAAATAAAATAGGGGAACATATTCTCTCCTTGCACGGAATACACATATACCTATAGGTAGTTATACGTCAAGAATGAATGAAGTTGAATGAAAGAATAATAGTTTAGTATGTCAGCTGGGTACTTTCCCGCGCAACTTGGTAAAAGTTGTTATTTCAAATGTAGCCGCGACGGCTTGTAACGCTGACATAGGTATTCATCCTTCACTATTTGCATCGGGAGGAAGATTTTTTACATAATATTAGGTAAGAGGAAGTAAAAATAAGTACCTAGGTATACATAACATTCTCTACGAGGTTTGTTCTTATATCAATATTTATAGAACTACCTATTGCCCAGATCGTGACAGGTTAGACAAGTCAACAGAAAAGAAAGCACATGACAGTTGTCAAAATATGTTCCGTCAACGGCCGTGTTCGCCGAAATAACAACAGCAAATGCATAAAAACAGTAGAACAAAATAGAAAATGGCCTATCCAAACAATCCCAAAGTCAAATGAAAAGATATTAAAGTAATAAGCCCGAGTGGAATCCGTATCTATTCCAGACTTACAAGATCACAACTTAATTTCATCCTCTTGAGTCATTAAATAGGGTTTCTTTTCCCTAATTCGGTTACGACTTCCGTTCAGCCGTGATAGCTGGCTGGAAAGTTTCGCAAGTATTTTATTAAAACTAAGTTGAGGTGCTTAAGATAATTTGGGAGCCGATAGCGCCTTCACCAGCCGGGCGGGAAAGTGCGTGGGAGCGATAGCCACCCTTTCCCTTTGGTTCAAAGGTATGATGCCAGATGTGGATCCAATATCGTACCTACCGTGTTAGTTGTATTGAAAAATGTCTATCAGAGACGTTGGTGGCAGAACCAGGGGCGTACCACACACGCCGCGTGTGTGGCTGAGTTAACCTAGGTCTTCAATATATGATGTGATTGATTTCATATAAAGTTGTGCTGAGTTTCTGTCTCTGTATAACCCTCAGAGAATGGAAAGGCCAAGCCCGCCACATTGTTTGCAAGATCTCCAGAGCCAGAATCAACAGTGGAATACAGAAACATTGGCGTGTAAATAAAATATGACGAGTCCTGGATAAACGATTCAACTGCTTTTGGATCCCGCAGCGAAATTAATCAGAAAAAAATTACCGCAGAGGAGGAAAGAAAACATGATTTCCACTATTTACCCGACTACCGCAAAGCCAAAAGGAAGGGTTATGATTTATTTAATTTCCTTATCAAGCAGAAGACAAAACAGAGCTAGAAATAGGCATGATGTTATGTGTTACGATAGTGCAAGCTATATAATTCGTTCTTACCAATTATAACTTGACTTATAAACAAGCAGATGAATCAAACATCACCCAAGCACACAGGACGCCCTTGAACCAGCAGCAGTCAGCAATACCTAACAGTTTGAACCTAAATCAAATGTAATGAAGGTTTAATTAATTCTCGGCTAAATTGCTCGCTTCCTAACGTTTCCATACACGTTTCTACGATAACGTGAGCTCGCTGGGGTAGAAGGTAATCTAATTGTGACCGTGCGACCGAGCGACCGAGCGACCGACAGCCATGCGACTGTGAGACTTTGCGACTGGAGAATTTCAAGGCGCTGCGATTTCATGCGATTTCGGAGAAGCCATAATTGTGTTATGTGTGATCTCCGATATCTCCCCACAAATGTGCTCCACTCGTAATCGAGTTGAGTTCCAGAATGTTATCTATTTAGTAGAGATTTTTGAACGGTCGATGACTGTAGGTACGAGAATGACATGATGCATGAGAAAGTTAAGAGATGGTGGTTGAGACACACCGTTTGTCAGCGTCATCATCATCTGCCCATTCCTTACTAAGTATTATATTGGGGTCGACAGCGACTTCCAGTCAAACCGGATTCAGCTCGATATACATTTTGTATATTTCATGAATTCATATTTAAATATTTTTTTCGAAAATGATGCAAACTTTGGTTTTGTAATGACGACCGATAAGCACAAAACGATAACCCACCTATTCGTTCGGATAGCCCGTGACTGTAGCGCCAATGTGATTGCATTCTCCTAATAGACGGAGCTGCTTACGCCACCTAATTGAACACGACCAATCTCATTACAATTTGAGAGAAGCGGTCGCCGGCAATATTACTCAGGAAGACGCTGGCCTTCAGTGGCCTGCAGTAGCGGGAGTGGCCACGAATTGAATTCTGGATCAACTTCAACAGATTAACTTAACTTGTTGGAACGGAAAAGATTTCTGCTTGGCTTAGATTTGCAGGTCAGTCCGAGATGTTGTAAGTTTGTTATTGAAGGTTGCCCAGGTAATACGACAATATTTGTGAGAAGGCAATATTATGCTGAAATTTACTTAGCATGTTACAGTACTTATTTAACTGTTTCTTATATTATGGATTTTCAATGATTTCACATTTATCAAATTGTTCGGACAACTTACAAAACCACATTTTTTTGAAAAGGCAACTGGGTAAGTTAGTGTCACTAAAGTTACTAAGACGTTTGCAAGTTGTTCGATGGCTATAAATATATGCGAGACGGATTACACAAGACAGTGCGTTACATGGGCTCTTTTTTCTCAGTGAGGGCTGGGGCGGCGCAGGGGCTCATAATATACCTACTCGTGCAATCCGTATATCAGGAGCAGACGAACGATGGACGACGTATATTGATAACTAATGGAAAACTCATTATAAACGGGGTAACGGCCAACACTGTAATCCCGAAACGAACAGGATTTAATTAACGTGGACGGTTTTTTACGTAAGTGGTGTTTATTCATTTACCAACATGTTTATTTGAATGAAGTATAATCACATCTCATACATTACATAAACAGATTTTAGAGAATATCGTAATTACT
Organism: Mamestra configurata; assembly: GCA_002192655.3. Classification (NCBI taxonomy): domain Eukaryota; kingdom Metazoa; phylum Arthropoda; class Insecta; order Lepidoptera; family Noctuidae; genus Mamestra; species Mamestra configurata. Next base: position 232,968 of record NDFZ01005213.1, on the reverse strand, counting down.
AGAGATAGCACTAGAGGGAGCAGAAATATTGCTGTTTTGAATAAATTTAACAACTAAAACTTAATCTAAGCTCATTGTACCTTGGTGTGGTGTTTCAAATATTTATTTTTTGCCTTGAAAGGAGAAACAAGCAGTAATTATAGGAGAGGATCACAGCTACAAATTTCGTGTAAAGCTAAATTGCGGTTTACGAAAGTAAGTATTCAAAATAAAATTAAAAATCTTTGCTACATAAAACTGGAGGTAAAAAGTTTCTAATTAACTTTACACTTCATTCCAGGTAGGTACCTACTTATGAACTTGCGAACTTACTAACTTAAAATGAACATTTACGACATTACCTCTGTTTTCAAGTTTTTACGATCCATGGTCGAAAACTTTTATAATATTACAACCCTTACATTTTGACACCATCCGGAATGTTTGACTTTCTAAGAAAATCACTTCCGCACTCAGTTAATTAATTCATTAACGAATTGAAAGGTTTCTTTAATCAAATTTTGATGATTGCCTGAATGTTTGATGGGAGTTGGAAGTTATTCGGAGAGCGGTTCTGTTCCCGCAATGTTCTCGCTGGAAGGAGATGCTTATCAGCGGCGGCTGCTGAACAGACTCCGTCAATGCTCATTTTGCTTACTTTAAAGAAAAGAAAGAAAAAGATAGAAAAAAGTATTAAATTGCCACAAAACGACAGCACAGGGTAGCACGCAGGCGACAACCTGCGCGGGGACTAGTCGCACACGAGGTAGCTCTTGTAGGTGGAGAATAAGAGAGTTAGTACGCAATATGAGTGAACTTTGTTCAATTTAACTGAAAAGGGAGTCGGTGATAGCGTGACGGCTGCCACGGCACAATGGAGGAATAAAATGTGTTGCGCCCACCTCAAGTACCTGACTTGGGACGAGGGCAGGAAGATGATGATGAACAGACGAATCTTGTGGAAGGTTGAGGAAACAAAGCGAGAGTAAATCAGTGTGATGCGATGAAACTTGACGCGAGGTTCCATCAGAGCCAAGCTAAGATGTTTTTTTATTACATTTTGTCTTTTTCTTGAATCGGAACCCTATTACTATGCCTCCGCTGACCGTCCGTCCATCTATCTGTCCGTCTACCTGTCAGCGGGCTGTATCTCAAGAACCTTAATAGGTGGACAGTTGAAATTTTTACAGAGTGTATATTTCTATTGACTATAAAAGCAAATCATAAAAATTGAATAAAAATAAAATTAAAGAGGCCTCATAGAAGAATCGTGTTTTGTTTTCGGTTTATGATACGGAACCCTTCGTGCGAGAGTCCGACTCGCGCTTGGCCTTCTGGACAAAATAAAAAACGCGTTTATTTCAATTAAAGGTAGGAAAATCAAGTTATCTCCCTTTTGACCATGTGTAAAGAATAGGTTAAAAACATTTATTTTGTCAAAATTAAATATTTTCGCCCTGAGAAATGTCGTTATAATACGAAAACCGATTTTTTGAAAAATTGATTAGATTTTTCAAATTGAGTTAGACATGGCCTATTTATTTAAATTAAGTAAACTCGATTTAATTCAGTTACATATTTGCCTGAATCGCTATCGCAAAAAACTGATATTTATACTTAAGTACATTACTCGCGCTAATGGATAATGTTCAATTTTGTTGGTTAGTGAATTGAGATATTTAATTACCTTAATAATCTCATGAAAAGAAAGTAAATAGTTTATTTTTAGCATTGAAGTACAAAATAAAAATATATATAATATATATACTTTAAAAAAATAGGATAGTTGCACGGTTTTTTAATCTATTTTATTGTTAATATATGTTGAGCGGTTTATTTTTTTCCATCGAGTTATTACTGAAATTAGATGAAGGTAGATATTATTATAGAAAAAACACACAGGGGTTAACTTTGTCGGAATATATTTTAACATAGGTACTGCCCTGCCACTACTACTACACGTTAACGGCAACAATTAAGAATGATGGCAAAGTTAGCCTCATTCTGTGACGTAACTTGCGTGGACTCCAAGAGCTTTACATAATATTGTATTCGGTGTGGGTCCAGCGTTCCTGAGGGGCGACAAGGCCGACATTATACCAATGAAACAAATGGCCGCCTGTGTGGGCCTAGATAGAGGCTATTTTTAGCGCGAGGTCACCCCTAAACACTGTTCGAGGTGATATGATCATTTACATACTTTGAGCCGGCGTCTAAGCTGGGATCCATTCGCCGACCGCCTTGGATTCGGACTTCGGTCGAATGGCTTGCATTGCAGGGTAAGACGAATATTACATTTATGAATAAGGCATTTTATTTGGCAGAAACAAGTTAAACTGTAGTTACTAGCGATGTGCCCCGGCTTCGTTCATTTATTGTCTGTTAGTGAAATTAGGCGTATCGAAATCCTTTGCACGATGTAGCAGAAGTTAGCGTAGAAGCAGAACGAGGTTTATAGACACTTTGTTTTATAATAATATAGATTAGGCAACAATAAGCAAATCTCAAATAAAAAATGGGCCTCATCAGAAGGCTTAAAGTTACCCAAAGAGCAATGGAGAGGGCAATGCTCGGAGTTTCCTTGCGTGATCGAATCAGGAATGACGATATCTGCAAGAGAACCAAGGTTACCGACATAGCCCGAAGGATTGCCAAACTGAAGTGGCAGTGGGCAGGGCACATTGCTCGCAGAACAGATGGTCGATGGGGCTGCAAAGTTCTGGACTGGCGACCGCGTACCGGAAGACGCAGCGTTGGAAGGCCTCTCACAAGGTGGACCGATGACCTGGTGAGGGTCGCAGGTAGTCGATGGATGCGAGACGCACAGGACCGGTTGTTGTGGCGACACTTGGGGGAGGCCTATGTCCAGCAGTGGACGTCTCCCGGCTGATATGATGATGATGAAGCAAATCTTGAACTTTTACTTAGCTATATCCAATTATTTAGGTTATATATTGGATACCTATAGATACTTCTTACCCCTGACTAATTCCTAATTAATTCGTTGTCTCACCGTCATCTTAATGGTCAGCTGTATCTAGCCATATCATCTTCATCACAACTGTCCAGCGTTTGGTTCCCCTCTGCTCTTATTCGTATATTTAGATAGCTATATTGCCCGACCAAATATTTAAAACTTTTGAAATCCAAACCTATCCAATCCATAAGGTGCTCGTATAACAAAAGAACAGTTAATGCGGAGCACGTCGGTAGTATCGGTACAGCCACTAAGTAGCGAGCAGAAACACACAGGAACATAGCCTTTGGCTGAAGTTTTATTTTTATTCCAAACTTGCGTGGAGGGCGGTCCGCACGAGATAACAATAATCGCACGCGTATTGTTGCCCCACAATACGCAGTTTTGATTGTACTGAAGCCGATAGATATTGCCAATATTCAGCCTTTTCAGGGGTTTGTTTAGTTTCCATAGGCAAGCCTTTATATATACCTTCATATTGACCTACTTGCTATATTTTTTAGTTTCATGCGTTAGAGGTACGCTAACGGGACCACGTTTGTTGTCGATATTTGAAAACAAATGTTGGATTTCAAAATATTAAATTATTTCAGAATATTGTTCTCTAAAACACGTAAAAGCTATTTTTCCTGCTAACTTGAATACTCACCCAATAATTAAATAAGCAGATAATGACCAAACAATCTGAGATATACTCCTCAAGTCCTTACATAGACAAATAACCGTCATGGACATCAAAAACTCCACAGCAAACTAATGAAACGAATGTGTACGATACACCAAACAAATCGGACCAAACTGATGTCTCATCGCAACTTTACCAATAACTAAACAAGTCAATGGCGACTTCTCAACTCATATCAACGGAACTTCGGAGCCAATCCTTTTGTCCTCTACGACTTTGGCCCATTGTAATACACTCGTACTTCTGATATTGATATATGTTTGCTAACGGAAATTGATAGAAAAGAGAAATGAGAACGTTGGATCTGATTCTAATCGAGAAGATTGATAGTAGCGACCGGGATGAGATAAATGACAACAGAACCAAATAGATCATAACACCTAAACGGAATCAGAGAATATAAAGGTTTGAGATTGTATTGACTTAAACCGCAAGCAAGGCTATTGAATAATCAAATTAGCAGGCAAGGTGTATCCGTGGCCCGCGGCTCCATGCGCGTGAAATTCAAGGGAGTATGTTACTCCCGGGAAAACCCGGCCAAGTGCGAGTTGGACGCGCGTGCAAAGGGTTCCAGTTGTTTTAATCATGGACTTCTTATAGGTTTTCCTGTAGAACTATTATCAGCTGTATTTTTTCAAAATTTTAGACTGTAGTTTCGGAGTTAATAGGGGAAATGCTCAATTTACATATATTTTCTTTCGAAGTTTTTAACTTCGCAATGGAATATTTTAAAATAATGAAAATGATATTATTAATTATAAATGTATATTAACCATTATAATATTTTGGGCCCCTTACATTGAGCCCTTTCATTTAATATGTCACACGGTACAGTTGGAAAAAAAATAATTTTATATTTTCTGATAAAAAGAAAAAGCACTCGATTATCTTGGTTTTAATAATATAAATAGATCAGTAAATCGATCGTTTTACTTGTTAATTACACAAGTGTTTACGTTAATTATTTTATTATTTATTATAATATACAAACAATATATTGTTACGCAATAGAGACAAATGCAAATTGTTGTGTTATGTAATATTTTTATTTTACAATATTTCGTTGATTTAAAACCTAAGAGATAGGACATGATGCGGCGCGAAGTATCAAAAATACTGCACATGCAGCTTGTTAAACCCGCTTTTGAAAAACCAATTATTTATATTTACTCAAGAAGCGAGATAATTAATTAAACCATTGTTTAATATGTATCGATTTAAGAGATCACTCAAGCCCATCCCTATCTGACACTGATTGACAGACATGTGTCAAATCATTAAAATAATGACAGCCATTTGTTTTGAATAGCATGAAATTGCTAGTTATTTCGATTTTCTGTGTTTATTTAAAGGACTAAGTGAATATGGCATTTTTAAGAGAAATACTTAACCTAGAAAGGTGTGGTACAAACTGTAAAGCGAGATTTCAACGAGAACGGTGCCCGAGACGGCTGCAAATATTGTGAATGAACTTTAGAACGTGTGAAGTTTTTTTTTTTCACGTTTGTAAGGTAATAAATATGTCTGCCACTGTAATCTGAAGATCATAAGGGACAATTTAATATGCGTTTCAAACATTTAAATATTGAAACTGACCTTTAAACCAACTAATGTGAATTCCTTTGCAGTGCACCAACTGCAGGTGGACCAATAAGTAAATAAGCCTGCCAGTGCGACATATCTTATACAAAGGCAGCTTTAAGAACTCCTCGACAAATGACTGTAGAACTAGAATACATCAGCTAAAATGCTGACCTACATGTGCCGGACGAATGCGAGGACTGAGCACTCTTACTGCAGAGGGGGAGCCATCGAGAGGAACTATCGACGATGCATAATTATTCTGACGTCTACGGTTATACAACTACGAGAAAATTTGATGACCCGACAAATAAGTGAGCAACACAATATATGAAAGACATACTTTCTAACACTAAAGTAGTTATTACCTTCATACGACCAAATGTCGAGATCCCTTTCTCGGCGACAGACCTCACTTAACTCAAAACACGCAATACTTATCCTTATTGCTACTTCAATAAAAACTTTTGTAGGTGCAAATTACATTTGTTTTGTTGATATTTGTGGCAAGGTATTTCAAGCCTTATCACCGGGAGAATAAGACAGTGAAGAAGTGTAACAGTTTTGTTGGTGGTGAGGTGTTTTCGGTCGACGACACACAGGGAACGTGGCGTTTCGGAAATGAGTGTAATGTGCTCAGAACGAGAGCAGATAAGGAGTGGTCTATAGAAAGCGTTTAGGACGTAACCGTAGGGACACATTATTATTTGTGTAGTAATATTCGTACCGAAACGAAGGTTATTTAGTTAGAGCACGAGCGAATATGAGCGCTGAAATACGTGGAGTTACAGCAGAGAAACACGAAAAACAAACGTCACTTATACTTAACAGTAATAGTTGTTATGGTGTTTGTAATCATTCAAAGAATAAACCACCAGTTAAGAGTAGGTACTAAGAAATGCAATAATTTAAAAAAAATATGAGAATTGTTTTATTAACTGATGTTCAAGTTCAAGTTCAAGTTATTTATTTCTTAACAAAAATACATTTGTGTCGAAATATTTACACAGCAGGTACACAAAAAAAAACAACATAATTCAATCATACTAAAATAAAAACTTGCTTTACATATTTAAACAGAACAAAGTCCCTAGAAATATTCTTAAAAAAAAAAAAAAAAAA
>NDFZ01005213.1:7931-226329 GCA_002192655.3 Mamestra configurata | reverse complement strand
AAAAAAAAAAAAAACATACATTTAATGTCAAAATATGAAATATAAAAAGCAACATTTATAACAAAGTCAAGGAACATTAGGTACACATTTAATTTAAGTTTAATTTAATGCTAGTTTTAAGGTCTTTGTCATTATAAAATTCGTCAATGCTGTAATAAGCTTTATTGACTAACAAAGCCCTGAGTTTATTTTTAAACATGTTCACATTCTGAATATTCTTTAATTCTGCTGGTAATCTGTTAAACAGATTGACAGACTGCACGCGTGACGAGTGTTTGACAACATTAATCTTTGCCTGCAGAATAGTAGGAAGATCTTTTCTGCGAGTATCTACTCTTTTTTTTCTTTCATCGTCTGTTTCAAATGCGTTTAAGTTTTTATTTAAATGAGTAAGTAGGACTAAAACGAATATGGTCGCCTATATTTGCTGTGTGTGCTTATGATAAGAAGAGGAAGAAAAACAAGTAATGATTGGTAATTACAAACTTAATAAATGAAATAACTTGCATATGACCTTCACAAATATTTTTAGTGTGTGACAAGACAAAAATTTGTGAAGATCAAAGTTTATTTATTGCCAACTACTTCAGTGCTGATTTTGGTTCACACACTCCTTGTTTCTATTAATAACTCTTATATTCTAAATCTTTTCCTCCACTTGTCTCAATCAAAATTTACGGTCATACTCGTAGCTTTCATTATCATAAAGACTGAGTCGGTTGGAGCGGACGAAGTGGGTGTCTTTCAAAAGCTTTAAATATAGTTACCACTTATTCGATCAATTTTCCAATGCTTATTTTTTCTGAAGCTACTAGACTCATACTACACATAATGAACTTCTGTGAGCCAAAGACGGACGCGTAACGAAAATAAATACAATTTAAATATGGCGTCACTTTTTTGTATCACTAGTTCTTCTGACCTATCATAGTCTTGTGTTCTTCAGCCTTCTGCTATATTTCAAGTAACTAAGCTACTTAGCTGTCTCAGTCCGGCGGCACTGGTACACAATACAGCTCGCACCGGAAACTCCTACGAGTCGCGCACACCTTGACATTCAACATATTGAACTTGACCGACTTTCACACAGTAGACTCCCGAAAAAACTGGCTTTTTAACCGTCTTCAAAAAAAGGAGGAGGTTCTCAATTCGGATGTAATATTTTTGTTACCTCATATCTCCGTTATTTATGAAACGATTTGAAAAGATATTTTTTCATGTGAAAGAGTAAACGTTCCGATTGGTGCCATAGAAATTTCAACAAAATCGGCTCAGTAGTTTGGTTTTTAAATCAAAATAGCTGGAGGAATAAGAAAATATATCATCAAAGTAAGTAAACGAAATTGCGTCTTTTGCTTTCCTGTAACTTTCCAGTGGTGTTGTAAGGCTTCGTTATGATATTTGGAAGTCGGTTGTATTTTTTTGTAAAAAAGTTTTTTATTTACAAGACAACTTGGAATGGAAAGAATTTTCGTCCCTAAATCTAGATTTGGGTAAGGTACTGTACGTGAACTTTGTTTTTTATCCCGAGCGAGCCGAGACTACTTAGTGGAAGTTCATATCGGTTTGTGTTCGCTGCAAAAAGGTAAGTACTTATTTTAAGGGTACCATACCTGTGAGAATTTTTGTGTGTAAATTGTTGTTTTTTATTTATTCCAGTGATACATTATTTTCAGTAATACCCGGATTACACGAAGTTAGATTTTGAAGCTGGAGCAACATCGTAACTAATAAATCTTTTTACGAATCTTGGCTTGCCACAAAAAAATAAGGACAGTTCTGTAAACACATGCTAGCTTATTACTAATACAATCTTTTTTTTTTTGTTAAGAATGGGAAATCATCAAATGACTTCTTCCGCTCTGGGTGGAGTGGAAGGGCGTGTCAGACTCTTACTGACTAAAACCCATCCGTGTTCCTTCTAAAGCCCTTTGTGTTCCAGGGCCGCGGTGACTCTTTCGAACAAATTCCGCAACCACTAATACAATCTTGCAGCACAAACTTGGTTATAGCTTGTCAAACTCTCTCGTGTAAACCATCTTGTATATGTAAACCTACATATGCACATTATTGGCAAATAAAATAAGTAATCATTAAATAATAGTCCACTACCGTGCCACAAGCTGACCATTTTCAAAGTCCGGGCAGTTCTTGAACTTGTCTATTTTATCGACTTGAATTGTGTCCGATCTATTTGTGAGTTTCGTTCGCTTGGCACAGGTACTCCGGCGGCGCGGCGGCCGGTTCCGGCGCATTGTGGTGCAAACTTCTAGTGTACCTACCCCGCTACTAGCTACTGCTGCAGCACCGAGAATACTGAGTAAGTTGGCCGGTCTGAGTTAGTTTAAACACAAAGGAAATCGGATTCAACTGTCTCATTGATTTTGTAAACTCAAAATGTCCCATTTTTATCAACGTCGAACGCAATTGTTATTTCGTTACTTAGCTGTTATATGTTTAAGTTGACAGCGACCGGCCTATTGCCATTTCTTGATATCAATCTTTGTTGGAAAAACCTTTTAAAACTTCGCCCGATCTGAGAATAAAATCAGGGATCTCAAGTGCAGCAGGCTTTGCGAGCCGTAATGCCCAACGAGTCAGTCTTTTGTGTTGAACAACTGAATATTATTTAATTAACTTTCTGTATTATCCTGCAATTGAATCCGTTTTCCATTCTCTGCAGAATAATACACCTCTGTATAAATACGTGACCAATTCATTCTTAGTAGCGACTATTCGACATATTCATTTCCTCGTACCGGAAGCTGGCTCTGTGAGCTTTACGCCGGAACCTACCTACCAGTATGTCGGAATGGTGGCGCATGGCGGCCGGAGCGTGTGCCATTCTGCTCTGCTGCTATTTAAATATCAAATGTCAGGCCTATGACGTCACTAACTGGGATATGAGAGTATTTGTGCATTGTAAGAATTTTGGACGGCGGAAATTGTGTTTTGCTTTCGCCAAGCTTAACACTCTTTTCAATAGTAGGCATCTACCACGCCTCGCCGATTGACAAGAGTAAGCATATTCCATCATTACGAATTTCTTGTTTTGTGTCTAATATTTTAAACTGAGATTAATTTGCTTTAAATGTTTCTGTAAACTATTAGTTGGAGTGCCGTTAAAGCGTTAAATAAATAGTATGGACCGTCCTGGACCCTGTTTAATATAACAGACAATGCGACAAATTTGTCAAAAACTGACATAATTGTCACAATTTCGCGACAGGGGTTGTTTAATAAAGCAGAGAATATATAAAATAAACGAACAAAATTGTGATTTGTCAGATTGTCGCTTGTCACTTGTCACCAGTCATTTTTATTAAATAGGCCGCTGATTTTTATGGATATAAAATGAGCTAAGAATAACTTTACCAACCAGCGTGTCAGATACCATCAGTTGACTGACATATAGCAGAAATTTTCCTTTTCGGTGAAGCGACGAGACAGTTTTTGGCAAATTACACACCCGGTAAGGGCACCATATTTTGTTTATTTCTGTGTACCGTGCGTGTTTCATGTAATATGTGCTAGATACGTTTTATTCTTTCTATATATAGTAATGTAAAACATAGGTTAGAATATGTCCGGTCGTGTCTAATATGCAAAGAGCGACCTCCACTCTTCCTTGAGCCACTTGCGCCGACGTAGGTACCCGCCGCTGGTCGACGGACATCTATCAACGTTGACTTGTTAAGCGATGCGCATTACCAAGTCATGAGTGACTTGTTTTCACCAATTTTTTAAGATGGCGTCTGTCATGTTTTATTTAGAAGTTGTTATTTTAGTTTACTGTTTTAGTGTTAGTCGGATACTGTTTACTGAATCGAATCTACTCTTGTTAATGTATCACTGAAAATAAGATGCCGATATTGAAGATTTCCAGCTCACAACCGGCACAAAACCACTGTTCATCATACTATAGTATTACTTGCTAAGTGCTGACTTGATGCCACAGGCTTGCTGATCAGTGGTGGTGACAACGCTTCATACTTTAGAAATAGGCTTTTATATTTAGAACTGAATAACTAAGCATCCATCTTATTATTTGAGTTTTTGCCCTCAAGTGTTTGCCTTCTGTATAAGTATACTGAAACTCCGGACATACATGTTTTTGTATTTTTCAACCTACAGAGCCTTGACGGGTGTCAGGGCTCTCTTGAACTTGTGGTATGGGTATACCACAAGTTCAATCTTATCTTGGGTGTCAGAGGTGTTAAATTATGTGTAACTTTACTATTTTCAACATTTATGTTTTTTAACAACGTAGTGATTAGGTACTTATTGTAAATTTGGAAAATTAAAAAAAAAATTAAAATAAAAACACACCTTACAACATACCTCGAAGACCCACTTAATTCATGTATTCCTAAAGCCTTCATGTACTGTATATTTGTCCAAAACTACGAGCCCGCCCGCATCACAACAATGTTCTACGAAGTTTATCTTCTTGCGAAAGAAAAGCAGACATTTTAGTCGCACCCTTTGTAGTCCCGACATAAACACAGCACGTAACGTGGCGAGCCAGTCTCCGAGATCATTACTGCAGATCTGGCGGATAGAAACCTTAACTTACACTTACTGGGGCGGGTTTGGTCTTTATTTAGTGTTGCCAGCTTTATTAAATTAACGGTGTGTTGTAACATGCAGGATAATTGACTTGTTTTAAGACTTGGTTGTTTGTTTTTCAGCAGATAGCTTCTAAAATTGCTTGAAAATGGTTTAAATAAATCCATTTACCTAGGGCGTGCCTTCCGTGGGATAAGTTTCAACTTTCACGCTGGCAAAACCCCGCTGTCGAAAGCTAGCAAGCAATAATTAGCAAGATAACAAACCAACCAGTTGATTGTCAACAATGCCAGTTTACCAAACAGTCGGTTGGCGGCTTGGCAACACTTGGCACCCGCTTGGCACCCGCTCGGCACCTTGCTGGCACGAAACGTCTTGTTTTCGCGGCAGCAAAGAGTAATTACCGGGCCGTAGGGCTACGGTAACAGTAAAACGGACGATTGCGTCGTAAATCAGGCGATAGTAGAATAAAGCGTTGCACCACTGCCACTGCTGGGACGCAAACATGGCCAACTTAGCTTTTAACAGTTAGGTTGTAAAAGTTTAGACAAAAATGTGAGGGTTGTTGTCTTAACATAACTTCTTTATTTCATGTAGAATAAGTCGTGTAGATGCTATGTTATGTAAGTACCTATTTCTTTTCAATTTACCACAATTAGCTTTCATAAAATAACAGCTGTTTTACTACAATAATGACTTCTAATTAGAAAATACGAACAGAACAATAATTCTGTAAACAAATAAATGAGCTGTTTATGCGTTCGAGGTTCGTTCTTTCTTTGCACTTTTATTTTTATTATTCAGGTTTCATTAGAACGGAGAAATAAAGATCTAGAAAAACGAAATAAAAAAATATCTATTGGTTCTATTGTAATTGCTGTTTTAATGAATGAGAATGAGAATTCTAGTAAACAAATCTTAGCAAAACAATATTCGATGTTGATGTTTATTCCCTTGTTTTGTTCTTGTTGGCTATTCAAAAGCTTGTGGCTATATTTGTAGCTATTAAATCGTTTAATATTTCGTCACCTGCACATAATGACGGCCGCTGAAGTCTTTGTGATTTAAACTGAAGCGTTCATGTCGAAAACGCGAACAAAGCATACTGGATCACGTTATCGAACGCCCAGTCTTTTGTCGTGGTTGCGGCTGGAACCCATCTGTCAGCCACGGTTGACACTTTCAAAAGCTGCTGTAAAATTTGTAATTTAAATTCTTGTGAACTATGTTCATTGCACGGTGTTAACTTGTTTGCCATTTAAAATTGCAAAATAAAACATAGTTCATTTATATTTTACTCGTGTTACTTGCCCTTTGAGTGTTAACCGCATATTTTTTCAGTTACAAAATGTCTGTGATAGAATAGTGTTAGTTACACCCAAAAACAATTTAAAAAAATCTTTGTTGGCACGCATAGGTATCGGCTAGCTTGGACCAAAAGCCTTGTTAGTGAGGAAATAAGTAAGGACTGGCGGTTCTGGGATCTTGGAGTAGGTACTTGACAAATGTAAATTAAGAAAAAAGTTGTAACATGTGTCGTACCTATCCCAATTTCCTTTCCAAAACCTAATCCTTTCGCATGGTGTCGGTACACCAGCGCCCGGACGGAAATAGTCTGCAGTTCTTAAAGCCGCGCGCTCACTGAGCTGAACTGACCACCATCACTTCAAGACTGTTCCTATACTCCTACAAATACTGCTCAGAAAACGGGACATATGTCACACTGTGTATAAGCAAAACTTTGTAACAAGGAAGACCAATTCTCGAATTTGAAAAGTGTTCAAATTAAAATCGCAATATTATCACAGCGTCAATAACTTGTCAAAATGTCTAAAATGATAAAAATCCACAATAATTACAGTCTCTACTTCCCCATTTATGTCAAAAGAAATACTTTGATAACTGTTACCAAAGGAAAAGATTAAAATAATAATTATTTAGGTAAAATAAATGGTATCAGATAGCTATCATTACCCGTTTAGGTATCGTGGTGATTCATCAATGTTAAGTCTAAAATTAGTTATGTATCAATTGATAAATTATTTATTAAGTAGATAATTATCCTATATTTTCACAGGGTTCTTGTTTAACAGAAAATTTTCTTATTCTGATATTTTAATAGGTACGGTATAATTACACTGTATTATTAAAACTAATAAGGTTAATAAATATTTAAGTCCGTTTCAGATTAAAGTTGGAATTTCTTTTTAAAATGTTGAAGTGGCATCAATGTCGTCTCTCTGCGAGCAGCGCGGGGCCACAATATCATTCGTGTAGTTAGTTCTCTAGAACACGCCATTTAATATTGATTGAAACTAGTCCAGACTTCTTCAGGAAGGCGTAATTAACATGTCAGTCTAAGGTTTTGCATGGAAAGAACAAGCGTGCACCTAATGTATGCAAGACATATACATGTGGGTCAGGAGTGACAGTGACATGCCCAATGCCTGCCCAAAAGCCGTCGATTTAAAACGAAAATACATTCTACGATCATGACCTAAATTGTGTTAACTCTCATTACAAATTCCATTTATTTTAAAGTACCGAAGGCATGTTTAAAAAAACCTAGCGACACGTAATGCTAGTGAACACGCCCCAGAATGGTCGCAGATTGAATTTCAAATCAGTAGCTTATTCCTCTTATCCTTGGCCTATCAGCACTATGGACACTCATTGCAAGTCAATGTTGCCAGGGAGCACAAACAAACGTCACCAGATGGTAACTCCTGCATAATGAAATGTTTGGAAGTCAGTTTTTAATAAGACTGACAAACACAATTCAAGACACATCGTTAAATTATATTGAAACATCGATTGCTCACTATAAACAACTGCCATATTCGTTCTTTTTGTTTTAAAAAATGATGAATAATGTATTTAAAAATGAGTCGCAAAAGATCGAATAATTGAATTGATAAAACGATTGTAAAAGTAAAAATTGTTTAATTTATAGGGTTCTATTTTTTCAGGCAATGTCCTCAAAGGTGCCGTTTTAAAAGAACTTAATTTACTTTTATTTAAAAATTGTAACTGTAAAGTTAAAATAACAATGACTGGGACCAGCTCTGCACACACTGTAGTTACGAAGAGGCGCCGGGAGAGTGTCGTCAGAAATAATTTGACATACATATTGTTCGCTCGCACGGTGCGAACGAACGGACGAGCCGATCAAATTGAAAACAATCGGTTAGTCGATTAACTTTTTCGGAAACGTTTCTGTTTTAATTAATTGTTTGTTTGGCTAGCTATTGTCAAATAAATTGGTTGTCGTCAAAACACGTGCCTAGATCCACGGTGTCTGATTCCAATTAGAACGATCGGACTTCCAAAAAAGATGTTTGCGACTCCTTACTTTCTTAGCCTTTGCAAAGACGAGATTTCAGGTTCCCTGGTGACGACAATATCCAAGCCCTGACGTTTATTGTAGTCTCATATTGCGCGGCGCTTTCATAACGTTTGCGAGTGCTTGCCGCAGTCGAGGACAGCCACTAGAGGCTCCGACTGCCACAGCTAGTACAGCGGAAATAAAACCTGTTATTGTATTTCTGAGATACACTTTCCAGGTACATCGCATCTTGTTTGAATTTCCTGAAGTCTGAGTGGAAGGAAATTGAAGAAGCGTTATTAAATGAGAAATCTGTTTGGATGGCAACCGCATAATTATGTTAAACTGTATTGTATTGTTCCGTAGAATGTGAGCTTATGTTAAACAAAATAATATTAGACATTAAATGTTCTAAAGACAATTTTTGTCACTTTAAAAACTGTCGAAAAGACAAAAAGTCCTAACGAAATTCTTACTCGTTGGTAGTGTTTGGCTTGGCGGCATCAGTGCACGTTACCCCTTATCCCAAACGTCCAAACAGACATAAAATCCGTGAATAGGTCACACGCTTTGTTATGAGCTCGGATCACAACTCCTAAACGTAGGTACTAGGACAACATGTGATTGAAGAAAAGTGGCTGAGTAAAGTGGTTGTCGACAGTTGGGAAACTGAAGTTAATTGTGATAAATTGACTGTAGCTGAAACAGATATTAGTATTTGAGAAATATTGTACAAATAATGCTCATATTTCGCTGTATACTATAAGCTTAGCTTGGCTATATGACAATGTGTCGTAATTTGGTGCACTTTCGTTGTTAATGCTGACGTAGACCGTGGTCAGGGATTATCCAATAATAACAGTTTTAACACATTTTGTGCACTTTCATCAGATTTGCTAATGCTAATGAAATGTGCTATTAAATTGGGGTAGTTGATAATTATAAAAATGGATGAACTGTGAGTCTTCAGGAAACAATGAAGAAAGTAATATTTTGTTAGAAAATCAAGACCAAATCATTTTTGCATCTGTAAAAGCTGTGAGCACTTTTCAGCATTATTTCTCAAATCTTAATATGTTTATTGTAATCCGCAGTGTACACATCCAGGTGGGAAATGTTAACAGATATAAACAATTGGGGACCCATTCGGGCTCAGCAACATCTTTAATAATTAGGAGAGAGGAATAATAATTATTATATTAAAATAATTTCATACTGATATCGTTAACACGTGTTATCGTCAGAATTGATTATAAGTGATGGTATTACTGGATGAATAACGTTTTCCTAATATTAACAAAAGTTTTCTGAATTACAAAATAAAAAAAAAATTATCACAATCAAAAGTCATTTATTCAAATTAGGCTGAGTGCCAGCACTTTTTGAACGTCAAAGTTCTACATTGAGACAGTCCCTCAAAACGCCCTCTTAAGTCAACATTTCTTCAAAATTTTTCTGTCGTCATTTGAACTCGATTTATCTATTAAAGCAGTCTGTTATAGTGTAACGTGTGTGTTCTCTTTACAACATGAACCTGGAGTGTGACGGAGGAGGCTGAACCAGAGCATGAATCCTTTGTGCGACACTTTACGACTTTGTCAGACGAGATGGACATTTGTCGTATATACTAGCAGTCATACTTAAAAAGATCCAAGCATATCATTACTTTAAATACTGATTGGCCGAGTTTTTATTAGAATTTGTGTGGCAGAAACCCAAACTTTTAACTGGTAGACAATGCCTAGCCATTCTCTGCTTTATCGCTGAACCCATCAGGTGAAGCAATTGTTTACTAAAATTTTATGCAGATTCTTAATTAAAAATTAACCCAGAAAAAAAACGAGCCCTATGATTCACGCTGAAAATCTAACCGTATGATTCGTTTGAATACTTATTTGTATAAGTATTCAAACGAAACATACGGTTAGATTTTCAGTGTAATAGTATGTTAAATTACATGTTTAGCAAAAAATTCATGTAACATAATAATATGTAGTAATGTACGTAGGTATGATAAGTGTTCATTTCTTCTCAAATTCAAATTTTATAAGCTTTGTGCTTATCGGCCATATCACCAAAGTTACCTGTAGTGGTATAAATGATGAGGAATTAATTAACTAATCCTTATATTGGGGTTTACACTGTGTTTTGTCTGTCAATGAACCTAAGAACCTAAGAATTATATTAAGTAGATTTGTATTACAGTTACTGAAAATAGCTTAAGTTACTTACTAAAGAGTGGGCGTGGTGGGAATAGCTTGAAAGTCGTTATATTCTACTTGTGATGTCTGATTACAGGCGACCGCGACAGTTAAAGGAAATTAACATTTGACTAGACTGTATTGACTGATTGTGTGAATGTAAGGAAACGTTTGCTTTTCTTATGGGGAGCTTTTCACGTTTCAGGCATATTTTTGAAGGTGAGTTATTTCTTTAGCAACTGACGTGAGCCTTGACGGCTGTGATGTGCCTTAGATTTACGTTTTTTTTTTAGTTCGGGAATAATACTACTGGAACCTTCTTGAAAAAAAAATTAACTCCGTGCTGTGGGTCCGCCCCTGGCGCTGCATCAGGCTGTGTGTTGGCACCTTATTCCCACAGGCGCGGCGTGCGTCTTTTTTTTTTTTTCTTTGAGATCAGTTTGCTCTTGACTCTAGTCTAGGTCATAGATGACAGAGACAAAGTCGACGATGGAGTGAGCTTACCCAGAACAAGGGTAGTCTGCCTAGTT
The DNA here is from genome assembly GCA_002192655.3 of Mamestra configurata. Taxonomy (NCBI): domain Eukaryota; kingdom Metazoa; phylum Arthropoda; class Insecta; order Lepidoptera; family Noctuidae; genus Mamestra; species Mamestra configurata. Next base: position 215,704 of record NDFZ01005213.1, on the reverse strand, counting down.
TCTGATCTTTCTGTTATTTTTCTTCTGTTTCCAGTCATATGTTAAGGTTCATCAGTCCGCCCATGTACCACTATTGTACATAAAGTTTAAATAAATAAATAAATTTCGTATGCATTCCGTTCCGTGACCGTGAAAGGTATTACACCTTTCCTTCCTTATAAATATAAACGTGCAAGACTTACGTCACACCATGTACCTACAAAATGTACACGATCTGACTTATCGTACCTAACTGCTACGTGTATCAGCAAAAACGTACTATAACTCGAATCCCGTAATTACGTAATTAACACGTCTAATTATTCATTAAAGCTAACGATCTCACGCTTGTGCCTACACATGTACATGCAAGTGACGTCACAAGCATCGTCTGCCGTACACCACTGCCATCGTGCCTCTATTGCCCATAAGATGTCATTAAGGGTTTATTAAATTTCGCTGCAGGTATGTAATGGTACTCTAGGGGTCCTGCGTCCTGCACAAAGTACCTACATCTGTCCAGGACGGTGATATACTCGCTCTCAGATATTGAGGAACCCATCTCATGTTTCTTTCTTCAATCAACATTATGGTTCAGAGACATCAAGCTACCAATGATGTGGGTAGCACAGGAGCGTGGCACAGGAAAAGAGATGCGTATGCCCAGCAGTGGGCGAAATCGAGGTGGGGATACAGATGATGATGAAGCTATCATCAAGAAAAATCTATAAGCTTGTGTTAGTGACAGCGTGTTTTCGAGATAAATCACTGACTTCAAGAACCCTGAATTATTAGCAGGTATTTATTTTCCGTCATTACAAGATCAAAATTTGTCTAGCGAGAAGCTTACTTAGAATTCTAATTAAAATCTAACGGACAGAAAATGAGCCGTTCGTATTTTATGAAAACGCGGTTAAATGTGATGTAACTAATCCCAAATAATTTGTTTCAGCTAAAAGAAACATGGGCAGCACCCGCCCGCGGCTCTTCTTAATTAAAACATTACCTCCCTATCTGGAATCTTATGATTACGATTTTATTTTTAATATTAGGCAATGTTACCAACTGTTATTATTGTTGCTACTATTTTTTCTAGACAAAACGTACATAACACAGGCTATTTCTTGATAATATTTGCCAATACCTTTTTTTTAAGGATGGGAAATCATCAAATGACTTCTTCCGCTCTGGGTGGAGCGGAAGGGCGTGTCAGACTCTTACTGACTAAAACCCATCCGTGTTCCTTCTAAAGCTCTCTGCGTTCCAGAGCCGCGGTGACTCTTTCGAATAAATTCCGCAACCCTGATAGGATTCGCCAATACCTGCAGACTATAAAACGCTATGTAGCTGAAATGTGAAATGTTTGTTGAAGCTTCGGCAACACAATATTTTACATTGATAAGACGATAAAGATACTAACTGATTGGCCAGAAGCGATCCACTAGTATCTAATAAAATAAAATAAATTACTTTGTAACTTTAAAGTGGACCAAGTAAAGTTTTACGAACGTCACGTTTGAAGCAAAGGTCCTACATCTTATCGTACTATGCACTAAATAAATACTAACTCTGAAGCATTTCCATACAATTCATAATTATACATAATTATACCCTTACAGAATATTTCGTTTAATCTCAAAAAAATAAAAAATAATAATAAAAACATCGAACCGCTAACAGAATTATAAATTGTAATAGAAATGTTAGGCGGCATTGTAATTAGGATGTTGCGGACAAACAAGCCCGCCGTGTTTTAATTCACTGAAAGCTTCAGTTGGTCCCGTTTCGAACAACTTGTCCAGTACGTCGAGGGCGAGCTAGGCGATGGTGTCGTCAAAACTTATGTATTGTGTCAAATTGCACTGAAACTGATTATTTTAGGGAAAGGTTTTGGAAATGGAATTTGTTTTGAAATGGCACCATGTTTAAATGCTAAAGAGAATTTGGAGATGGCCGATCAAATACTTCGAGGTTTTCAATCTCGAAAATGGAATTATATGTTAACCATAATGTTATGTATTTTTTTTGTGAAATCTAGTTGATTCAGCATTTTTTTTATTCCCTAATTTTGTACGTATCGATTTGTCACCCGTCAAATGTCACATGTCTCCCCTGTCGCGTTTATTAAACAATGATCAGAACCGGCCAGAGTATTAATGGGCCATTCATGGGCACACATGAAAGTTATTAAAAGAGGGTATACTCACGACGCTGTGGCCGCTGCGGCTGCGCAGGCTGAGCCGCATCTTCCAGTCGCGCTTGGATGTTGCGCCACCCTCCGAGCTGAAGGAGCGCTTCATTGGCAGCGACATGTCGCGGCCGGCCCGGCTGGCGCGCGCTACGCGCCGCGGAAGGCCGCGCGCCTCGTTCACATAGTCCGCCACGGTGCGGTGGGACGTTGCGCGAGCGACTGCGCGCTACACCCGGACGCTCAGCGTCCAACACATCGACCGCGGCTACTTAGACACTACACTACACTACGCCTACAGCTACAGCTACCTAACATTATAACACTAACACTTATTAAATAGACACCGAGAGAGAAAAAAACCTACTATCTAACACTACGAACACTACACAGCAATCTGAAACAAAGAGAACACACATTAGTAAGTAGGTAGTCACAAGCTGAGCCTCCGAGAGTCCCTTTGTGAGGAGAGCCTCGCACGCGGCCGGTTTGTCACTATCAGGTAAAGTACACACGACATGTGTTAATCTGTTAAGCCTTCATCCCTGTGGGTGAGATACACAACGGAAAGCGTCTGAAACCAGCTTTAGTGGTCATTTGAAAGGATTCTATTTATAGGTAAGTAGAGGTAGTTTGAGAACAAAGCGAATGTCTTTATTTGTATAATATTGCGGAATATGAACACATTGTATGTAGTTGTGCATGATGCAAAACAATTTATTGATGAACCTTTGGTCTTTCAATCAATCAGGCAGCCCCGTGTAACAATCAGTTGTAACAAACATTCAATAACGACTGATCATTTCAAATGTACACAACATAATTCTAGTCAAGTTTTAATTCAAAACAAAGTTAATAAGCTGTGAACTCAAAATAACTCTTTCAATAAGTAGGTAGGTACCTCCCACTTTTCCTCGAAAATAATATGATTATGTTTCCAAAGTTTAACATCCGGAATACTGGAACAGAACTCAATCAAATCATAAAATTACGAGGGTAGACGAGTGCCTACATACATAATGTATAGCTGGCTAAGTATACTTCTTTAGCCTCGCATCCTTTCTGGGAGAGTTATTTGATTGTCTATTATGTTATAACGGGAATACTTAGGTAATAATATCTCATGAATGTCATAAATTTTCAATGGCTTTGATTGGTAGGCAGTCGGTACTGAGCGATACTTACTTAATGAACCTACTGATCTCAAATAATTGATCACTAAATAATTGGAATAATTATAATTAAATAAATTGATAATAAGGACATGTTTTAAAATTGGTAATTGATTGATTACGTATTAATTTTATTACAAACATTAATTTTATACTTTTTGCTGTGCCCCATTGTAAAATCTTCACACATTATGGAATGCAAATAAAGATATTATAAATATTAATATGTAGGTATTGTGCAGATTGTCAGTTTTTTTCAGGTATTTTTGTGTCATCTCTAACCTGATACATAATAAAATGTTGTGATATTACGATTATCTTTAGACATAGGCGACGGTCATGGAATATTACCTTCTTTTTTCTATTTTATAATTTATCAACAGTCGTATTTCACTTTAGTTCGAACCCCGGCTTTGCTCCCTTGGCAGGTCCTGTCACAACAGCCGTGAATTTTTCAAAGATTAAGAATAGTGTATGGCCAATCAGGGTGTGAATTTTCGTAATAGGCTTCGTTTTCGTTTTTAACCAACTTAAAAAAAAAAAGAATTAGTTTCTCAATTCGGTGTTTTTTATGTTTGTTACCTCATAACTCAGACGTTTTTGAACCGATTATTATTTTTTTTTTTTATTTATTTATTTATTCAAGAAAGTTACATGGAAAAAAATACACATTTCATCTGCCAAACTGCTGTACAGTTTGTCGGCAGTGTTCTCGTGGATACAGTTTTATAATATACAAGTACTTATTACCTTATACTATGGGTACATATACGCAAAGTCGAAACAAAAACAAAAACATTAACAAAAAGGGGTACACACACTAAATATCCAATAATCTAATAATGGGCTCAGGTCGCCTTGCCCACCAGGCTAGCATGAGCAACGCACACAATCGTCCCGACCGCCGCCGCACCCCGCCCCGCCGGAGGGAGACAAGCAACCCAGCGCTAGCGAGACGCCGCGACGGCCGCTCGAGCGGCCACAACAACAACACGGCGCGCGCGCATGCTAGACCGGTCGGCCCGCGTCCGCCTCTTACAGTCACTACATAAATAGGTTCTTACGCTAAGGATATAAACCTAAATAATGCTTACGCAGGACATTTTTTAGGACATTTCTAGGAACTGCTTCAGTTGTAATTTGCGTAGGTAATTCATTTAATAATGTCGGAATGAGCCAACGCTGCGTCCTTTGACCAAAATAATTCTTTACTTTAGGGACTAAATATTTGTTTCTTTGCGTCGCTTAACGGGTTTGCCGGTTATACACTCTCTTAATTTTGTGTTCGTTTTTATTGTGGTGTCCTAAGATTATCGTTATCTTTACTTTTTGCTGTATAGGTAATATTCTACAAATTTTAAATAATTTTTCGTACTCCTTATTAATGTTGTCTTTAGTTGCCTTGTTTGTTAGTAATTTTAACAGTCTACTTTGCAATTTTTTTATTTTGTTTAAATGTACCGGAAACGTCAGTCCATAAGCAGCCAACCCGTAATTTATTGTTGCATCTGCGAGTGCGTGGTAAAGGATGTACAGTATTCGCTTACTAACTATATATTTTAAATTATTCAGTTTCCCTAGTACTGAGCGAAGTCTACCACACACAGTGTCTACATGTGCGTCCCAAGTAAATCTTTCATCGATTGTTAGTCCTAGGTACTTGTAGTTCGCTACGCGCTCAACACACTCACACTGACAGTTTGCCTTGTTATCATGAAGGCATTCATACGAGTGGCCCTTTACTGAGATATAGGCATTCCTTGCTACACGGTTATACGGAGACGATATCAACATACATTTGGTTTTATTTAAATTGATAAGAATGCCATTATCGTGCGCCCATTTAACTAAATTATCCAGATCTTCTTGCATTGCGGACTGGATCAGTTCACAGTCCCGGCCCCTGTGTGCCAAGCACGTGTCGTCTGCATACATATAGGTATTACAATTTTTTATGACATTGACCATACTATTGACGTGCATGATATACCCAATCGGTCCATAAACTGACCCGGTCGGCACCCCATAATTAACTTTACCGAGTTCACTGTCTGATCCTTTAACCCTAATTTTTAGGTACCTGTTGTGCAGATATTGCCTGAACCACCCCTTTACAGGACCTCGTATTCCACACTCGTCCATGGCCTGCAGCAAGCCCTCATGGTCCAGAGTGTCGAAGGCTTTTTTAAAATCAATAAATGTTAATAAAATCACTTCTTTCGAATTTAATGAGCTATTTATATCATCAGTAAATTTATTTAAAGCCGTTGCTGTGCTTCTATTTGGCCTGAAACCGTGTTGAGTATCAGTTAGAATATTATTACTTTCTAAAAACACTGTAATTTGGCCCATTATTACTTTCTCGACTATTTTATTAACTACGCTCAATATCGCGATAGGTCTATAATTTGTGTATTCTTTGTATTTCCCCCCCTTGAAGATTGGTCTTATAATTGAAATTTTTAAATCATTAGGGTATAATTCTCGATCTATACATTTATTTATGAAATGAGCAATGACTCCGCTAATTGGATAAGTACTTAATTATTTTTAAATCTTGAACTCTAATATCATCAAAACCAGGTGATTTGCTGCATTTTAACTTATCAATTTTCAGAATTTTCGACGTGCTGTAAATATTGCCAAAAATATCGCACAGTCGCCTATACAATTCCAAAGGGTCTTCAATACACAAGAAATTATTCCATTCTACATTTAATAACTTAGTTTTGACCGATTCATTATTGAGTGTCTTGCGATAACAAGGAGGCATCAGCTGTTTATCCATTCCACTTTATCCATTGAGAGTCCCGTTAAGTAGTGATCGGATACTTTAGTCATTAGTACGTAGGCGTGCAGCTCGCCGGCTGGTCGCGCACTTCGCACAAAAATATGATCGATGCATGATGTCACTCGTCGCTCCGATAACACTACCTCTCGCGTAATATCTTGGATGCAACATTCCAGGCCTAACTCACTCAGAGTGTCTAGATATTCGTTGGCACGTAAGTCGGTTTCCCCTTGTAATATGTTGATGTTGCAGTCTCCCATAAACACTAAGTCATTTCTAACCGGTATATCTTGTATTAGGTTCTTGAGTTCATTAACAAAGTGTGCTTTATTCATTCGTGGAGGCCTGTAAGTAATTATTATGTCAACTTTTTTACCTTTCGTGATTATTTGACCATGTATTAGCTCACAGTATAGACTATTATTCTGTATCATTTCAAACTCCAAATTTTCCTGTACATAGATTATAATACCACCTCCCCTTCTTTCTTCTCTAGTTAAGTAATATGAGCAGTAGCCATTTATTTCATAATTATAAACTTCCTCCTCTTTTATGTTTATTTCGGTTAGACAAATTAGGTCCAATGTAGGTAAACAGTTCTTTATTAGTACAATAAACTCATTAAAATGCTTCCTTAACGAACAAATATTCATGTGTATAATATTTAATTTACTTTTGTTTTGCGTAACATGGTTTATCCATTGCTTCGTAGACTCATATTTTGAGTATGTAATATCCTGTAGGTCTTCAGCGTTCATGTTTGTATTTAAGTAATTAGCTGTTTATTTATTTTATTTAATAGTATGTTTTATTCAGATATTGTTTACTCTCCGTTCTCGCTATTAATAGTTATATATTTATTTATGTCGCTTTCACAGCAGATATTATGTACTTTCCTCTCGACCTCACTCTTTTTTATTAGAATTTTTCCATCTTGTATCCATATAAACTTGAAATCATCCCTAAGCTTCTGTTTTGCTGTCCAGAATAGTTGGCGCATTGATCGCGTAAGATTTTCGTTTATGTAGATGCGGGTATCGTCGTTGTTGCTGTATATCGAGTGATTCGTCAGCTGTTGTCTTCTACTTTTAAGCCATTGAGTGCGCGCTTCTTTGTTACACAATTTCACTATTACTGGTGTGCCTAGTCCCTCGCCTCTGACTCTCCATACCTTTTCTATGCCATCTACCCTCAGTTTCAGTTCCTTCGCAATCTTCTCTACTACTTCTTTGATGTTTTCACCCTCCTGTTTACGTACATTAATTAACTCAACATTTAGTTTTAACTCCTTTTGCTCCAGCCATCCTATACGATCCTCCAGTGACTTGTTATATTTTTCCAGAAAAATACCCTTTTGTATCACACGATACAAAAGGGTATTTTTCCTTCGTTCTATTTTCATTTTTAAGGTTATTATCAACCAGCTTTAGGTGTGCCTGATCTAATTCCTTTTGCTTATTTTCTAAATTTTTAATAGTGATTTCTGTGTCGAGGTTTTTAGTTTTTATTTCTACTACCTCCTTTTTAATCTCCGTGATATCTGTTTGTATAGCAGCGTATTTCTCATCCTCTTGCTGTTTCATGGTGGCCAACAAGGTGTGCATGGCTTTCATTTCTTCGCGGAATGTTGTTAGTGTTTCATTGAGTGCGCTTGTTGAACAACATGATTTGAATCATCAATCTTTTAATCTGAAAGGATATGCCTTCCGATTGGTCCCGTAGAAACATCAAAATCATATTTCGGTTTTTAAATCTAAATAGCTGGAAAATCACAGGAACTAACCTAACCTAACAACCACCACTAAAAATTGTGTTTTCTATTTGGAAGTCGTTTATATTTTTTTTTTGTATGAAAGTTTTTTAAAAAACGCATTTTAACGAAATTCACCTTCACATTGATAGACGCCCAAAGTACATACGTAGGTACTTACTTCAATAACTACAAACAAACAATTTCACCTCTTTATCATTTTTTTGTCATATTAGTGTAGATTACCACACGCTTCACAAATGGGTGAATATTCCGCGTAGGTATGTACAACAAAGGTCCACTACTTCCGAGCCCCGTCGCGAAGATTAAAAGAAAACAAATGAACAGTATTCATTTCATTTTGGCTCAATCGTCTACATCACAGGTAAACAGTTTTGTTTTAAATTTAAGCACAACAGTGTGTGTTGTGTGCCCGACTTTTAACTTTAAACACGTTACTTTGAAGTACTTATAAAGGGTTCATTTAATAAAATATGACAGTAGAGGTACGTAATACTTTGTTCGTCTGGTAACACTACAGATATCCGTAGGTGGCAAGTTTAAAAAGTCAGTAGGTAGACGCTCAATTTGATTTGAAAATCGCTTAAATCAAATTGTTCTGACTTCGTGTCGTGTCACTCGCAAGCTATTGAACGACCAATAAAACGACAAAATTCAACCAGGAATGATTTTCACGTTCAATTTGTCGCCAGATTCGACTCTTTCGTAGTTTCGAAAAACAAACGTCACTCAAACTCAAACGCTAACAGCTAAACCTCGTTTTTCAGCTTTTCCATGTGATTGCACGGCGTGTCCTCTCGATACGCTGCGACACTGTGTCGAGCGCACCGTCGTTGGTTAATTCGACACCGCTTGCTCACACGCGTCAGTCGGAAAACGCAATTGGCGCTTAAGTCTATTCTTACACGACATGCCGATGTAGCAGGTAATTCGATTCGCTCGCTCACATACTGTGACAAAGGACGTGGACTGATATTCTAGCAATTTCGAACACCAGTAGGTATGGTAAAAAGGGCAGGGAATTCGAAGAAGCGTATAAGTGAATTCCAGATTGCCGGTTGAAGGCCGTGGCAATATGAGCTTTAGAATGGCTGAGCAAGGTTTCATTTACTATAACTTGAATATTTCCAAAACTTGCATTCCACTATTGCACATTGACTGAGATATAACTGCATTTGTTGTTTTCTTTTATTTCATGGAACTTCAATAAGAGAGGTCACTCCATGGATATCTGAAAGCTCCTTAATAAATAAAAATACAACATCCAAAGTAAATAAAATTTACAAATCCCCTAATTCAAAAGATGAGTCCCTAAATCCCAATAAAACGAGCAGTATAACTGTAGCAAATGAGCCATTAACCCTTTGTACGGGTATAAAGCGCCGAGCGTCACGGCGACAGGCAACGTTTTGACGCGGCATCATCAGCCGCGACATAAAAAAACAAACAATTTGAAAGGGAACCAATTGAATAAAGTACATGTGGACATTTATCAATGTGTCGCGTTGTATGAATCGTGAACGTCCCCGCTAAGCCTAGGTACATTATACGACTGAATTTTGATGAGGATTAACTGTGTGAACTTCGAAGCCAGACTAGACAAATATCAGCCGATTTTACAGTTTTCATTTATTTAGCACCTGCGTACGAAGGTACATTTATTTAGTGCCTTCATTTTTGGACGAAGATGTACTAATTTTACACACTGACAAGTTTTATCTGGTGTTATATCATTTTATAACATTCAGAGTCTATGCGGCGCCTGTGCCCAGCTGTCGGGCCAAGGAAAAAATATGCATATTTTGAAAATCTACAAATTGCTATTGGCTGTGAATTCGGTTCATTTGATTTAGAATCCATCCTGAGTGTTTGAAAACAGTGACCATCGTAGGTTTGTTCCGGACGAGCGGCTCTCGCGACAAAAATAAGTAAAATGAAGTTCAATAAAACAATAAACACGGTAAACAAGCATACGTAGATATATTAATGGTGTATCCTGTTGTTGCTGATCAAAGGAAGCTCGCACTGTTAAATAAATGAAAGGAAGTTGCCGCCAATTATAACATAACCTTTACTTATTATATTTCTTATTTTCTGAGGAAACTTGTTTTTGTCCTGAGCATTTTCTTCTTAGTAAGTTTTTCTGGTACTTCCTCTGCACCTTCTGGAAATAACATGTTCTTCTTAGCGTGTCGATGGAAATAGAGATTTTATTTATTATACAAATAATATCTTCGTATGTAGGAGTCTTCCCATGTTAGCAAACGCATCAGTTGTACAAGAACCATTTGATAAATAATGCATTGTTATTCTAAAAATACAGTTGTGTACCTCAAAGAGCTTTCGTCCTACAACATGAGATTCACCTCCGTCCAGGAGATTACGTGGGAGTTTTAATTTACACGAGCATTCTACATTGAAAACAATATTTTTAGACCTAAAGATGTTGTTTATGCAGTGTATGCAGTAGGTATTCTGAAAAAGCGAACCCTACAGTTGGCGCCGTCCACGACTAGAAAATCTACTAATTAGTAGGTTAGCAAAGCGCGATCAAATTACGAAGAGGAATAATTGTCCATTCCGTCCTCGCACTGCATTGCAGAACTAGCTACCTTCTAATTAAACTACTAGTCTGTGGTTACTACATATTATTATTCCACGTAAGTACTTTCAAATAACTACTTTCGACATTTTCATATAATCACAGTAACTGCAGTGGAATTAGTAACCGATATCAAGTAATAACACATCCATCGACTAATTACTGGATACTATTTGAGTTTGTCAAACAACTGATATTTGTGTACGTGTCTACAAAGTACCTATATATCTTCATTTAGTTAATTAAATCTAACATACGTCGAACGTTGTCACGACGATGTTTGCCAAACAACTTTGATTTAAATTTTTAACATTATCCTGAAACATTAGGTACATTTTAATTTAATGTAATTCTGAAATTAGCAATGAAAGCCTTTGACGCATCTCCGGAAGAAACACCCTTTTTTAAATAAAATTGACAATGTCGGGTGAAAGAAACCATAATCTGAATTAAAAGCAAAGGAAAAGTCTTGACAGGAAAATTATGAACATTTGGAAAAATGTTTTCACTTGTCTACGAGCGAAAACATTTCGTGGGATGTTGCAAATCTACATAATTGATGTTGAATTTTTAAGTTGATCGTATGGTGTGAGGAGCAATATGGAGACAGGAACCTTTGGAGAAATCGAATCCTAACTGCTCGCATAATATTACAAAAGCGAAATGGTGATTGTGATTTGTTTGTTTCGCTTCCACGACTAAATCCTCAAACTAATCTTAATGAATGGTACAGAGAGGGATAAGACCCTGGAAACGGGTAAAGGCTACTGTTACGCGAGTGGAGCCGCGGGCAAAGGGTAGTTTCGAAATAGATATGCCGCAGCCAACTAGCTTAATCAGCCATTTAATTGGCTGCCTAGCCCTGTCATACATTCCTGCAGACAGAAATGGAAGCCCCGCAGCGGGGTCTCGTCGTCGAGGTTAATGTGTTGAAATTGATTGCTTTTTTTTTAAACGCCAACTTGTTCATTTAATGTTGTATTAGACGCGTTGGCTGGATGGAGCCCGCTGCCTACATGAAATCCAGCCAACGCGTCCGTTACTCAGCGTATTGTCGGTTACGTTCAATGAAAAGGCTAGGCAGCCAAGTAACTGATAAAGCCAGTTGCTGCGACATATATACATATATGGTAACTCATAATTCGTTCAACAGACAGTTGAATTGAAACCTTTACAGTTACATTTTTCAGATTGATTTTACACACACGCCATTTTGATACGCAGAGCTTATTATGACGTGGTAGCAAACTCTTTGTAATAAGGGACAAATAACGCCCAAGCAACCTGCACCATCAACACATCTTGCGACGCAATGTCTCCGTTATGGCGGTTATTGATGAAGGGGATCAGCAGCAAGCCAGGCTGACGCGTCGCCGCTGGTCTATTTATGGGCAATTATTTTGTATAACAGCGCTTACGATATGGGTAATTTTGTTCAGTCTGCGGGCAAATAATAATAGGCAAAGAGGAATGAGGGCAATTTTCTAAAATTTAGATTTTTAATCTGGCAGTATGCTTCTTTTACGAGAAGTTATTATGTATTATGAGCAAGATGAACATAATATTAAACATAGAACCTTGTAAACTCTCTTTCAGAACAACCACTAGCACCTGAGAAATCATATAAGAATGTTTGCAACTAATATTTATGTGGAGTTGCCTCGCTTCGCTCCCCCCCCTCCCCCCTCCAGGGAGTGAAACAAGGCTATTCCATTAGGGGGTAATCCATGGAGTTCCAGTTTCTCCCAGTACAGATCTCAGCTTGTGATAAAGACGGATCGACGGAGACGCGGCGGAGATTCCTTTGCAGAAACTGTGAGCACTTCGGAAACATAGTTTTGTTTTGTTGATTTCTAATAAATTGGCACATTACCAGTGGACAGCGATGCGGAGGAATTTTACGACGCCATATTTTTGTTCTCTGTTAAGGATGACAAAAAGATTGCTAAACCTTAAGCTTTAAGCTCTGTGCAAAAAGCTGTTTATGATAATATGATTTAAAGAGAGTGTTAATAAAATTAACTTGCACCTTTTGAATTAAGTAATCTGTTTCAAAATGACCTGCGACTAGGAGCGCTTGCATCACCCAGGTCTATATCGAAGATAATAGGTATCACGTTTGACACTGTATTTCAGATAGCTACATGCTAAGATAATATCTTTAATACTACTTAGTGTGCTCACATTCTAGCTATAGTGGTGGAGTCCTGAGAAGGGTATCTGTCACGTAGATCTGCAGCAATGTTAGCTGATGCTTATCTATATCTTAGGACTACAGTGTCAAGTACAAGGCAGTCACGTTTTAAGAGAATTTTCAACGACCCAAGCGATATCGGGGGAGAAGCCTAAAAAAATGAGTACCCAACGTCACGTAATATCGGGTTCCGCAGATACCTACATCGGATCAGGGATACCAGTATACATTGTGCTGCTGGTGTTCAACGCTACTGGCAGAAAGAACAAGGTGACATAAAAGGGAGGCGTCGATATCTATTAATACCTCACAAATGGAAATGTAAAGGTACCTCAAAAATAGAACCTCCGGGACTGACACTGAAATATTCTCAGCCGCGGGAACTGCAGACCGAATCGAACTGATACTGAAATAAAATGGCCAGTGACTGCGCGTCACATGTTTACATGACGACTCGCTGTGGCGGCCATGTTGACGCGCATCTCGCTGAACATATACAAAGGGCGCACAAACTCCACTGTTTACGATGGAACCATTATTTAGTCTGCCAGCTTCAGAAATAGAGCTCTCTCACTAATTAAAACAGTTTTAATTCGACTCGTTAATTCGCAAAAGATTAATGATTCTTGTTCTTCTCCTTTTTGTGAAACTCACTACAACGTCTGTGCCTCAGAGGCATATAAATTAGTCCGTTTATCTTTTGATCCCAGTTCAGCAAAATATAAACAAGCCAATATCCATGTTTTTGTTACAAAAACACTTTTTTTCCCATCAATATGTCAAAATTCGATATCTTCCCCAACAATCCGACACTTGAAACTAATTGCTATATCCACCTATGCCGATTATGCAGCCAGCACTACTTGAACTTTCATGCCATAGAATACTTATGGAAACAAAAGGTCTTTACATCTGGGTGCCTATAATATTGAACCAGTTCGCCTGATCAAATTCGTTATTAATTAATTGAGGTGTTACGAAGTAGCATTGACATAGTTAATCTAAATATATATGCTCTGTCTCGTTCATGACGCATATGCGTGAACAAGATGGACGCATATGAAGTATCTCAATGCGAGAAGCCGAAGAACTTTTGAGACTTAAAAGTACACGAAAAAGCCTTTAGTGCCTAAAAATATTTAAATTACCTAATGGAAGTCCATTACCAAATCGACTTAAATGAAAAAGAAATAATGTGTTTAAATGTGACAGAGCGATCCATTTGATGGATAACAGCAAATATTCCATTCTATTTGCTTTTACTGTCAATATAACATTATATTGTAAGCAGATGCTTTTGAGAGCCAACTCGTGTTTGTCTGGGTTTCCATCCACGAATGTAACGCAGTCTGAAACTACACTTAACTAACAGCCTAAGTAGGGAATTGAGTGGTGTCTCTAAAGCAACGATAGTCTCTAAGAAATACGAAAATAAAACACAGCTGGCTCCATTAAGAGTAAGCAGCTTAAGTACTCTTTAATTTCTTTCTTTAATTCTCAGCCCGTTCACTTTTCATAAAAAAAACTATAAAAAGTGTGGAAACGCGGAGTTGATGTCGAGCGTTCGAGTAGATGTCGAGTCGAGTCGCTTCCGAGTCGTTTACGCCGTCGCCGTCGGGACAAGCTGCTCTCTGAGTTATGGGCAGCGCTAATACTTTTTATGGACTGAATGTTGAGCTTAATGTGGACCGACAGATTGGCAAGCGTCTGTCACGGATGCAATTATTAAAAATGAAGGGAGTACGATGAAGAACTCGTGACCATATAATAACAGTAGCACGGTTCAAACTCCGAGGTTAAGCAACGCTTAGCGTTCGAGCATCTTTGACAGACGTCACGTGTCTGAAACTCTGGCACCGGCCTCGTCAGGGAGTAATCGCATTACCTAGTTACCGGGCTGTGGAGGTCAGAGAGCCTGTCGCTCCGCATAAAGTAATGAAGTTTAGCTGCATCCGGTCAGACCGGAAGTCGACCCCGACGTATACGATATGAACACAGGACACAGGTATTAAAAATCAATGCAATTAATATTTGCTATCCGGGATGGAAATAGCATTACCATCGACGAATAATATCAAAATTACACAATTATGGCGTGTGTCAGGAGCTTAGCTGCAGTGAAAGCTGTTCTAACATCCGAACTAATTACAAAATGATATGCTTTGTAGGTATGTTAGTTTAACTGTCGAGTTCCCACTCGTATCACTCTGCATTGGTGGATGTTATATTCAACTTTTCTCAAACTGTGTGTGATTCTTGGTAAAAGTGGTTTTTTTCTAAGAGCAAAATAATCACAGGCATGAGTTACCTATTTGATTGTATATCTGTATCAGAATCAATCAATTTATTTAGCCTTCTCCCAGCTACATTTATTATGTTTATGTTATATCATGTTAGGGGTCGGCTTCCAGTGGAACCGGATGCAACAGAATATTACATGAAGCGAACGCCCATCTGTAGGAAAAACAAGGAGAAATAAAATAGGCCTAAACTTCCGGTATTCAATAGTTTAAATGTAGCCCACAGTGGGCTATCATCATGTATCATCAGATAGCGTGTCATCGGCTGATTTGCGGTGATAATGCACTTACGCCTAAAAGCCTCCAATTAAGAGTAAATATACGATGCCTGTTCAAAGCCGACGTGTAGTGGCGTAATGCGTTCGTTGATAATGTTCTGCTTTCAGATAAATCACGATAAACGGAGTACGTTAAGGATTTTTTTCCTCCAACGCAAAATCAGGCTTCCTCATGTAAATCGTTTCAGGGACACCGTTCCGTCGATATTTCCATCGCTTTTATAAATACTTAAACAGAAAATCTCTCCATTGTCATGACAACAAGATCGCAACTACACTACACCTGTGTTATGTTCCACCTTGCGAAATTAAATGTTCAGTTTACTAAAACAGGCTATAAAAAGTTTTTATTACTTTTACTGAATGGATGCAAGCGTTTTCAGTTAGCGTAGTAATTCAGTGTTGAATACCTCCGTCACATGTTGATAGATCGACTAACTAAAATAAAACGTTAATGAACAAACGCTTTCAAAACATGTGATAGCCTGCCTTGCCTATTTTAAAACATGCAATCATTTAAAAGCATGGTTATTCGATTCAGAGTTAAATTTAAAATGAACGTTAGCACGATTGTTTTCATTTCTCCTCTCATTAAATGAAGAAGCAATCTACAAGACTACATTTAAATGCAAAGTTAATTTATCAGCGGAGCCGCACAGCTAAGTTTTTCTATTAGTTTTCTATTCTTTGACGGTCGCAACCCAGTTTTAATTCCCGCCGAGGGGAAACTTAATTAATTATATTTTTATAAAGTCTTTGAAAATAATGTAAAGAAGATGATAGTGCCGGATGGGGAAGGTAGGGACGTTGTCTGTGATACGGGCCTTTTTGCTTCTAAAGCCAGGATTATATTTTAAATAATCCGCAATGAGGTAAACCGTTAAGAAATGTATTAAAACGGCAGATACTTAACCTTTTCTGGAAATCCCTGAGTCGTACAAATGAGTGGACAAAACGATCAATGCTCGGTAGTATGAAAGTGCTTCACAAACAACTGAACGATTTATTTCGAGCAGTCGTCACGACATCGGCTCCCTATCCAATACTTACATTGATATCGGCAGGAAATTGCCTGCCTATTATTACTGGCCCTTTGAGTCAATACATTTACTGTCTTGAAGACTATACAAACAAGATTAGGTTACAAGGGGTTAAAAATGGTTGTAGGACATAAGGTACAAGTGGTACCTACATGAATGATGGATATCTTGGATAGAAGCAGATAATGCTGGTATCTGTATTTCGGATAGTAAACGATTAATTTTTCTACGATAGGTAAATTTTCAGATAAGTAGTGACTTTGGTTTTTAGAGATAATGGTTCATAGGAATGTGATAAAGATTAAAATTTAGCGCAAACAACGGTTTAAGACCACACTGGTAAATGATGTTTAAAATGATTTTCATTATTTTCAAAGTTTAATAGACCAGGACGAATTTTAATATACCGTTTTTGGTACAATTTCGTCAAATTGTCATATCACTTCACTATTTCGCATAAAATACCCTCTAGCTGTATTTCCATCTCGTTTTATTCTACTTTAACTTCGCGACAGTTTTACTAGTCAGGGTTAGTACTAGGCCAAATTATTAAATAATCTTTATTGATGTTATAGCTGCTGATAAGATACGCGTGTTAGCGGGTGATACACTTGGGCGACGAAGTGCTGTTGTACCAATTATTGTGAAAAGTGACAATGTATTGTAAAACTCTTTACTGCATTCAAGTCATTGTCTTGACAGTCACTGTAACTAGAACCCTAAGTAATATACGAAAGTGAAACGGTGAACTCGGTGAACGGCGATTTGATGAATATTGGTGCAAAGATAGATGGTGTCCTGGAGACCGTTACAGGCTGGTTTGTGAAACTAAAGTAAAACGGGATCGAAGCCGAGGGCTGAAGCTTCCCTGATGAATATTGGTGCAAAGATAGATGGAGTCCTGGAGACCGTTACAGGCTGGTTTGTGAAACTAAAGTAAAACGGGATCGAAGCCGAGGGCTGAAGCTTCCCTGATGAATATTGGTGCAAAGATAGATGGAGTCCTGGAGACCGTTACAGGCTGGTTTGTGAAACTAAAGTAAAACGGGATCGAAGCCGAGGGCTGAAGCTTCCCTGATGAATATTGGTGCAAAGATAGATGGAGTCCTGGAGACCGTTACAGGCTGGTTTGTGAAACTAAAGTAAAACGGGATCGAAGCCGAGGGCTGAAGCTTCCCTGATTGATTTAAATGTTATGTTCAGCAGTGGTTTACTTACACAAATTGATTTATGATAATAAATTATGTACAAGCGCGTATGAAAGAAATCTGTATCCCACGGATTTTTATTTAATTAATATTCGTTGGTCGTCCATAAATTCATTAACATCGCTGTCAATGGGAAAAGGCGTCCAGAGCACTCGACTAGCTGTATTGCCAGGGTGAAAACCAATTCACCAACCATCACTTATATTTAAAACCACGAAAGTATGAGGTGATTTTAGCACTGCAGGAAAAATGATTTCCGTTCCCTCAAGTTACGGTAAATTGATGTCCCAACAAGCCGATATTATAAGAGTGATTTAAAAATTACATTTATATAATTATTTAACATAAATCCCGACTTGGAATGAGGCGGATTACCTTCAATGATATACCAGGACAACGTTTAAGACTGCCGATCCCACATAAAATAAATTGCTTGATAAACAATATCCTCGCATATGTTCCTTAATTCCGTCCTACCGTAATTTAATATAAGATCGTATCTTGTGATCCCTGGATCATTAACCTATAAAATGGTGTTAACTAAACCATTAAAAATAAAAACATTACAACCTGAACTCTGCCATCATAATTATAAAGTAACAATTAGTGCGACAATACATTTGAATATGTTTTAATGAATCTGTTCTCAAAGTCAGAGTGATTTGAACTTTAGCGTTGACAGAACAAAGAATGAATTTGCGTAAACAGGTTTGTAAAAAATACCGATAAGGTACGATAAGAAGGTGTTTTACAAGTATCGGATAGCGATCGAGTATCCGAGAGCCGCTAATCGATATCCGCGCGATACGTATCTTAATAAATTGCAATTATCGTAAACACATAATAATGGTTTATCTGTTTTGAACCACATTGGTGGGTACTGCTGTAAAATTACTCGTCGAATTAAAATTTTACAAAAACAAAATGTGTAGTATGTTTTGTTTACCCTTGCTAGAAAACACTGCATAGTGCATAACTACCTTTAAAATTGACAAAATAAATAGTCACTATGATACAACCATCACATTTCTTGACTGATTAACTTAGGACTTATAATCCCATCGCATTTTTTCAAAGGACAAAAAGGTAAGAGGTACTGTAGGAGGACATAAAGTCAGCAAATACATCAAAAAGAAATAAAACCGCGGATGCACTTACCGTCTTTCAATACAGCAAATATTTAACTCTAAAACACCGGCTTTTCCTTCACTTCACTATAAATACGGCAACAAGTGCCGCCGCCGGCTTCAGTGCACTAATGCATCTCGATTCCTCGAAATAAGAGGAGGTACCTACTAGCTTTACCCCCGGTTCCGCCCCCGTAGCCTGACTCAAAAGAACCGATAAAAGTAGCATTTTTATTCTCAACGATAGGTTAGCTTGCTCAATTGAAAGAATTTCCAAAATCGGATCAGAGGGTAACTCTTACTTAATTAACCGAAGGAGCATTCACATTCGGGTCGCAGTCGCAATCAAAAGCCTAACCTTCTACTTCCAGAGACCTCTCTATTATAATCTATTTCTATATTTATTCGAAACTACTTAAAGCAGTGCTGCAGTACCTACCTAGGTGCAGTCGGTACGTTTGCAAGCACTCTCTTTGAGAGGATCTGTCATCGGCCGCAGTAAGTAGTGCCTCTACTGTTAGTAACTAAAAGCACTTTAGTTCAGTTCGGGCGCTAAAAAGCTGGTACAGTCTGATGATGCAAGAGGAGGCCTGCACCCAGGGTGGCAACACTGTGCGCACAAAGGTTAAAAGGATGATGTTGGTAGAAACTCGCATGAACTGTCAAAAGGCTTTCAGCTACTTTATGAGCAGAAATGTTGCTGAGCTGGACAGGTACCGACGGGACACCATTATGTAATTAAAAGTATACAAGTCCGATCAGTACCTACGGCTGCCCGCAGTATTTGATTCATGCTTTAAAATATTTGTATGCTTTTACTTCGGATTAATAAATATTTCTCGTATAACACCCAAAAATGATTGAAATCACTCCATCCGATTGGTAGTTACATAATACGCAGATGTTCACTTCTTTACACGCCTTTTTCTTTTTCGCCAACTATTAAAACAGCAAGAGCTGTCTATCTGATTAAAATGTAACAAGTGAATTATTGTATTTCTTTTACCAACGACTTGTGTAGGTATAAAGCTGTCACGTTCCTTTGACAGCCAGACTAGACGGTGTTATATAAAAAGTATGACAGTGACAACACAACAAAGACGCCAGAATGTTCTAGAACTAAATGCAAATAAATAAAAACGTGATAGATTCGGGACGATTCAATTGTGTTTTTAAAGAGAAAAAATATGAACGGTCTTCACGAATTGATTTTGAATTTTTGTTACTTTAATTCAAGATCCATTTTGTTCAACCAATTTATATCTGTACCTATTTTGGCGTAAAGACATAAATGTCAGACATAAATGGAAAAGTTATGATAATATTACGAATGTCGGTCGACCTGTCCAACATACTTACGAGTATGTTCTTTGGGCTTTTAACAGATCCTTGGAACAAGGGAATTAATTGTAACTCTTGATGCGGCTTCTGTGGTTGTCGTTGCAAGAATATACGAGAAGATATCACATACAGTCCTGCAAAGTTCTTATTTTATTGAAAAATATTACCTTGGGATTAAAATTTTTTCTTGAACAAATACTACCTACAAGTAAATATCTGAACTTCAAAACGAATGAAACGCAAAAGATATTGGTCCTTTGAGTTTTTGGCAACTGTATTTTTCTGACTCAAACAAAAGTGAGGTGAGAGCAAATACCCGTCGCATGAAGACGTCGGGCCTCGGCCTCATGTGAGGGACTAGTGTCAGAGCTCAGTCATGCAGCAAAGCCGGCCGAGCAGAACGACCCGCTGGAGACAGACAATACGAATATTGAGTTATTTGCGATTTTCAACTAGCCACTAATTTGGGTTGAAGATCTGTAAGGTCCGTGAGGTCTTGTTAGGCAAATAGTTTGTGAATACGGTCTGGGGACTGTTCTTGTTGTGTACGATGACTTCACCCTCGCGTGTTGGGGTCGGGTTATTGGGTGTTATTTTATCCGGATGGGTTGCTTAATGAAAAATGGTATCTGCTTTTAACACAAATACTACCGCTACGATAAACTATTACGATGAGAAACAAACGAAACTTGTCTCAAATCTCTAATCGACAACCTGATGCCCGCTACAAAGATAAATTCTAGGGAAAGTCTTCGCGAGTCACTGTTTTCCTTCAGAGGTCGTCACCGGCACTCTACCCTCCCACTCCTGGCCTGGGCACTCACAGTAACTTCTGGAGGCTGTAGCGCTGTCGCCCCTCGTCAGCTCGCCCAGGCGCACACACAGATGAGCAAACAGCCGCCGGCGTCACTTTCATCCCGCTGTGCCGTCGCCCGACTGTTCGCCCACCCCTGTCTACAAGGTCAGCGTAATTGTGGAATTGTTTAAAGATTCATCTTGTTTCCATTTTATTAGGGAAAGTTTACGCTTTGTACTGTCGGCGCCAGAGTGCCTTCTAACCAGCACGTTGTGACTCCAAAACAAGGCAATTTGTTAAGTGCCACACGCCACGGTGTGTTGGCAATTTTGTATCAACTATGTAAGTGTACATTAAGTAATTCTCAAAGCACACATAGATAACAGCCACATGTATCAGAGCGCGGATATTCTCAGAATAAGGAGAAACCTCACAGTGGAATATAGAAATAAGCTAACATTATTTTACGTTTTTACGATGTATTATTCTCAGAGGTTTAGCGAAGACTAACAAAGGATTGCTTCGAAGATACATCGCCATCGCATATTCGTCTAAGTAATGAGCTTAAAATAATTCGAAGAAACATCACGACTGCATTAAAAGATGCATTTCTTTGCCGAGCACACTCCCAAAGGATACAGTTTCTTTGAAATAATCCATAAGTCTGTTTACAAGATATGCGGGAACGAGACTGAGATAACTACGTTTAAATTCAACGTTCCTTTTAGTTAAATCCAAGGCGAGTATCACGGGGAAATAATAATATTTTATATTTGTTTTATGACTGCAAAGGAAAGCTGTATTTTATATATAATAGCGGCCGTTATGTGTTCGTTATACATAACATATGCAGCGGGCGAGCAATGAAAGCACTCTATATTGACAAAAGACAAGTTACGAACATAAATGAGAAATATTTAATTTTCAAAAGGTCGTTCAATAAAATGGAGTCAAAATTAATTGTGATTCACTTGATTCATGTTTCTTTATAATTGTGTTGCCACATCTGTCGGAAAGTGGTCAAAGGTTACATTTTCGACAACAGTTTTTCATTTCGGTGGATACTCGTAGTAATTAGTTTGTGAACCATGGTCACAACGCTTCATATTACTTCTGACTTCAGCTCAGAGCATCACCTGCTGTCCTGCTCGAACACAAATAAACTTTGTGCTCTGTATAAAACAGCATGCAACTTGTCGTACTCCCTTTTTATCCCATTTCCGCTCATGTACATTTCGAGCAGAAAAAAACAAGTCACGAGGCGGATCGTGAGCGGCGATTATCAGTGCTTTTACTTTACTATTTATTTGAACTGAAGTGCACAAGCTTTTTGTGTTGGCGCTTTTTTGCAAAAGCATTTTTAAAGGGTTTCATTTATTCGTGAAAAGAATATGCTAATGAGAAGGGAGGTACAGAAGTCGAGCCGAGTCGTAAACGTAGGAAAGAAGTTAGGCATGTAAATTGTTCATGGTTCCTTTTTCCTTAAATAAAGGCTATGGGAAGTCACGTGGACAACAAAGATTAGAGCGTTTGGAATGTCTAAGGCAGCTTTGTTCCAAACGTTGCAAAAAATGTAGCAAGTATTCGAGATTCTTTCATTAAGAACCACTATTTTACAAGCTTTTGTGTAACTTGCATGTATGTATGTTTTCTCGGGTTAAATGTTGCAACTGAATTTTAAAGCAGTTCTCCTCAACCGATTGAACTGAAAAATGCATACACATTTTTGTTTTCTTTTGATCAAATCGAATTCTAAACTATGACGTCCCAACAAAGACAATTGCTTTTAAAGTAAACGCAAGATTTGATTAAACTTGAAAACACATATTTCTTTTTTTTATTCTATCATACATGTACACAGGAATGGGTTTTTTATGGAATCACATCGGGCGAATTATCTCCAAGGCTTAACATAAATATGCGCTGTTTTATCAAAATTTTCCATTACCATTTTGCATAAATGACTGATTATCATAGATTCAGCGTTGAATCTCTTACTTCAATGAACTGGTGGTTGTGGGTATATTTG
Source organism: Mamestra configurata (assembly GCA_002192655.3). Classification (NCBI taxonomy): domain Eukaryota; kingdom Metazoa; phylum Arthropoda; class Insecta; order Lepidoptera; family Noctuidae; genus Mamestra; species Mamestra configurata. The sequence goes on along the minus strand of NDFZ01005213.1, from coordinate 192,888 downwards.
CATAGCCACCTTTAAATTCAGGCAAAAACAGAAATTTAGTGGTGTTAATTCTGATCACCGAAATGATGGAGTTTCTATAGCTTGACCACAAAAACATTTTTTTTATATTGTTAATCAAAAACGTTCCTCTCTCGATTACTCAATTAGTATAAACCCTAAACTATCAGCTATGAAACAGTTATATTTTTGGGGCTGCCAACACTTAACCGCAAAATTGGCGGCAAATTCAAATGTTGCGTTAATGTTGAGTTGCGATGTCAATGAAAGTGATCAGTATGTGAACAAGGGCTGCAGCAGTAGTCTGCAATGCGTCTGCTATCGATTCGGCAGGGCTGCCAACTGCGTGCCAAGGCCGCCAGCCGCCAGTCCGCCAACCGCATGGCAACAGGGTGCTGGGACTAGACTGATAGCCGAGTTTTGACTTCCGCATGGCTTTGTTTCTACTTTTGCCATGCTTGTTTAAATTAGACGTTTTTAGGTTAAGGTTGTATTAAATTTGAGTCTTCATTCAAGCTGCGTGGAAGTGAGGTTTGGATTGGTACAGTTGGTTCTGGTCCGTGGGTTACAAGTTCGATTCTTGCAAGTAATATTTGTGTTTATTTTTATTAAAAAAGTAAAAAATGGCTGGGACACACTGAATGCAGAAGGTAGCGGATCCGGTGTTGTGAAGAAGATTGGGATTAGATAAGTCCAAGTCCAGCAGTGGACTGCGACAGGCTGTGCTGATTAAGTAGTTTTCTTATTGCAAAACGGCATGTTAAAATGGATGACCCGAGGGTGTGCCAAAATATGATGCCGACCAACAAAAATAATAAACAAACAACTTTCTAGCAATGAACTGGCGCCTGCTTTGCTGACGTCACTTATCGTGAGGTAACTGCTCAGATGGCGCTGATAAGGCCAGTGCCGGTTATCATCGCGGCGGCCTATCTGAAGTAAGCGCTGCGCGCGAGTGCTTCTTGACACGATAACAGCCGCTGATAAACAACTGTAATTAGTTGGCATTTTCTTGCTACTGTCGTTTTCATAAAAAATTGAGATCGAACGTGTCGTTACAGACAGTAGCTTTGTTTGAAGTTAGGGACAGTGAACTGAACAGCGATGGATCAGTTCTTGGATTATGTTAAGGACTAGTTTTAGTTTTCTTATATAAAAGGTAGCTGTTTTCCCTGAAGTTATGTGGTCAGGTATCACAAGGCAGCTCTCATGGTGCATGGTTTGCGGGCTTATGCAGACCAGCTCGCACCGAAGCTCAACGTGTATTATCTCCTTTAATTTGCATTTTGTCAAACCGACCCGCTCTGTTGGAAGAGCCATGGTGTGCGGTGGGTGGCTGTGCGTAGTCGTCGGCGGGGTTCATTGGTCCGCGTGGGATATGCATGTTTGTTATGGCGACATTATTAACGTCTTTAAACCGAAACAACCAGATCGAGTGCCGATGTCGATTTATTCGGTATATTAAGTTTAGACTTCTTTCTTACCACACGATAAATTTATATTAAAAACGAAAACGTGAAGCCTTTAACTCTATACAGTATTTTATATCAAAGATATAATTTCCGTTCATTTCACCGAATTTCAAAATAACAATCATAAAATATGGAGTTCGGAAATAATAGAAATATTGTAGGTTTGTTCGAAACCTTCCCTGAGGCCTTTTTGATGTCAGGCCCCGTTGCCAGGGTTACGGGTTTTTAAACGAGACGACTAGCCTTGGGGCTTATTAACGAGCTTGTATGAATAGGCAATAGTTATGTCAGTTCTGGATATTTGCATAGTGAAGCAATAGTTGTCTGGAACACGCTTGAATTTGCGTTTTTCTATTTCATCATTCAAATTACTGGTTTGTTTATGGCTTATACATGTCACTAATGGAACATGCTTACCAGGTTTCCACGTTACCAGGGTATCAGTGATCCGCTACTAACGAAGTGATTGCTTATGAATTATCTTAATTTTGCACTAATATTACAGAACAATGTAAACTTCTTGTGTCAGAGTACAAATACTTGCATCAAAAACTCTTGGATTTTTAATTCGGCAACATCGCTTAGAGGCAGAGTTAATTGATCATTGATGATAGGTCTACTTCGGAGAAAGTATTTCAAAAAACCCTCAATTATGAATACTACTTTGCCTTCGTCATGTCATATCTTGCGGATGTCATGTTAACTTTATTACTGCTAACATCTTAATGCCAACGTTATACGATTATTATATGAAAACTTAATTATAGAAAACCGAGGAGCGGACAGTTTTAACAAACCAGATATCGCCAGTAAACGGTTTTCACTTTGTAGGTAATCTGTTTACTTGTGCTCCGTACCTAATCGTCCACGGGCGGTGGGTAGGTACGGAGCTAGTGACGTCAACAGAGTGATTCGGTTAAGGGCGAGATCCAGAAACATACGCATGACATAACGAAGGTTCCCTGTGCTTGACCAGAGAGAGCCTGGGAGAGGAATTTCGGAAATTGATCCTATTTTCTTGGACTGTAAAGCTGTAGTTGAATTTTGACCAACAAACCGAGTTAAATGTAAATTTAGTTGTTGGACAGGTATGTTGCAGTACTGATCTGAGTATTACAAGCTTTCACATCCATAGAAAGTTAGATTATTGCTTGTTAACATTCATAGAAAGATTTACTGTCACTGATTCCAAACTAGGGACTTTTAATGCTAGAAAAATGTACGGCCTCGAGGCTGTCCAACAAAGATGCCTCGAGAGCAAAGCTGCGGAAACTAGATAGTTACCAATCTTGTGTAATCATATGAAAAACGATCGTAGAAAAATATTCCTTAACCTTTCATATTTAATTGAAAATCACATCGGTAAAAATGTATGTTAACATTCTCAATGAAGGTTCATATTTTTAATTAGTTGAGTTAAGTAGGTCCCCGTGTACATGATATTCTTAATATTAAAGTAATTAAAGAAACATTGCTCCCATCGGAACATTTCCTCTGAGCGAATTTAATTTATTCTTTTCGTACCTACTTTGTTGAAAGGAAAAAGTCTCGTTATGTAATAACTTTTTGTTAATGATGGTAATTATCATATTCTATAAGTAATGTTTGGTCTCCACCTTAACTTGAATAAAACTTGTTTACTTGGGAATGTTTAGTTCATTATTTTATAATAATGATGGAAGTCAAAAGCAAAACTATAATGTAGGCTTTTTAAATTAAGACAGTAACTATCTATTTTTTGGTCTGCAATAAAAAAAAACAAAATCACGCCACTAATGAAAACAAATAATATTGTAAGCTCGACGCGTAGGCCAGGCGCGCGGCGTCGCGCGTCATAGTCCTGCTTCGCAGCCGCTACGAGCGTAGCGCTACAACGCTACGAGCGTAGCGCTACGAGGCTACGAGCGTAGTCAGCTGAGCGGTGATCACGCGCGGCTATTTTGAGCGTGAACAAGGCTTTATTTTCAGGCCCATATTATTAGCAGCCCTCAATCCTCCCGACTATAAAAAGGTTCGTTGAACAAAGACGCAGCGTGTGACGCCCACATTTTTTTTTACATATTTTTTAATCTCCTACAATATATATTTTTAACGGTGGTTCTGGATTAACTTTAGATTTTCCTCTGGATAATCCGCAATATACGTAATCGTGTAGTGGCTGGGCATGGCCGCGGGGACCTAATTAATCGTGGAATTCATTAAATAAAAGTATATTAGTACACGATATTATCGCGCGACATCCTGGTTTAGTATATGTTATAAAGCAGGCTCAGACACTGTTTTGTTTGCTTTTGATACGTAGCGAAATTATCATTTAACATTTTTATTAACAACTATACCTAGCTAGAGCCAGCCAGGATATATTAAATAATTATGATGAAATCACAAGTAAGATCTTGCTCCCGGTCGCCATTGTGTCTGTCCTATTATGATTAGTCTGTGAACATCCCGCTGTGTATTTATCATTATCGGAGGCTCGACGACTGGCGACAACGCTCAGCAGCTAATACATATTATATTAGGAGATCGAGATGCACGACTCTTCGAGATTCTTTTGTCAGACATTTGTATTGAGTGGCGTTGAAATATTATTTGATTACTTTTTAACATCAAACGTGTGTTTATAGAATCTGATAAATACGTAATCTTCTTTAAAACTCTATTCATTGCAGGGTATCAAAATCTAAATGATTCTGTTGATGCTGGCATTCAGGGCACAGTTTGTATTGAGATGTGAATACAGTGAATGCGAATAATTCGCACATTGTGTAAAACAATTAGTCCGTGCTGCCCGCTCAGCTGGAAGCTCATGGACGACCACGCCGTTATAATGACACCTACACATGCTCACAGTTGTGTATGCCTAGTACACAGTCCACAGTGTTTTCACAAGTTTATTCCAACACTGATCAAAAACTTTTCAACCAACGCATGGAACGTTTAAATAATAATCGAACAACGTCCAAATTCGACCGTTTCATTTCTGAATGAGTTAATTCTATGTCATAAACTTCGTTCTGAAACTATGCATTAACGTGGAGCAAATTAGCAGAATCAGCGTATGATCTAGTTAGTTAAAAACGTGTGCTCGTTTTGACAGAGAGCATCCTGGAATTTTATTAGTTAAAACTAATTGCGCCAGAATACCAAATTCCTAGTAGCAGGCGATCCTCCAAAGCTAAACTAACACGAAGCTCGCTTGGAGTAGAAGCAGCTAATTTGATCGACGCAGAGGATTGTGTGTTCAACTTAATGCTTGTTGAACTTCAAACATTGAGCTAAACTGAACGGAACTAATGTTTTAATAGTGTACGGATAGTTGGCGGGTTCGGATTAATTAGTGGCTGTGATGAATGGCTCCGGCAAGCAGCTTGTGTGCTCTGCTTAGATCTCGTTTATTAATGAAATCCTGTGTAAAGGGAGTCTCTCTTACATTTAATGCGCCTGGACTAACAAACGTTAGGTACGATAAGATGTAGCCTTCCTTTTTGTGCTATTTTAAATAGAAAGGGTTTCTTGCTACGAAATCTTAACTGAGAGAAGGTAGATACTAATTCAGGCTTTCCAAGATACCAACTTATTCAATCTTTTCAAAATTGAAAATATTCTACATATTAAATTGAATAACTTCTCTTCGGAGCAACAATAATAAATAGTATTAAATCATTTTACTTACTTGTGTTTGTCTGAGTATCGTCTAGGTCTGATTTCTTTATTTTTTTTTATTCGTCGATTTACGTTTATTTGACACAATTAAGTGGGTGGTTTTATTACTTACAATTTAGTGGGTTTTAGAAATGATCTGTTTTATTTTATATTTCTATGGTCATGATGTTAAAATTCTGGAATCACTACATCGTAACATAAAAGACCTGCTAATAACAAATAATTTACATAATTCAGCGCCTAACACACCGACCGTATTCATTAAAATATAAACATGTACTCGAATATGGTTTCCATTTTCATGCGTCTTGTGTACTCTTGTTTTCTATGTACATAATAAAGTAAGCCCTGATTTACCCGCGCTAATGTGAACCGTATGAGAATGAGATACTTGTTGACATGCCATGACTCATGTACATGAACAGCTTTACATTATGAGTGGGTTTAGTTCAATTACATTACATTTATATTAATATCCATTATAATAATAGTCTTTGAAATCTCAAGGTTTTGGAAATATTTGTGTAGGAACATCATCATCACCTGCTTACCCTTTCCCATTTATTGGCGCGTGTATCGGATCATTCAGTTCCCTTTAAAATGGTTGAGCTGAATGGTGCTGGTGCACGCGTCATGTTCGTGAACGGGCGCCGTCAGTGGAGCATTGTAAATTGATTTTTCTTTCTTTACATTGTTCTCATATATAGAAGCAACAAGGTTAATGTAACCAGGATTTTTGTAAACATAAAATGTTTTAAAAGAGTGTCCGTGGAGTTTCTTGCACGTTCTTCTCCATAGAGATCTACGCTTTGGAACATGCAAATAGCTTCATGTTTTTGACGAACTGACTTTTACAGTTCAAAAGTACCTGTTAATGGTGTATTTGAAATAAGCTGAGTGACGGTGTTGTTCATGGGACGGCCGCCTACTTGACCTCCGCTACTCTGTTATCTACTGAGTAACACGATCATTCTTGCCGGTAAGACATGATGCCAGACTTTGAGCTGCTAACTCCTGTTTCTGTATAAAATCTGCAAATGACAGCCGGGACCATACGGTATGATAGTTCATGGCCACCCATCCGTGGACCAAAGTTGACAAGCTGAACTTCGATGGACCTGTGCTGTGCGGGTAGGTACTACGTTTATCAATGTAGTCTTCACTTAATAGCCATGAGCGTCCGGGAGATGTGAATGGAATCACTAATCACATAAGTGTTGGACCAGGGAACAAACATTGTATTACCTAACTTAATTAACTGCACAAGGGTGATATTGTGTTAATATAAAGACCAGTGCAGATCTAGTACAGTTTTGTTACATTAAAGTGCGACACGTGTCGCTGTGCGCAGCTTTTTATGTGGAAATAGGTTGTATTCAAAGATAGTGCTTTTGTTATTCAATTAACTTTATGGATGGCACATGACACGTGTGATCGTGGTGCATGAAGATGGTCATTGTTTCGATTTGAATATTTTTAGGGATAAACCACAAGCGCGTCCGTAGTTTGATTTTTAATCAAAAATCGGACGCTTTTTTACACAAACTCACTACTCACTATAGCCTACTCACTCTTTAATGTATGATATTTCAACAATCCTATGTACTTCAGTGCTACCGTGCTAACCTTCATCATGTAAAAAACTCGTGTCTGTAAGAAAGATCATTAAGTAAACAGCTAAGATACCTCTCATAGTGTTAACTGAACATAAAAGCGTAAACTTTTCAATAGGCCGCGGTGACGAATACAGAAATACAGCCACTTAACGCGTTTTTAAATAGCGCTTAACAACGAACCGAGACCCCCTGCACACAACTGTTGGCAGTTTCCGTGAAGAGCGTCTTATTTAACAACTTAATTACTGCCTAATGACCCCTCCAGATAGAACATTGAAGAGGAAGCAAATCCGCTAATTAGATAAGAATTTTTGGTAAAAAAACGTGCAAAATAATGCTGCCGAGGGATTTGTTAGTCTGGTCGAATTATTAGAAAAGGTTTTCCTTAAATCGTGCCAAGTAAAGTAGCTGTTATTATTTACTAGTGGCCCGCCCCGGCTTTGCCCGGATGTATATATGTTTACAAAATTTTCCTTCATTAGAACCTTCTCCTGACGATAACAAACACAACAAAAAAATAATTAGCGGAATTGGTCCAGCCGTTCACGTGTGATGCCGTGACCAAGGGAAATAGGGATTCATTTTTATATATATAGATTATATAGGTACTTGGTGTACAAACTAAAGATAAAACACGAAAGGAAACTTAAAACTAAAACTCCTACAATGGACGGCTTTATCGGATTCCGCGATCTCTTCCAGACAACCTGGGGTGGTGTGTTTGTCTGGACATGCATTTGTCATTGGTGTGACAAAAATAATTTAATAAATAGTTGTAGAACTAGAAATTTCCATAGTAAACTGTTAGCTATGAACTTTGATGAATTGCGATATAAAAATAAGCAAACAAAAATCCACGTTAGTTAAATGTTTAAACGGAATGAGCAATTTCCGGGCTACAAGTTTCACAATTGTAGAATATTTCATTTTCCAAAAACTTCACGCATAATTGAATCAAATAAAATAATAAATCGAAGCCCGGAGTTTTAGGACACGTACAATCATAATAATTATGATTCGTTTTTTAATGAATAAATGTTGGGAATTATTCAACCCGTGGAAAGCGAATTAAATATTCGTAATCGTAGATCAAATTACAGCATGGTGTGCTTGTAACTGTATGTACAAGTAATTATATTATTCATGTGTAAGTTCACACATTATTAAGTTCGTTAATATTTCATCATGCCGCAATAACTACGTTAATGCGAACCTACATATAAATCTACTGCAATAATATATGAGTATATTGTTACCTATATACAAAAGAGAATTAATCAATCCATATTCTAGCCATGTGTGGCTATGACAATCCGTATCTTATAGATATCTGTGGAGGTCGATCCTCAGCCGAAAGACGTCCACTGCTTGACACGGATCTCCCTCGAGTGTCGTCACATGGACCGGACCTGTGCATGTCACAAGCTGCTCATCGGTCCACCTTATGGGCGACCTTCCAACGCTGCGTCTTCTGGTACGCATTCGCCAGTCCCCTTCGGTGGAGGTCGATAGGTTTTACTGTTCATGGAGGTTGGATCGGCTGCCACAGTCCATGGTATTTTAAAAACAGAAATGTGCCACTAACAAATAAATTAAATCTCCATCAAGAGTATAACTACTGATACTATGGGGAATACTGAATATGACAAACGTATTTCTGATATAATTCCAAGTTCACAAAACACTGGCGTGAGTGCCAAGGACATGTCATGATCAATGCCGCAAAAGAGGAAGTAGGTTGTCGGAGGCACATTGCCATGTCGAGGGTTGGAAGTGGTCCAGCCGAGTCAAGGCCACCCCTCCCCCTCATGAAATATAATAATCCTACTATAATATTAAATGTGAAAGACTGTATTTTAAACTTTGGATTTAAATGACATTAGGAGCACGGGTTTGGAGCAGGTCGAGCTTAGTAGGACTTAGGGCCCTTTTTAATTCTTTGTACATGTCTCCGGAAATTGCAGACTGCGGAAGATTGTAATAAATCTTGATTAGATTATAATTTATCGAAATATTATGAAAAAACGTTTTGTATACAATAATCCCATCCAAATTCAGTAGTTTCCAATATACCCTTACCTTGTTTAAAAAAAAATAGTTTACAATTTCACGCGATATTTGCCATTTTCCGGTGACATCTTTCCGCGTGAAAATGTTCGACTTTGAAGTGAACAAAGCCCCTTGCAAGGCTAGTTAATATTTGAAAGAAAGAAAATAAATAAAGAAAATTCCTTTTAAAGAAGAAGTTAACCGTTTTTCCTACAAAACTTGGCAACTGCAAACTTGTTGAGAACACTGGTGGCATTGAAAACCAATGTTGAACTGCAAACATAGTTAAAACTTTGAGCTTTATTGCAGAAAAGTCCGCAACTTTAAAAAAAAAGAATAAAAGAAGGGAAGTTTGACTTTGATCTACATAAATCTGTTGCCAGTTCATCCTAGAACTGCTGGCAGAACTAATACAATGGGAAGTCGGATCTCTCCGTCAGTTTAGACTTGCAACCTTCCAAGTGAGGATAGCACTAACTTTCATTTTAATTGAACCATAAACTCTGCTACTTTTTTTTTCTGATAATACGTAGTCGATGAATAGACGAGCTTTATCGGTAGTTATTGGCAAGTTATTAATGATGTAGGTAGTAACATTGTAAAATATGAACGTATGCGCTTGGCAATTGAAACTGTCACGTTTATTCCACCCATAATTTACTTTATTTTATTCCACACAATATTAAGGAACACAATCAGTACTTAGATAAATACTATATCCGGTAACCACTAAACAACCATTGGCGTTATGACAAATAGCGTAAATGGACAGATAAACGACCGATAAAGTACCTCAGAAACCGGGCACTAGTTTATAAATCTCCATTTCCCGACGTCGTTGGGGTCGTCTTCCAGCTCAGCCGGGTACATGGACAGCTGTTTATGTACAAGTTAATGTCTTATTTAGATATCCTAAATTATTTAATTGATTTCCATGTTTGAATTTATTTCTCCATGGAGATATGTATACATAAATGGGGCGTGTTAAGATTCTCGTGAACTAACGGTAATCTAACATAGGGTATTTATAAATAACTATTCGGATCTAACCCTCTACTAAAAGCCTCTAAAAGCATAGTTCCACTTTAATATCCAAGAAAGAAACTCAATGATCTAGTTTCTTTCTTGAAAAACAAAAACAGAACCGAGCAAAACAATTAAAGTTGTCAACGAACCTACTCAACAACCTACTCCTCCGTTCGAAAATGTCAACGCTAAAATACTGGCCCTAAGCTTTATTTTTATCAATACATCGACTGCAGATACTGGTTTATACTTAACTGCGACTGACTCCCGAGACTAAATCGAATATTAAAATAGAAAAATAAAATACTGAAAAGAAATTAAGTTGTCACCAGTCTGGGGTTTCTTGTGCAGAAACATTTTCACGTCCAGCTATCACATTAGTTATTCTTGGAGAACTAAACAAAAAATAGAAACTAGCGAGAGAGCTGTCAACTTGCAGCCGCCATATTATAACTTCAGAAGTTCTGACCGCTGGGAATAAATATACGATCTAGAGATAGAATAAAAAAATTGGAAACTCTTAAGTTGCATTGGCTTCATAAGTTATTATAAAACCATCCAAAAGTAATTATTATGGACTTAGAATATGGATCAAAATAATATTCTGAGTGACTTAGAATTTTATTGAGCATAAAAATTAGTACCTACGACGAGGTTTTAACCAATAATAATATCTTGGGACAACTCACACACGGTCATCCGATCCCAAACTAGGCAGAGCCTGTGCTATGGCAACCAGACAACTGATAAACATTCTTATATAGTCCTAAATACATACATATTATAGACAAATTACACCCAGACACAGAACAAATGATCATGCTCATCACACAAAGATTTGTCCTGGGTGGGAATTGAACCCACGACCTCTGGTTTAGCAGTCAGGGTCACTAACCACTCGACCAGCAGGCCAGCCAATATTGAAAATAGGCATTAATTCGTTAAGGCTGCTGGTAGTACTGGTTAATTATATGATACATACAAAGTAAATACATAAGACCTCTTGACGTTCACGAGTCGTCATACAGTTTTATCTGGCCAGTAAACAATGGAAATAAACAAATAATAAATAAAATACTGGAAGTGCATCAAAGCCCGTTTGTGATTGTTTATTAAAACAGGCAATTAACATTTAACTTAACTGTTATTCTGATGTAATTAAACCTGCCAAAACAGTCGCTAATAATAACAGATAATTACCCCAATTTCACGCATCACTGGCTTTGTGTGAGTAACGATAATATAATTATTACTGGTCAAATGAAATGTTCTGGCAAATACTATCCAGCCCTGTTTTTTTGGAAATATCTGAACGAACGGTAATTATAAAAATATAATGGTTTTATGCTTCTAACCAATATATAAATTAGTAAATACCCCACTCATAGCGCCAGTATCTCTGAAGTAGTGTACAATTTTACTGAACAGGTTTGAACAGAATATTTTAGACGCGCAGGTAGCACTTGACACGAATAAAGTTCCAAAATTATAAGTAATAAGTAAGTAACTATTCATCTTTTCGATTGATAATTATGTTGATAGTTAGATTCTAACAAATGACAATATGTTTATTTAAAAATTAAAAACTAAAGAAATTAAGTAGGTGCCATCATATTATCCTTGCATGGCAACAAAATTAAGTTTATTACGTCACCATGTAAGCAAAACCGCAAAAAGTGGCAATAAGAGACATGACACGCGTTCAACCCCAGCGCCGCCTCCCCTATTCACTTGCAAATATCGAACCCACGGCCCTCCGCGAATTTGAATTATTTACAGACCAAAATATTGAAGACCTTAAGGTCTATGAGAATTCCAAGAGAAGCTTTTGTCAAAAAAGGATCTTGAACCGAAAAGATATTCCTCTTGAAAGGGTGAACATTTCACTGAGGTGTTACGACATTTTTGTATTTTTTCTTCCTTTTTGATTAAACAGAGAGAATGCTTGAGATAAAATGGTCGTCGCGCGAATGAGATTCAATTATTTATTAGAATTTTCTGGAGAGAAAAAAAAATATGTCGACGGTAATGTAGAAAGAAAATAGGAACGCCAAAAAGTTTATCTAATTTCACGCGAACATTGTGATATCGTTCATTGAACCATTAGGTATTTTTGCGTTGCAAAAAATGGGTTGCAAAATCCACTCGACCGATGCGACATCGAATAAATCGCGCAATGTTTACCGGGGCGTAGGATGCGCTAGAGGATAACATACAATGGCTCTTTGTGACCCATACAACTAAAAAGAGCGCCATGTTTTCTTAGGTTCAGATTTTTAATCTATTCCGTGTACATACGCCCGGCAGCAGTACACAGTATACCGTACTGCGTACACCGCACAGCTGAAGTTGACACTACATGTTGACACAGTGCGCAGCCTAGTGCGATCTGATGAGTTTTACAGCGTTAACCTTTTGAACTTAAACATGAAAAGCAAGCGCGTGCCCTGTACGCCAAACGTCACAAAGATGTGACAAAAAGCACGACAAATTTGTGGCTTGGCTTCGGGGGTACGCCGATGCGTTTATGCTCTGGCGTTCAAAAGGTTAAATAAAAAAGACTCGAGCTTCGTTTCAATGTACTGCAACAAATCACCGTAAAAAGAACTAAATACCACAAAATAAACTCCACAGCACCTTTGTTAGGTAGCCATATTTAATGGCAGACCTGCCTATGGCAAAGGTACTAGGTAGGACTGTGTGGCAGAGGTACCTACCTGATTATTTTACACCACAATCCTTAAATAATATCTTTATTACAACAACTTATTACGGAGCAAAAGTGACAGACACAGAAAAAACTAGCTACTAAGTTTACCTGTTCTAATATGTACCCTTTCTTTCCAAAGTTAAAATTGAAAGCAAAGTACGAATATGTAAATATCGGCGTGTGATTATGTGCATCCAAGTCGATGTCAGGAATATTGATATTTTCCTACTTGGTATGAATTCCGACTGACACACAGTCTTCGATTTAAATCAGTACGTAAAATAACTGAAGCCTACATTGATTCGGTATTCATATTTGCTTGCAAAAGCGTTTAATTTAATCATCTGCCTAGCCTTTTTCTAACTTTATTGGTGTCGGCAGTCAAAGCAGATTCCTGTATACCAGTATTTAATGGCAAGCGACTTCCTGTCTAACGTCCACAACCCACAACCCAAACCCCAGTTACTGGGTAAACCGGCAAACTGGTAATTTTTTTCCGGATTTAGTTAATGCGTAACGACTGCCAAACGCCTACAACAACCCGGCTGTCAAGCCCTACCGCACCGAGATTGGCACGGAGGGGTCTCGGTATGTTAAGATGGTCACCCATCCACAGACCGACATCGGAAAGCGTTGCTGAACCTTGAACGGCTAGTGCGTGCGGCTGTTATTATTTCTCTATTATTCGTGATTCCAATATTATCAAAAAGATAAACATTTTCCAAGCGCCATAACTTTCAAGATATTTTCATAGTTTCTTTTTGAACTTATTCTTCTGTTTCCATCACAGGCTAATAGAGATTTAATTCCGGACTGCGATATTAAATTAAACGCGAAAATTAAACGTCGAGATCTAGTTCGTAGATATTGAAACTTTCATTACAGGAGTGGGTAAGGACGTACTAAAAAGAATAAAGATTTTCTAAAATGGCGTCGTTGATAGAAAACCGCTCGGCTCTGTGTAATAGAATTAATCAAATTATTCGCATCCGTTTCCGGTTGTCGAGTGCTCCTCCAAAAGTCTTTTACGGAATTTTTCAAGTGAAATTTTTTTGCGTTTATTAAATGATCAACGTTGTCGGCTCCGTAATGAAAGAAATGTGAAGTGTTGTTATTCTGTGCACAGTAGCCTGTGACGTAAGACTTGAAATAAAATTAAAAGACCGGCAGGGTTTAACTCCTTTGACTAACTAGTACTTCTGTTCCTTTTACAACAAAATAATCTTTACTTTTGCAAGTCGATAAGGTAGAAAAAATAAATTTGCTTTACCTACTATACATACTGAAATATTATACGTTGTAAATATTAAAATTCCCGTCCAAAATCGCAATACTATAACTAGGTCCTTTTTTTCCTTCCTCGGAGCGTTCATTTGAGACCTACTCATAAAGAGGTTAAAATGAAATCTCCGTGTTACTGATTCCATTAGGAAACTTGGTTCACTAATACACTATCGCTAAGAGTAATCCTGGAGACATGAAACTGATTTGCATCCATAGGTACATGTAACGTAAGGTTAAGTTGAAAACCAGCGTCAGGCCACTTCGATTGCTTTAAATCAGTTGCATTTTGCAGAATTGGACCTATTTGGCGCATTCGTGAGTCACGCAAAGTTATTATTTTAAAAAGAATTTTTTTTCTTCTTATTGTGATCTGTTTTATTTATTTATTTATTTGTATGCACGATTCCATCAGGGACGCCGCCGAACATAGCTGGTCACAATAAAATAATTGTGTGGTAAAAAAAGTCGTAAGACTTAACCCTTAAACGCCGACGGTGTACCCAATCCCTAAAGCACAGTTGAGCCGAAACTTCTCACTTACGGCGCCCGATACGGGAGGCTTTTAAGGTTATATCAGGTCCTTTCGCCCAATTGACACTACTTAGCGCCGGCCCCAGGGGAATCTATTGTCTTTAGATAACGCCCTGATAAGGAGCTCGAGTGTTTGTACTTCGTTTAGGATTGAATTAGTGAATGTTGATTACAAACATAGCTATGGGCTTACCGCGAGCGCGATGAAGAACAAAACCACAAAAACTACTTTGATTGTAGACGAACAAATAAATCATTAACGAAAAAAATCAAGATATGGCTTCAATTACACATTGTTAAAAGTATTTCTTAATAACGTAAATCCCGGAAACGTATAACGTTTAACGATAACTTAATTGCTAGACCTACGGAACGGGTTGGAATAATGTTGGGACAACCTAAAAACTCTAGTTAAATAGTGTACTAATACTACTATATATATAGTCCTCCTTGCCGATTTCGACAACGGCGACCCCATGACACTACTTCCTAGCGTGTGCCCTGATATGACTCGCTAGACCGAATTTGGTTTTAAATACCCGATCATCAATTAAAAGTATAACTATATGAGGGCTTGGGTCTCTCTTTACGTAAAGACTACTACTAATCTTATAAAAGCACGCACTGATAACACCCACACGACAGCATCATTCTCTTGCCCTTGTTTTATTTAAAATCACGTAAAAGACACCTTAACAGCTATAACGCCAAAGCGATGTTACTACCACCAATTTGTTCGTGAACGCCGTGACATACATGTCTTCTTTGTCCTCACTCCTCTATTATCTCATCTCAGTGGTCACCCCGCACCCGAATCCACACACCAAACAACCATTGAGATAAGTAACGATATAGCCTCCTTACAAATCATTGACAAAAACCTCGCCACCCGCGACATTACAAAACTCCGTCCTATCATCCGTCTACACGCTATTAGTCATCCATGATATCCATCCATCCACCATATCCTTAACAAAATCTGTCACAACAACCCGCCACCCGCGACATCCCAAAATACCGTCCTACCAGATTGACGGAAGATTTACAGAGAACGCCGCGTCGGCGTGTCAAGGCGTCGCTGCAATTAGCATAGCGCGCCGCGATGCCGGCTCGGCGGCCTCCAGACGAGGGCGCGATATTCCCGTGACGCCTCCACCGCCGCCCTGACACGGTGCATCGGCGTGGGAGTATACCCAAGCCAACGGCACTCCAAAACCTTCCATGTGGGGAAACATATCGCGATTCGAAGTGATCTTTCAAGAAAAGCTTTTAAATTTTTGAAAATATACTTATACCCCGTTTGATGAGGCCTACTGGGGACCCAGTCACACTCAGACTTAATATACATTTAACATCGGCACGAAAAGAAAAAGAAGATTAAAAAGTAAACCAATACTATAGGAAAGTATCGTCTTCTTGTGCTCCATACAACAATTACGCCTAAAGGGTAATGCAAGGGTTCGCTTGAAGTAATGTTATAGTTCCATGTACCTAATAGCGAGCTAGCCTGTCGTCATCAACCGGGTACATACATACCCAGCCCCCGGGCACTTACTGAAAATTCCACGTAGAAAACTCTAACAACACTTTGCGTGACTCGGGAATTGAAGCTAAGACCTCATTCTTGATCCGCAGAAACGCTTGTGGCCCTATTCCAACGAAGCAGTCGCGAGTCGGATTCGGTTCCGTTTTTCCGAAAGACCATCTAGTAATAATTTAAATTCGAAGTTGAAAACCTTCCAATATTCAATGCACTACACTACAATGTCAACACACGTTGTTAATAAATCAGGTACTAATTTCTTAAATTTTAAAGATCCTCGTTATACAATAACATTTTACAGCTAGGATCAGCCGTATAATGTTCAACACGCGCCGACAGTCATCCTAAACACGTAATATCACTGATCACAACACAACTCAGTCATCTGTCGTTGCTCGGTGTTTGGGCCGGGGACGACTGTTTTTCCCTAGAGAACAAGTTCAATCATAATATTACCATTATGGCTTTTCTTTTAGTTAGTCTAAGGCGATAACAGTCCCGCTAATGAAATATTGTTCCCGCAAAACACAATCTTGAATAATAAAGTAATCTTTATTTTCTTGCCTATATCTTAATTTACTTGGAGTCGGCGCGACATGTCGCTTCTCCCGTGCTACCTGTGTCGCCACATCAGTCGTCGCCCCTTTCTCGTCATATCATCTTTCACACAGTCCTTCCATAGTTTTTATTCCGTATTACTAAGCCTCCGCTGGCCGTCTGTCCGTCCGTCTGTCAGCGCGCTGAATATAAAGGAACGTTATAGGTCGACAGTTGAAATTTTCACAAAGTGTGTTTCTCTATTGCCGCTATAACAACAAATTATAAAAGACAACATTCTTCTTATTTCTCCAAATTTAAAACTCCCATTAACTTATAAACCTCTGTCGCATTGTCTAAACGTTTCAAATGAATCATTTTCAGTCTATATTTAACCATCTTAATTTTTAAACAAACATGAAAAAGCTGAAAGTAGTTAAGTCAATTGGCTTATTTCCTACTTAGAGTTTTACTTCAGAACCCTAACTTCAGAAACCTAACTTTAAATTTTAAATCTTACTACAAAGACAAACAGTCGAACAAACGATTCATAAATCTAACTTACTTGAAGTGTGACTTTATAGTTACAACCCCGATACTACATCGACAAACAGATGTAGCCGCGAGTACATCATCCTAATATTAGCAATAAAGTGGTAATAGAGAGTGCTACAAGGGGTCCCGCCATCTCGGGTAACTTCATAGTGGCTTGTTTTACGACGCCCGCTATTAGTCCATCGATATCGCTTTATTTATGGGTCGTAACTTCGACTGAAGGTGTGCTCCTCTAACACTTATTAATGATTGATTCAAATAATAACAGATGACAGCCCGTAAATGTCCTCTTTCTTCTATATTTTAAGTCCGATTGAAGGAAACTTCACCCACTTCAATCGACTCAGTCCACCATGGAAACGGGAAGGCCCACGATCAATTTCAAACAATAAGAAACAATAACTGTCAAGATGATTGAGTCAAGTAAATGAGTCGAGTAAATGACTGATTTCAGAATTAAGCATTTGAAGTTGATTATTTCTCAAACTGTAGCCTCAAGAGCTGTCAATCTGCATTAAAGAAGGGTTTGATACGATCTCAGCTTGAAACTCTTAATTCAGGGACCCGTCCATAGGTTATCATGCCGACACATGATCTAAGTAGTCGTAAGAACGTTCGTGCTAGTTGCTAGTTAACAGCACGTCCTCATTACCAGCGCATCCCCGGCCCTAATCTTCCGCCTCGTTAAAGTAACTACATCTGACAAAGGTCAGTCAATCAAATCTTATGTAACTGGAAAATGTTTTCGAGAAACAAGAAAAATTTTTTCTACAAGATTCTGTGATCTCAACAAGAACGTCATCACAGAAAATGATTTAAACGTAACGTTTCCCCACGAACATTAGCGCTGAAATATTGAACGGCGAGATTATCTTTCAATAAAAGCCGTCGGAGACATCGAAAACATTATTAAATCTCCATTTAGTAAGTGTGCGGATCCACGTAAAATTTTAGAAGCTGTGGAACCTTCCTTTATTCGAAAACCCGAACTTTTGCTCAAACGCAGCAAAAGGACCAATAAAATCAAGTCCTAATAGATCTCCCTCTCCTAACAAACAATAACCCAATCGACGAAATATCAATTTAATTTAAAACAAAAGCAAATTGTCATCGTAATTCACGTCTTTACGAATGTCGTTGTATCGTAGGAATCATTATACGATGATAGAGACGCTTCTCTTTTAACTGTGCAATAAAATCATTCGTTTTATTAATAAACAGTTAAGTGGTAAATGTTCGGCGCCGTCGGAGCAGAATGTACGCATCTAACGTGTACTTAATTCCCTACGCAATTCTAAAGTAAAGTTTATATTAATGTATGACTATGCGGGACCTCCAGAACAAAACCTACAGCTTTTCCTCCTATTTTTCGAACTCACAAAATCCAAATTTAGCTACAAAGAAAGCCGCAAAACACTATTCCGGCCGTCAAATACATTAGTCAATAATTTTAAGCCATTTAATCGAGATCTAACCAATGAAAATAGAGTCAGAAACACAAATTGGCGAAAATGAATCAGTTTTCTTGAATGTAATAAAATTGTTAGTTGAACCAATAGATTTGGGTGGTAAGTCGGGGAGCTAACTGGCTCGTTAAGTGCTTTCTGACTGTAATTGCCAGCTATTCATTAGCTAAGTTTGGTCTGTTTGAGCGATGGGGCCCTGGTTACTGATTGGCAGCCATTGACGGCTCCCCTATTCAGATTTCCAATTTGTTTGCTCAATTTTGACATTCTTTAGCATTTTGGTGATGTGGAGGATTTTTCTAAGGCTTCTACATTTTTGTTTAATACGAAGAGGCTTTCCCTTTAATAACTGCCAAAATTAGTTTTTTTACAAATGGGGTGATAGAAAAGTTATAAAACTCGGGATTGCAATTAATCTTGTTAGAAGAAGATTTTCTATTGTTTTTTTCTGTTATTTTTCAATTAAACTTTCTTTTGTAACAATATTTCTTCTGTAACAATATTTCTCTTCTGTACAAGTATGAAAGCCTAACTTGATAGTAAGAGCCATGTAATCAAGTTTTTCTGAGGTTAAAAGAGTATTACTACAATTTCAGGCTGAAATTAATGTATTCTCCTCTGTAAATATATTTTTACAAAGGGTATCCCGTATAATAATTTCACAACATAACAAAATCATCCTTCAAACAAAAACTCATAAAACAAACTGTTGTACTTACTGAAATCCAATAAACTCGTAATTTCAGCAAATAAGTTTTACCAAAGTACCGAAATCTCATTTAAAAATTCACTCTGACTGTGAATCGATTATAATACTCCTGTTTTCAACTCAAAGGATCAGGACTCGAAGTAGGTAGCTGCGAACTTCGCCTCAAACTAAACCGCAGAATCTTAAATTCAAATTGGCGTTCCCAACGCCTAAAACATTAAAATCACAGGCAGTCCGTCGGTACCCTAACATTATTCCAATCCGTCGGCAAATAAAAAAATCCAAAAAAATAAAATAACTTGTAAAAATAATATTGGGATACATACCTTAAATTTACGAAGAGAAAACTACGAACTAGAGTATGATCGCGCGTTATGAGAGTTGGCAAGTCGCGGCGGAATGAAGAGAGCACGTCTATCCGTCGCGGCGGCAAGCGCGCGATAGCGGTGGAGTCGCGGCGAGCGGGGCTCCCGCTATCTGTTGCTTCGCGCGTGCGCCGCCGCTCACCTGCAGCACACACGCGCGCGGCCGAGCCGCCTGACCCCGCCCACTTGGTAGACGTGAAACAGCAACATGGCCAGGCCTCGGGAGCGGCGAGAGAACCTAGCGGCCGCGGTGCGTCCTCGGGGCTCTCGATACCCAATACAGATGCAGCTGCACTTTGTGTGTGTGGCGTTACTTTTACAATACTCACACATAATATTTCTTACAGTGCATAAATCTCTAATAACATTTAAAATCATATTATAAATTGTAGAGACCTACTCTTCTCTTCTGCCCCGTTCACGTCCACATTAGGTCGGCAAATTTCGGGAACCAGAAGTTGGTGGCTTTTACATCCGTCGGCGCTTGGTTCAGAGACGTAAGACATGTCTTCTTCGAAATTCACAAGTCTCATTATTTGAAAGAGGTATTAGAGGTTAGAGGTAAAAGAACAAAAATATTAAACGATGATAACGCGATTTCACGAAATAGGTTTTTCCGAACATAGCAAAAGCCTTAATAAAAACACATGAACTACACACTGATAATGGCTTTTCTTTTTCCTTCCAAACATACGGAAGTCTATGTGACTTTTGCGAAACTTTAGAAACAAAAACAATAACTAATTCACTTGTAAAATCAACAGCTTGATGAAAGTTTTGATTATTTGTAGGTACAGTTCTCGAAGGACGCATTTCCCGTCGGAGGCTACTAGGAAACTATTGCATACAGTGCCGACGGCCGACGGCTCGCTGGGGCCGCTTCCCCCAACTAAACTTCGCAATCACTTTACTCAATATTATTTAAATCTCGTTCTCACCTCTATCCATCAATATTTACGTAACCTAACCTAGTCGCCAAACATTACAAACTCGTAAACTCAATGTCGAAAATAATCTGCATTTATGGATTGATAAACTTTAAGATAACACCTGAAAAACGAAAACGGAAAGATCGCTTCCTAATCGCCAATCTGTTCGTTGCATCATTACTTCACTTTTATTAAAATAAGTAGGTAGTTCGTATTTATAGGAAACCACACACCAACGAATTTAGGTTTTATAGAATTTTGATGGGTGCTTGTACCGTGTCAAATAACAATGGTTTACCTATATAAATCGTATAAGGTAACAAATTACTTCATGATTGCTGCCGACAAATGATCCTAGCACTAATAAAAATAGAATGACAGGACATCAATAATTGTGATTTGATGATTGATTGATGAATTAACTAGCAAGGAGGGAACACTGACGGGCCGCCAGAACATATAACATGGCTGAAACAAGTGGACCTATAGTTATACTATGTTCAGAGCGACGTTTTCTCTAACATTCTGTCAGGCAACATGTGTTAAAGATTAACTAACTCCCAAACGCTTGTTTAGTGGTATAATTAAAGTTT
Organism: Mamestra configurata; assembly: GCA_002192655.3. NCBI lineage: Eukaryota > Metazoa > Arthropoda > Insecta > Lepidoptera > Noctuidae > Mamestra > Mamestra configurata. The sequence continues at coordinate 171,840 of NDFZ01005213.1, read as the reverse complement.
CAAATACTGGCAAAACCCTGCGTGAAACTTGGTTCGCCAATAAACTTTGGAAAAATTGTGGCACGGTACGCAGTGGCACGTTGCCAAACAGCTATTCAGTGCATGCGACCTCTCTGCTGAGCCTACCTGCAGGGGAGGCATTGACAGGATTGATCCGCTTATACGAACAACTTCATTTTATTTTAAAACTACGTTGTTAAATCGGAATTATGTTTTATGTGAAGATGGATCATTTTTTCACACACAATTTTTTGTCTTTCGATATTTTTTGTGATTTACGAAGACAGTGTAACCGCATGTTCGTTACATCGCGTAAATTATCCAGCTAACCTCATGATAAAACATGTCTGTCTAATAAATAATAAGTGTGGTCAGAAAAATTAAACTTTTCTAAATCCCGAGTTTCAGCTGCAATAATTTGTTGTAATATTACAATTATGAATGAATTACTTTAGTTGGCATTATTCTCGCATCTATTTATAGTTACAGCGAAATTAATTCAATTTATTAACACAAACAGCTTTTTCTCGCTTTACGTTTAATTTGAAACATAGATATTCATGTGGGGGTCGCAGGTGACAATACAACTGTCACTGTGATGGTTCTGTACACAACGCTGATGGTTGATATTGTCATTGTTTAGTGACAACTGACGGATGATGAAATGGTGCGAGGGGATTTTATACACTTTCTCGATTCGTTTATTGAATTTCTTTACGAAGTGAATAATATTTTAAGTTTGAAGACTCTTTGCTTGTAGGTACTTAATAACATTTTTATATGAAAGAAAAATTTAATTCTGTGATTTAATATACCAATAAGTTGTGGAGGTAGGAGCTAATCTCTGAGTAATTTAAACTTTTCCCTAGACTTTAATAAACTTGCGAGAGTTTGTGAACCGTAGGTGCACTGCTTCTCCCGTAATACTTCATTTAGCACAAATTATAAAACTAAGTTCTAAAAAGAGAGGAACGGAATACTTGCCACGTCGCATGACGATACCTAATATTTTCATTAAAATTGGTAAACCTTCAAATACGTCATTGTTCGTCTCTTTTCAAATCGAAATCCAAACTTGGCAGTCACTAAAATACCTAAAACCATATCAGGCAGAAAACCAATTAAGTAAGATGATCAAATCGCGGTCTCCCTGTAACTCAAGCTGAACACATTGCCAGCCGTCAGTCCCCACAGATTATAAGTTGTCAGTGCTAATACATAGAATATTAACAGGCGAGGCGAGGGGGAGGATGGGGTGATTGGACCAATACCATTTAATACTCCCCCACGACTCATTTCAGCTTTTAATGATTTACGGAAGCGAATGCGTTTGTCACTGGCGATTCTAAATTGCGACTGGGTTGCGGTGTAGCGACTGGAATTGTTGTAGTTTAAATTCATTTAAAAAAACATGAATAATCATTTAGAATAAGCTAATTAAGGATTTGTCATAACTACGAAAAAAAGTTCCAAGTGTGCGAAAAGGCTATTGTTTTTCATGTTTACGGGTTTTCCCATCCCATAGTGTTTGTATAGGTGGGCAGCTTTATGAAGCGTTCGCGGTACAGTCGCTGACAGTTTGTCGCACGTACCTTGCTAGCTTATCGCGATATAGTCGGGCGTCTGTATCGCTGCCAAACGCTCCGTGCGGTCGCACCGCTCATAGACGTGATTGCCTAACAGCGTTACATACAAATTCAGAGTACTTTCGGGAAATGTGTTGCCTAAAAGGAATTTATTTAATAATTTGTTGGTTTTGATATATTTTGTTCGAACAATTTGTAATAGAAGGTTTTCAATTCGCAATGTTTTCTTACAACGAAGGATAAAATGTTCCCTTACCCTCTGTCGGTACTTAGGTACTTAGGGAGGGAAAACTGCAAAACAAACATTTCAAGGAAGGAATATTTCTTTTCATATTAGTTTTTGCTCTTAGCTCGTGCTTTGTGTTCATAAAATTGCAGCTACTTTTTGCACCGTCTCTCAAAGAAAATTCTTCTGCGATCAGTTTTCTTGTCAGTGAATTGTATGCGAAAGGCCAGTAGTGGAAATTAGTTCTTCTTTGAAAAATATTACAATTTCCTTGAAATTTTCATTAAATTAACGTTACAAAGAAGACTCGCGATAAGAAGATAGAGAATGTAGGTTCATAATATTATGATTTTATTGTAAAGATACTGAAGCAAGCTTCTGTCCAAGTCGGCAATGATGACACGATCATCTGTCGACGACGACAACACGGTGTCAATCACACTTCTAGTTCAACAATCGATCCGACTTCTCCAGGAATAGTTTATTCTTCATCTGAAACATTATCTTCGACAGATCAAGTGAGGACTATGCAGATTAGTACCACGCAGAGTAAGGAGACCTATTCATCCAGCATTTAAGTCAGAAGAAGTTCTATTGGTAAAAGATATTCAATTAGGATAAAAGCTCGCCTTGGGTTTTATGTCATAGATTAAAAAAGATAAATTTGACAAAGTCATACTAACTAAAAGAATTGAAGAATGACTAAGAAGAATTGTCCTATCTTTTCTTCCAATATTATTTTGCCTCAGGTCATTTTAAATGTTTTTTTGTGTTTATTTTTTTAAGAAATATTTTAAAATGTATTAAATAAGATATGAAAATGAATAAACGGAATAATAATAGTAATAAAAGCCTTTATTCGCTGACCGACATAAATTACAGTTAAAAATTAAGTATGTTAATTTAATTATATACATAAATGATAATAAAAGAAAACAGAAAGGTTATTTCAATTCCTTCGTGTAAAACAAATATAAGAAATGCTCAGTTCTCAGAATGTAATAATTATGTTTATTTATGATTTGGGAAAGAAAACGTTATAACATATGTTTCGAAGTTTAAGGTTGTTATTTTCGTGACATCAATGATCAAATACTAAGAAAAGAAACTCTTTAGAATACGCGACACTTTTTTTTTTTCCTTAGCCTATTGTGTCCCACTGCTGGGCAAAGGCCTCCCCCATATCCTTCCAGACATTCTTTTCTTGTGCCACCTCGAACCAGCCTTCGCGGTGTGTATCCAAGTCATCTCGCCACCGCTTTCTGGGCCGGCCTCGGCGACGCCGTCCATCCTCTGGCACCCATTGCGTGGAGACTTTTGCCCAATGGTCATTATGCATGCGGCTGGTGTGACCCGCCCAGTCCTATTTTAGCCTGGCAGCTTTTTTGCCTACGTCAATGATACCGGTTTTGGAGCGCAGCGTGGTGTTCCGTACTCTATCAATTCTTTTTAAACCTAAAATACTGCGCTCCATTGCCCTTTGACATACCCCAAGGCGGAACTTTTGCGACTCGGTGAGTGATTATTATTTGTGATTAATTTATTTCAAGCGAGTAGTGTTTAATGTTAACTTGATCAACATAGCAATGTTCTGTATTTATTTTTATTTATTTCCCAGCTTCGTATGGGAGCTAATTAAATACCTTCACATGCCTTCCTTGTTAACAATTCTTTCCGTAATTGAGAACTGTATCAAAGTACCTGAGCGGAGAAACAGTGACTTTGTGTTAAACTATTTAGAGATAACATAGTCGGTGCTTTGATCCACAGAAATACACAAATACATATAATATGTAGCTTTAACTGTCGACAGGAACACCCGTGCAGGGCATGCGAGTGATGCTAGTGTACGTAGTATTTAGTTGTAAATTTACATCAGTTCGTCGGTATGACAAATAAACAAATTTAGTTTTTCTGATTAAGAAAACATTTTGGCTGATATTTGTAATGTTATTGTTACTTACTTGTAGTTATCGTCTTTAGACGTTTATAAAAAGAGCCAAAATGAAGAAAAGAGAAAATTAAACAAGATATGCTTACCCATTATTTAAAATTCAGACTCTTGTATTCTAGATCAAATTGAACCACCCTTTTAACTATCTTCTATCTTCTAATATAATAAATGACCCCCACACGTGCTCGTAGCTCACAGCAAACCTAACACAAAACTTAATTATAAACTAACTAAAAATCACCGGCGGCAAGTCAGTGACAACTTGGCATGTGAACAATCCTACTTTACACTCACACTGAACTCGACGGGTGTTTTGTCAGGACCTACTCTTACACAACTGTAGAGAGGAAGTCGTGTTTATTGAGGTGAAGTGGCATCAGAGCCGCCACAAGAAAACTAACGAAATATAAAATATCGCGTGAATTTCATGCGAAACTTTACAATCTTACGGAGTGTGCAATTTTCCGGTGACATATATACTGTGTTTCGTCGACGATATCGTCCAAGTATATTATTGAATTTAAGTCAAAACATTAAAAAAGGCTTTGGTGATTTGCAAAGCCGCTTTGCACGGGTGTAAATTAGAACATTTCGTTTCGTTCGTCCATTCGCGGAAACCGTATCACAATCCTTTACGTGGTTATTAAGTGGTGGAAATAGACAGAAGACAACAGCGATCAGTAGCTAGCGATTCCACGTGGTGTCGGTTACTTTGGTATGGCTGCGTTACGATAACAACACATTTTTCCAATAGCACTAAACAGATAAAATAATACTTGAATTTTATCTTCAATTCACGGGACTAAAACACATAACTGCAGAAATGTGGTTTTACTTGTGCACCTCTGCCAAACCATGTATTTGTCACTGGAAAATTGCAAACGCCGTAAGATTGTGAAATATCGCGTGAAATTGTAAACTTTTATTTCTTATTAAGACACAGATATATTGAAAACTGTTGAATTTGGATGGAATTTATTGTACAACAAAACGATTTCTTCATAATATATCGAGAAATTATTATCTCATAGAGATTTATTACAATCTTACGGAGTCTGCAATTTTCCGGTGGCATATATTAATGTACAATTCAGTGCTACAAAGTTCTATACTTCGACATCCACACAGTTTTCCGAGCAGAATAAATACTATAAAACTAAAATACTTAATTAAATTCATTTATAAAACAGTGTAAGGGAACAAGGCAAAGCTTTTAAAGGCCCTGACGAAGATAATGAATCTTCAAAGAATGCAAGTTGCAACATTATTACTGTAATTTAAAAAAAAATAAAGCACTCGCTATTTAAAACGCTGGCAACACTTTGCTGTCCAAAGGAGCCCGACGCTAATTGTTTCAATCAATTGTTTAACAGCCACTTCCGTGGCCTGAGTGCTTCCTAGTTGAACAAACAACATTTATCCCGATATACGTTATCTACTCTACTCTAAATGCTATAATTCCATGATAGTTGAAAATGGCCAAGCGCAAACTTACTACACGTTATAAAGACATATCTCCAATAATAATTCTAGTTCCATTTCATTTCTTGTGGGAAATTAAGTGTTTCAGAGATTGGGTACCTCATTGATTTACTGAAGGAACAACTTCTGTGAAAGCTTACATTATCAAACCCTCTCCAATGAAATCAAATATTACGTGAAAATTGTAATCTTCTGTCACGTGTCACCACTATGTTGCCACAGAGATCGGAACTGATTCTTCTCAACACAGGTTACCTCGTTACCTATCTAGATGAACAGTGCTGCGCCCACTAACAAACTTTATACCTGCGTAACTGAACGTTTAACGAATTACTTATTACATTTCCCATCGCGAGGCGAGCAAACAGTAATGGCCACCAGAAGGAGCCTGAGAATTAATTTCTAATTTAAAGCCAGGCGACGACGACTGGGCTTAATCATGCCAAGTCAAATGGCAACGAGAATTTTATTCAAGTCTAAATCCTGGGTAAATCAGCTTGGCTTTCATGACCTGTAAATGGATAAAGCTTGAAGGCTTAAAACCAATCTTGAAAGATGTAATAAGTTGGGTCGGAAGTGGAATTAAAGTAGTTTGTGACAGATTTTAATAATCTTAGCCATTCAGTCCACCGGAGGAAAAGATTTATTAATATAACCAAGGGTAAGGCTCTCTGGCTCTCTTGTTAAAGTTCTAATATTCAGAAATGCACGTTCGTCTTGCGGAGCTGTTTGTAGAAATATGTTACCTTTGGGAGGCAAGTTTATAAGTTAAACTTGCAAAGAAACCTAAGGAAACTGGCAATATGTAGGAATTATACCTGAAACGGGAATGTTATGAGAAAATGGATCAGCTCCAAGAGTTTCGAGATTTAAAAAGTTGGTTTGGTCCTCAGAGACGAAAGCTTTGGATATGATATTAACTACATACCTAATTTATATGTATGTATCGTGGTTTGTTTGGCAGATACTGCAAAATTGTTAAATTTCGAGTTGATTAATGCCAGAGTCGATTATTGCCAATACTTGGACGTGAATATATCTTGAATGTTTTCCATCATGTGATGTCAGAAGCTCTTGGCTCTCATCGCGCAGACGTGACACCAATTAGGTACTGCTTTTATGAATTTCGAAAACCAAACATTACGGTAAACGCGTCTTTGTACTCGATCCGCACGCCATTCAGTAAATGCCAACAATAATATCGAATTCTATTTGAATTTGTCAACCTCATTCTGTTGTCTATGCCCACATATATTTGGATCTTCTTTCATAAATCTCTTTTTATTCGTCGTCAGCACTTTTCTGAGCATATCATCATTTACTCAATCCATTATCGTCCAGGTGTTTAGGGGGGACTCCTATATAGGCCAACACTTTTAAGAAAAAATAATAATAATATATTCGAATTTAGGTAACGCTTAATCAATACAAATAGTAAAGTAAAGTACCACACTTATTGGTCCTAAAACCATTGAAAACTCAGTCAGTTCAGTCAAGAAATAATTTACTTTTTACAACTTCAATCCGCTCATAATATTCAGCAAAGGCAATTCCGATCGTAATCTTATTAATAAGAAGCCACAGACTTACAAATCCTCATAGTTAATCCGTCTATTTGATCCAGCGTGACCACCGGCCGCCATCTATTCGACATTGTCTAGTACACTCGTGTACTGAATGTTTAACTCTTGTTTGACGCGGAAGTGATGTAATGTGCCATAAATATAATGTATCGAACGGCTATAAATATCTGCTGTGAGTGCGAAAGCCTGCTTGTCTGTCTGCTTCAATTTCATAACTAGTAGAAAGCACTCGTTTCATTGAACTAATTCTATCAGCACGATACCAACACAGTCTGCCGCATATTTGATTTCGACGAGGTTTTTGTTCCAAAGCAGAGAAGATCTGTTTTAATTGTTCAATAGAACGTACACACAAATAGTCCTATCTTATCCATTCTGTTCTAACGCGGTTCCAGCTTCCATAAATCACTGACTGCTGCATATGGTGGCCTATTAGCTGTACAAAGGAGACAATGGATGTCAAAATCCCCGGTGTCTACCTACATGTGACATGTGTCATGGCTGCAATTTTAGTTTCCATGCATTTTTGCAATTTGTCTATCAAAAGCATATGAAAGGACTGTAATTATTTCCATACTCTGTTCATGAATCGTAATTTCCTGGGACATGACAGCCGGATATTCAGACAGACAGCCGTGGGAACCTTCAGCTGTCGTTTATGGAAAAATTACGCGTCCTCCACATGTACCTGATGTATCAGGTGAGTATAATAAGTGCAACACTGGCATCTGTTCGTATGCAGTAACAATCTAGTTGCCACCGTGAGTTAAGTGGTTGGGAACAATTCGGTGTGATGTTCTGTATGATGTCGGACGTAAAAGAATAGCACCATCCCATCACTTCCCATGGGTGTCGTAAGAGGCGACTAAGATACTCACCAGAGAATTGGTAGCAGCATTCTCTGTGCATTGAACAATAGCTTGAGTTGAACACCTGTAGCCTGACAAGTCATCTTATTTTAGGCAACATATCCTGGACTGAATGAGGAATGACAAAGGTTTGGTAGTACAATATAGTCGGTAGCTCCTCGCACAATATACGCAATTGTTCTGTGAATATCTATATTTTGGCTAGAGGTAAAATCCGTTTATTAAAATAGCTGCGTACAATAAGCCTGACTCACCCTACGCACAGCTTTAAATATTTTACAATCGCATTGAAAACGGTGGCTAGCCCACCACGCCCTTGCACCACGGTCGGTGAACCACAAAGAAGAGCTGGAGCAGAGAACACCTGAGGGCAGACGGTGTTGCTCAAACAGAATCATAAGCTCCTTGAGTGTCTGTACCCCTGGCAGCCTGCTGGCTCAAGGGGCTTACTGCTGATCGCTCAGTACTTCAAAGATTATAGTGTCTTAAATCTTTTCTTACAAAACTTATAAGAACACCGAAGGTGTTGAAAAGAATTGGATTAAAAATTGTCCCTGAATACTTGCATAAGAAAATCTTTGTTGATAACCAATTTGTGATTTGAGTAGGTAATTGTTAATGAATTGTGGTTATTTTTGCGTGTGATTTTCAGTGTTATAAGAAAAGAGTAAAATATTCGTCTAAAGAATTATTTATCCACAGTTTGCTCTGATACGCGTTTATAAAATCCCCACGAGTTCCGTAATTAGGTACTTATTTCCTGACAACCAATTCTCGTACATAAAAAGCGTTAAAATTCAAGATGCTTTGTCATCCTGGCGACAACCAATATCAAAATGTAGTGAAATTGGGCGCCGGTCCAACTGCGCGCGGTCTTGCGGTCAGAGTTGCGAACGCGCGTTCTGTCGGAGTTCCATTTTTTGCAAAAGCTGATCACGATGTTCGACGGAATCGAAAAGTTTATTCAAGTAAGTAGTGAGAGAGAGACAAACGTTTTCTTTATACTATGGAGATCAAGTGCGACAAGTTACATTTGGTTTTCAGTAACAAGAGCGTGTGACGTGTTATCACTGCTTAAGGTTACTGAACTCCAGATTTCTAGACCGTTTGCTGTGTGAACGCGGAACGCAGAACTCGACCGCAGAATGTAGACCGCTCGGCCCCTTAGAGGTGCTATTGACAGTTTGCGAATGCGATGTGAACACTTCTTTAAAAACGACAAATTTTGCTTTGTATAAATCTGTCTTCTCTAAAATCGTAATATCAAAGCATTAAATCATTCCCGCGACCTACGAATGCAAAAGCTATAAAACCGAAGTACGTTACGAGAATGTTCATGTAGCAAAGTGAAGCAATCCTTTCAGATTCATATTTTTCTGAGAACAACAAGCGCTCAGTGCGCCATGAACAGAGGGTAATACAATAAGAGCCGTAACTTGAGGCTATATTCAATAAATCGTAAAGAAACGAGCTCGCAGCCATTGAACAGAGGGAATGCAATTCGTATTCCACCCGGTGACAGTGTGGGCCGCGCTTTGCATGGAAATCGGAAACGAGCGCAAGCGACACGGCTACACTGATGCAAACTTTACTATATTCTGTGCACTGGCGGATCCAAATACCGAGATTTCTTTGGTAGTCGATATCCTAACGAATTCTTAGGATTTTACTTCAAGAAATCCAAGAAGCAGGCTTCTTAAGCGTTTAGCCAATTTTTTTTGGTGCTTTTATAGTCTGGCTACTGTGCTAAAATTTACCCTCAATGGGGTCATGCAATCAACAATCCGGGATCCGCCGCTGATTCTATGTGATTTTTTTTGTAAGGCTTAATTTGTATCGCATTTTACCATGATTCTATACCACGAAGTGTAAAGAATAGAAACAGTTAACATCTAAATCATCTTTGTGCCTTGCGTTGTACCTACTATGTATATTGCTTGGGGTCGGCGCAAAATGCTTTCGTCTTCCATTCCGTCCCGCGTCCGCTAACCACCTACTAAGTACTTATAATTGCGATGGTTTTGCAATTGCACATTTCTACAAACTTCCGATATTTCAAATTAACTCTCAATTTAAACTAGAAATTGAATCGCAAACTTCTCCAGTGGCGTGGTTATGCTAGGTTATCGAAAATGTTTGTTTCCTCTGCAGCGTCCGATATTTGACACAAACAATACTACCAGTAATGTGACCCCCATTATCCATTGTATACCTAAATTATTTAATGTAAACCAATCTGTTTTGTTCTGTTTATGTTTAAGGGTTTTTGTTGAAATAAACTATTATTATTATTATTATATTGGAGTCGGCTTCAGCTGTATACCAGTATATTGCGTGGAGCGACTGCTTTCTAATCCCGACTACCCAGGACCTGGGTAATACGGTACTTCTTGGCACGACTACTGTCAGGGTTTCTGGCATCTTACAATACGTACCAGGAGGAGACTCAGTGTGAAAAGATGGTCACCCATACACAGACCGACCTCGGCAAGCGTTGCTTGACCTTGAAAATCAACCCGTGCGGCTGTTCTTATTTAGCTACGTTTGTGCCGATATCGTATTTAATTTAACGTGGAATGGTTGCTTCTGACCTTTGCACCGCTCTGGGAAATCACAGCTTCGAAGGAACACAATGTGTAGCGGAAAAATTGTAGCATTCAAACATAATCAATGTTCCGCCTGATTGTTTGAACATGCCATGATTGGCTCCGTATTTGATGTTAACTAGGTCAACGCATACACAGCCAATTGAATTGACCGCAAATATAAATATAGGTACCTACTTTTTAGAGTTTGGAGTGAAATATGGTGGTCTTAGTTAAGAACATACACATATAATGTATTTACTAAATCACACGACGCATGGTGAACATGAATTTTCATAAATTCTCCCGTGGAAAATTTCATGTTGTTCATCCCAATGGTTTGGGCTGTTCGTTGCATGTCAATTTAATAAATGAATTTAATCAATTTAAAGTAGATGTTAAATTCTTTGACACTTCTCAGTCAAAGCTTTACAAACAGAAGGTAATTATTTATTTACAAACATCAAGAATGGCCACCAGCGCTTCTCAAAAATATCTTTTGACTCTCAAAAATATTGCTCAGAGCATAATTTATTCAGACGATCCCTAATTAAGAGATGCAAAGCTAAGCAACACTTTAATGTTTCACAGGCAGAGACACGATATTTTTATTTAAAGGTAAATAGTGCAGGGTAAAGGTAATTAATTTCTGTATTAACTTAAACTTTCAGATTTACACTATAAAGGTCAGATGTCATCAAAGTTAATTAAGGACGCATATTTTAATAGTGATTTTTAAGGTGGAGATTATATTTTTGAAAATAGATAATTATATAGCTTTTGCTCGCGACTTCGTACGCGCATATCCCGTTTTTCCCGGTCCTGTAAGAATTTCGGGAAATCCTCTCTTAGTGCTCCCCTACAGTCCCCAAGCATCCTACCTACATGATGCCAAATTTCAACTTTCTAACGGAATAATTTTAAATATATTGATTTGTGAGGGAACAGTTAATTGTTTTATCGTTTTTTCTCGCTGATGATAACAAAGTTTATTTTAAATCTCAAACTCAAAGCATTTATTTAAACTACTAAACCCAAACTAAGTCAACGAGTCGATTTGTGCTATAATATTCTAACTGTTAAAAAGTTGAAGCTATTTGCTCGCAAGAATAAATGATTTGACTTCTGCTGCTGACGCTACGTGCAGTCTATACATCAACAACGGCATGTTCCACAGACTGACTCCATTGAACTAAATAAAAAAGACACCTAATATCCGACTACCCGACGAATGCATTTTCTTGAGTAATTAGCAGGCTCCAAGAACGAATCGTATCGAATTCCTTTCACTAACGAGATAGAGGAGATGCTGGAGGAACTACTGACAGTAATTGCTTTGTGGTAGCAGTAGGTTCTACAAAATGAGATCCTATTCCAATTGTAAGGCTTCTAGTTACTTAAAACCTCTTCTTTATAAATGCAGAATGAGGAATCTGCCCTTTCTGAAATTCAATAATGTAATGTAGACACTGAGGACAAAGTCTCTTGTTTTATAATTAGTGTAATGTACTTAAAAGATAAAGTGAAAATGGTTGTCAATGAAACGCTGATAGTTTATCAACAGATAGGAGATACTACAATTGTACCAAATTGTTAATACTTGTAATATTGTAACAAGTTTTGATTAAGACAAGTTAAGAACTGAAATCAATGTTTTGTCATTTTACAAAAGATAAGGGTGATGATAAATGGCGGTGAGTTACGGTCATTTTACTTGGTTTTTTTTTGGCTTTATAAGGAAGTGTTTGTTACTGCTGTACGGTACCTACTTATTATAGCAAGAGTTCTTAGGAACCGAAAACCCGAACCCTGTAGTCGATTTTCTATGTTCCTTTTGACTTTTGTTGCATTGACTTGCCTTTTTATTGAACGGCGCCGCTTAATCAGCGGCCATGTGACATTTAAATGACATGCCTAGCCAAGTAGTGGAACATAGGGCACAGGGAGCTTAAGGCACACCGACACGGATAGCTTAGCGAAGCGCATCTCCCTCTCCGTCGTCGAGGTTAAAATGTTGAAATGGATTGTTGTTTGAATTTAGAATTCCCAAAATTAAATATTTCTTATATGTCGCTTACCCTACTATGAACGGCCTAAGCATCCAGCTAGCCCGTTCATTTAATGTCGTATTAGACGCGTTGGCTGGATGTCATTTAGGCATTTTTTTTAATTCAATGACAATGCTAGGCAGCCAAATAAACGGCTGATTAAGCCAGTTGGCTGTGACAGATACAATAGAAAAAAGTTAGATCAGACTAGGTACAATAGCCATTAATAATGGTACGCGCCAGAATTAATGCAGGGTACATAACGACATTCGTTACTACTAGCGCAATCTATTATCAAATGGTAGAACTAGTAGGGTCAAGATCCTTCTAGACTTTTGTATGCTAGAACATTGTAGGGTTCTCGACATCTGGTCAGGTGGGACCGGTATTTACGCGAGCTTTCCAGATGTTCCTACAGTAGAAGGTTCTGGAATTAACTGACGCCTTGATTAATTATATTAAATATATATATTTAATATAAATATAATGAAGGTAATGGAATGATTTTACCCTATTTTTAATTTAATTTTGTGTATGTAATATTATTCTGTTTTGTAAACTTAGTTATATGTGCATGCTACGGTCTCCTATAAATGAAGGAGCACATGTAAATGAACCACCTGTATCACTGTGACTTATGTTGTTCTGTGTATCCTCTGTTGGAGATCCAAATAAATAAATAAATAAATATAAGGCCGCATAGCCCGCGACCGAGACAGTATTGGATTTGCGAGACAAGCGAATACTTCGGAAGCAATCTTCGGGTATGATTAAAGTGATCAATAGTGAAATAGTGTTTTAGAATTAGTGAGTTTAAAGTGGTAATAAGTGTTGTTTAATTAAAGTGTATATTTTTTGTTATTTAATCGGCTGATTTTATTGTTACAAACCCCAAGCACGTAACAATAAGTTTAACTACCTGAAAGCGCTGTTTCACTCAAAACAGTACAATTTTATTTTCTTCAACAAACAAACTCACTCGTGAACTTCAGTGAAATATTTACGTAGCGAAATAATAGCTTGTCGTGGGTCACCCTCCCGCAAACAAAGCCCTGCTGAAATATTCAAACATAGTTCTCATAATGCTCAATTTGCTTTGAAAGACGAAAATACTCCACGCATATGAAGCCCCTACTTTCTTGCGATAAAAAAAAAATATTCAAACAATATTTTCGAGGACATAAGCTAGGCGGCATTACGATGCAAGCTCGTCCAGAGCAGCTAGTTATTACATGAGTATCTACATAGGTACAATATGGTTTCAAATTGGCATGTAGGCACTACAAATTATTCGGCTGGGGCGTTTTAAATATGTATAAGATAATTTAAAATCCTATTACCGTCAGTCAGCTTAGCTGCTACTGAAAATCAACCCAAGAAAATGATATACCTAGCCACAAAACTATTCTCGGATTTTATTCCGCCAGGTCTTGAGAGGATTCCTCTGTTCTCTGAGGTAAAACTAACACAAACTAATTACGGGATAACGCAATTACGAGAGCTCCGGGCTCTGAACTAATGAGACAGGGATTGTGTCCGCTAACACGATTCCTCATTCATAGTTAGCTTAATTAATATTTTGACATGTTAAGCTTTAAATCACTTTGGGTCCGGTTGAAAATGAAACGGTGAGCCTACACCACTGTGGAGTCAAAAATAATAATAATTAATGTTCATGATCACTTGTTCACTATTGTTCATTATACATAAATGTCAAAACAAATGGCGATCGTAGTTATTATTGGGCGTATATTCATCCCTTTCAGCTAATTAAGACGAATACGACCATAAACTATAAGCCTATAATGGCATCTCTATTTGTGCCAATATTTTTAAATTTTAAACTTTTAACTTAACAAGTAAGTTTATAATTCATCTGACAATTTTTATTTTTAATCCTTTTGTAATATTACAAAAGGATTAAATACGTAATATTTCTAAATTTATTTTTATTTAATTTTTTGAGTAAGTATAATAATTTTGTAATGTTGTTTTAATAATTGTTTAGATGTAAATTAACAATAATATAAATATTTGCAAACCTTATTAGGTCATGATAAAGTGTACTTTATATTTATTTGTAACATCTGTTTATGAGGCCGGCGTTTCCTAGCTGACTACCCTGAGAAGAAACACCGAAACAAACTCAGAGGTCAGTCTCTTTTAAAGACCATACAATCGTACTGGTCAAACATATGAGTACCATGGAAGTTAATATAAATTGTGCGACATACAAATTGTGTATGCCGCACAAAATTAAACCAAAATACGCTGAAGTTGTTTTTTAAAATTAATTTACGTTCACGATACTGTAACGTTACCATACGTCTGAACATTCGTGTAGGCCCTCAGCTATTCTCTCGACATCGGACTCCTGTAAAGATTTCAACAACTCTCTGTCTCTCGCCTTCTTATGACGCACACCGATACGAACATGTTATTTTTCACAATTTTCTGATCATTCGCATCATACCTGTGTAGCTAACGTTCGTAGAATCTATCAGGCCTGTGACAACGGAGGCAGATCCGTGGGAACCTGCCTCTCATTGTTATTGACCGTAGGTAATACAATAAAATAGTAATTAGTTTGATTATCATTGCCGTATGAATAGTCTTCATTTGTTAAAAAAAAAGTAATTGATGTATTGCCTTGCCTTGGGCGACCGTCGCCGTCGGCAATAGGATATTTTCTGCTTATATATTTTGAAAATGATGGTGTTTTTACCCGACTGTTCCAGAAAACACGCCGTTTCCAAATTTTTCGAGAGTATATTCGTATGTTTATTTGTTTGGCATACCCTATAGCCTACGAATGGATATAATTTGACGTCGTTAGACTCGTCTTAAGTGATATAGGGTATATGAATTCTAGAATGTGAAGTAAGTGGAGTCGCTTTTTTTCGTAACATTGTCATGTTCGTGAAGCGGCGTCATCAGTAGACTGGTCATCTCTTAGCTCCCACTAGCTTATTTTAATATTTGATACTTCTTTCATACATTGTTCTCACATAATATAGAAGCAATAAGGTTAAGGTAACCAGGATTTTCGTACAAAAATCTATTTTATAAAGAAATACAACCGACTTCCAAATAAAACACACTACAAAGTATAAAATAACTTTAATTTCGGAAGTCAGTGTTTTTGGTTTTTTCTTCGTTTTTTGACGCCGACTTCCGAAATCAAAGTTATTTCATACTTTGTAGTGTATTTTATTTGGAAGTCGGGTGTATATTTTGTAAAAAGTTTTTTGTTATTTTTCACTTTGTAGTGGTGACCCCCACAACTCAATTGACATTATTCCAATGATGAGTGGTTGCGCTATTTCCCGGCAAGGAGTTACTTCGTAGTCCAGATCAGCTCATAGTTACCTAAACGTCTTCTTTGATTTGGGATATACATAAACCTAACAATATCTCACTTTACTAGATTTTATAGATTTTAAGTTGAGGGAGTCACTTGTTTATCTTTGAAGTTTAATGTCCAATGCAAACACAATAAATATAATTAAACTCAATGCAAATAGAATCATCAAGACCGGTTCATAAACAATAAAGTTATGCCCGAATAGATAACCCCAAAAACATGGTTGACTTGACTAGCACACGTCTGCGTACCCCTTCACAGCGTACCGGCGTGATGTTATGTTATAAAGTAATGTAAACAATAAACAAACATGCGATTTCAGCAGTCCCAAGAGTTCCGTTGCCTATCTCCGAAGTTCTTCACCAGATCTTCGCCAAATTGAAACGGGACCAGTATGGAAAAATAGTCTTCCAAATCGGTAGACAATTCGCGAAAATATCGGTGAGCAAACATACAAAAAAAAACGGGTCTCCCTTGTTTGACCGAAACGCATTTGCCAAATTATTGCTTAGCCAAAAATCTATTTACAAAAAATTGTAACGCAAACCTAATGTTTGGGAAATGAACGTTTAAACTATAACTTGTTTACCAACTAGTTCTTTTAACATTTTTTATTTAGTCAAATATTTCAGTTGGAATAACAGTTTTTACGCAAAATCAAATAAGCCAAATATTTAAACATTTCTTTTAAAATAAGTAATTATCCTAATCTAAATAGTTCAGTTCCGGGTAACCTACTAAAAACAATCTCTTTTTTCTATTAATGCAAGTCGATTCTGGCACTCGCCGGCCGCTGCCGCGGCACCGCTCGCTTCGCTCGCTCGGCTCGTGCGTAAGAGGTCACAGTTTTAACCTATCCTAACCTACCCATTTTGTTTAAAGACGAAATTAACCTAATCTAAATAGTTGAGTTTCGGGTAACCTACTAAAAACAATATATTTTTTTCTATTAATGCAAGTCGTATCTGGCGTAGGAGGTCTTTTTAATAATATAATTCCCAAAAATTCTTATTTTTGCCTTCAATTTTTTTGTCTTAACAAATCATTTCACCAAACGTTTATTGTCTGAAGATTGTTTGCTGTAATAAATCATTTGATTAAAGACCAATGCCATAATGACATTATACTTGGTAATATTTTGCCAAGTAAAAATTTGACCAAATAAAAATATGCGTACTAAAATCATTCGAAATATTGCAATGGTATAAAAAAAGGTTGCTAAAATTTGTTTGGGTGATGAAATTTTGTCAAAATCTTTTCGGCAAAACGGCAGGATCCCAAAATAAAAATTCAGTCGAATTGAGAACCTCCTCCTTTTTTTGAAGTCGGTTAAAATGGTTTGAAAGAGTGTCCGTAGAGTTTCTTGCACGTTCTTCTCCATAGATATCTATGCTTTGGAACGTGCAAATAGGTTCAAGTTATTGACTGACTGACTTTGACAATTCAAAGTACCTACTTGTAAATGGTTTATTTGAAATAAATACTTTGACTTTGACTGTGATTTTGACATGTGGGTATCAAAATAAAGGCTTCGAGAAACGATTCCACGAACGTACGCAATAAAATATAGGAAATAAAAACAATGTGGTGGCATCAAATCTGCGATTGAAACCCACCTACGACGTCAGACGATCGGGTATACAAGTAACTTTTTTTCAGATTTTTTATGAAACCCTCTTCTCTCTTCTCTCTCTCGTAGGTCTTGGCTCGGACGAAAATTAATTACGCGAAAAAAACTTGTGTCATGCTTACTAAGCTATGAACGAGCAGTCGTTGCTAAAGCCACTGGGGAGCTTACTTTATTAAAATCATTTCAGAGAATCCTGTTTAATTAACTTTCCATCAACTACAAGAATAGTAGATATGAACGAACGGCCACAGAGACTGGACAGTTTCCATGCCACAAACGTGTTTACCTCCAAAATCTGATGCACTAGATGCAACTCAGATGAAAGCACGATGGAAAACCTTGTTCAAAAATATAAATAAAAATGTTAGAATTTCCAGTCATCTGAAAAATTAGTTTTTCGTCAAATATTCGGCTTCCATTTTTTATGTTTGTGGACTCAAAGCCGAGGACTGAGGTAACAAACTGCTCTTTTCCAGGTAAAAGCAAAAACACGTTGATAAAAGCCACGTATGGGAGGATATAAGAGGTCCTACACTCCTTCCGAGTACGAACACGATTAATAATTCTGTTAGGTATGTTACTGTTACTTCGGTCAGGACACAGTGCACAAATTTTACTTATAACAAGATCATTAAAAATTAATAAACATGTACTTTTTTCGAACAAAAATCAAAAGCAAAGTTGTCAAATTCCCTATTTTCGATACTTAACAACGAGACCAGTATTTTAAAAATCTAATATACGTCCTATATTCTTCGTTCTATTAACGATATCTATCTACTAATTGAATGGAAGAAAAATGCGTCCTGTATCTGAAGTATCCCAGTATGTATGTTATGTCATTTAGATCCGATGTATGTAGGTAACATTACTTATGATTGGCGCCAGGTAAATATGCAATAAATGACATTGCCCGTTCCTTAATTTCTCTACGTAGGTCCCGGATAATAAATTATGAATCGTTATTCATTACTCGAAAAAAAAAAGGATCACAATAAATGTCGATTCAGGACAGCTTCATGTATATATATTTCTGTTTTCGGAATTAGGTATGTCAATAAATGTAGGTGGGGTCAATGACCGTTATTGTAAATTTATCTGGTGTCGATCATAGTTACGTCCGTCACTCAAATACAATGGATTAGGCTGTTCATGAATTCCTAACACTCTGGACCACTTGACCTATGTGTGAAGCTCAATCAAGGATAAACTCGACAGGCGGCTTGGTTTAGCTAATTGTCAACGACATACGAGAATACAGCAAGATGTCACAAATTGGTTCGACCACCTAAACAATAAACTCAAGCCTTTTTGCCATGGAGTAGGCAGAACGAGACCTGGTACGAGTTTGCTTCGTTCATACATTAGAACACGACAGGTTGCGATTGAGATGCGAATGTTAACATTGCTTTAAAATTAGTAGAATTGGCCCGCTGGTCATACATACACACTGGTTGTGAGCACCACGCACCTAAAGGCCAGGTGAAGAACACCACTAATAAAAATATCACAAACAAGAAATGTATGGCTATGAATTCACTCAATTCTACCCAAAGGTAACCTTTTGGTAATCTTTAATTCATCGTCTCAACATCTTTCATTATTAATCTCAACAGAATTCAACGAACCAGGTCACAAACCAGACAGGCTGCACACCTCGTTATCCAAAGCCCGCGCAATTCGGGAGGTATTGAAAATAACTCGTATGCCCGCATATCTATACTGGCTTCATCGCACTCGATGCCGGATTAGTTTTGTATGACTTTGTTCCGGCCATCTGCACATACCAATCAGTGCGATGTTTGGTTTAAGTTGCTAACGACGCTCGGCGGGTGTAACTTGGTTGTGCATATCCGGTCATTCGTGTTGTGTGCTTTAAAATTGAAATTATTCCGAGGGTGAAATGTACCTTATGTTAGGACATAGAATACTTTTCATCCCTGGAATAGGTTCCAGGGCATGGTGTCCCCGTGTGCCAAGTTTCAGCCTTTACTACGTGCAAGTAACAGACAAACTCACTCGCACTTATAATATTTGTTAGGATTGCGTGATTAGTATTTCTTCTCATTGAGTTAACTTATGTTATAAGCGGATGTAGTGAGTTAGAATGTGTAGGTATGAATACCCATAGGATTCGATCGCACTAACATGTTCCGGTCAGATCACCTGCAGGCACGGGGCTCGGGACAGGCTCAGCAGTCCGGGAGGTTGCGCTACCTGATGGTAGATCAGATCATCTGCAGATAGCGTGTCCGCCGCCATTGTGTGCATGTCTGATCTCTACTAATTCCCGCGCGCTCGGAAGCCACGCGACCTCCGGCTCAACCCTGACCTACAGCCTCCTGCCAGACCACCGCAACTCCCGCGCACTCAACCTCAACACACAACTCTATAACAAAGGCATAAAGTCTAATCTTTCTCGTGTCACAATTAGTAGTTACGGCGTAAAGGTCGAAGGAAGTGGTGCGTCCGTCTCGCTCTAACAAACAGATTTGTTTAAGTGTTTGTGATAAATGAGATACGATACGAAGCCATCAGATAAGTTTGTTTCCTCGTGTTGTTCAATATTAAAATGGTTTCATGAAATGTTACGGCTCGTCGTCTGTGCCGGCCAGGAGAAAGGAAAAGAAAATGTATTCGACAAGGAAAATTACTCAGTTTTCTTGTCAGAAACAATTTTCCGATGTAATTACAGTTAATCAGCGTATCGTTAGTTCCTTCATCGAAGATGAAACATGGCCGGACTTGTCTGAGTTATAGAGAGACGGTTTTTCTATTAAAATGTTGATCACCACCATGACAGTGGCTCAGCAAAATACTTAAGTGTTAAAGGGGTGGTAAAAAGTAACCTTACCGATGGACTTGTTTAGTCAAGTGCATGTGGTTGCTGAGGAAAAAAGATGGCAAATAATGTGTTACAAAATAAGATAAGTGGAAGCGTGTAGAACATATTATGCCTGCCTTTCTCAACTATATTGGGGTCAGTCCTCCCAGACTCAAATCAAATCTATCTAGACATTTAAAAAGGAAAGGAGGAAAAGGAAGCCTTAAAAAGGTAAACATTATTATTTTTTATGGAAAAAGCAACGTCACTGGATGAAGTAAAATATTATGTAAGTATAGTATGAAATTGAAAGGTTTACAATAAAACCTCAAAAGCACCTAAAACATTGAAAGTGAATTAAATCCATCACAATATAAAAACGTTAACATAAAACTTGCCAAAATAGATGTCTTTATTTACTATCAGACGACAAAACCTCGAGTGTATTTGAACCGGAATAATTCAATGACCTTTTTTACGTTAGCTTGAGACGAAGAAAAAATAAGTATGATCGTCATTGATCGTCTTGAAACTAGGTAAGTAATGTTGTTTCAAACATTGTTGAACATATTTAATGAACCCACCTAATGTATAATCTGTCTGTAGCGGGTACCCCAGGACTTTCGCGCAGTAAGGGTTGATTCTAAGAATACTGAGTACATCAATCATTTGGACTCCCGTAAAATGACTTCGAAACGAGAAAAAAATACCAATGTAGTAAACACTATAAATGCTTCAAGATGAATTCTGTTCGGATTGTCTGTATCAGGCCCGCGAACTTCCGAGAATCCTACCTACCAAATCATATTAAGTTACGACAGGTAGGTAAGTAAACCTTAATGTGTTTTAGGTACATTGCTACCTGTAATTTAATATCACAGGCTTCAACTGAACATTAAAAACCAGTGTGGTATTACAACCTAACTATTCCAGTAATGTCATACTTCCGGGAGCATTAAAGCCTTCATTATTGTCAACCTCTAGTCAGTGACAAAGTGACTACCTCGACTGACTAAGTAGATGGTCACTTCATCATAACGTGACTCGGGAGCTGCCCACTTTGTTAACTGGCTAATATTTCATGTTTTAGAAAGATGGATAGCAAGACTTCTGTTTAGTTTAGTGTTTGGTACATATTGTAAAAGTGACATAATAGTCCGTATCTCATAGCATAGCAGCCACAGAATAGTTAACACTTGGAAAATACAAGTGACACTTTACCTAATATTAAATTATCTATGACTGTTAAACAATCTACTAAGATCTCAGATATCAATCAATTGTTATATCGCATTTTTCATCATAAAACATAAAATAGATACTATGGCGAAGTTGGAAAATTGTTCGTCTGTCCGTCTGTCCGTCCGTCCGTCCGTCCGACAGCAGGCGTCTCAACAACCGTAATAGGGAGACAGTTAAATATTCACAGAGTATGTATTTCTATTGCAGGCATATCAAAAATTAATAAAATTATAATTAAATTGAAATTGGGCTCCCATACACGAAACCTGTTTTTTTCGGTTTATGTTCGGAACGGAAGTCTTCGTGTACCCCGACTCGCACTTGGCCGGTTTTTTTAAAGGACCTACTGAAAACAAATTGCCTTTAAAAATAAACAGAGTTGAACACAGAAAAAAAATGTTGTACACCTTCCACAGTATAGCCTTTATAACCCAAAGGTTGACTGGTAGAGAATGCCTTGATGCATTAAGTCCGCCCATGTACACTATTGTACATAAAGTTTAAATAAATAAATAAAAATCAGCGATACTGATCAGTCAAGGAGGCAACGGTTGGGGTAGGCCCCGTTCTGATGCTAATGGGGATTTCCTGCCCCATTGTGTGTTCAATAGATAGCTAAGTCAACAGTCCCGATACTACAGTTGTAACGCTATTGTGTGTCAGGTTATCGGCAAAGCGGATCACCTGTGTTCTGTCAATTTCGCGCCTTTCAAGATGTCAACTTGGCCTGATATTCAAAATTTACCTTCTGTAGAAGGGCACAGACAGTCTACGCTCTAAATAGTTGAGAATGACAAGGTAATCCTCGATATCAGCTGCCCAAGTGAGAGTACTCTAGTCTGCCTGGTCAGCGAATGTAGACGCATAAATAAGATTCGTGGATCTGCTAACTCTATTTATAATCGATATATATAAAACTCTTCCGTTACTGAGTGACTGACAGACAACGCACAGCCGAACCTACTGGTCATAGAAAGCTGAACTTTGGGGAGTATAGGGGAGCACTAAGAGAGGATTTCCCGTAATTCCTACAGGAACGGGAAAAAACGGGATATACGCGCACGAAGTCGCGGGCAAAAGCTAGTTTCTTATTAAGCTTCCGCTAGTACCTCGCCAATGTCGCAAGTTTTCACCGTAGGTTTGACGAAGACAAAAAAGTTAACAACAGTGTTAAAGAGGTACGCAAGAAACAAGATACGGAAACCAACACAACGCCGAAGATTAGTCTTCATCTAAGCACTACATTTTTAACAGCACAAAGCAAGTGGCACGAAACGCAACTTATCGCAACCATTGCGCAGCCACCACTGCAACTATGCCCACAACAACTGGAGAACGCACAATGTACCGCAAACATTGCGTAAGTGACGTTACTTACTCTGAAAACGGTCAATGCCCTCACGTCGCGTGACTACAGATTTGAGCACAGTATAACAGGCACAAAAGGTTCACTTCAATCTACTCTCCAAGACAAGCAATACAAATCATAGCCAAAACTGGTTATTTACTATTTACAAGACATTCATGAAGCACACACCCACGTATAGTAACCAACTCTAATTATTTAATATATTTTTAATATTATGTGTTGAACAATCGATGGAGTCTCGGACCCGATCTTGATGAAAACTATAACTGTATTATTAGTGTTTTCAAAAATGAACATAGGTACGTAACGCATGTATCAGAGAAATTAGGTTCAAATATGAATCAGTTTATTGAAATTCGAAATTTTCCTCAAGTTGGCCGTATGTCATTACTTCCCAGAATATTATCCTTATAAGTTTTAATAAGCGTCACTATCGGATCGTATTAACACGGTGTGTGTAAGTTATTTTCCAAAATAAAACGTTCGTTTCCTGGATTATGATTTTTATCAAACCAATTGCACAAAATTATAATAGGTAAACTTTTATATATATTTTTAGCTTTATCTGTAACATTCCATTTTGAATATTTAAATTTTATTTACTGTTACCAAAATCCGAGGTTCTTTACGTTTTAACGCCCCAGGCACTCCACTACATATGGTATATGGATTTTGAAAAGTCCAATGATGCAGTTTGGTTTTGATACTCTTTTGATATTATTCGCTATTTCTTTTAGTTTCCGAAGCCACCCACACAATACTTATGTCCCTAAAGGGATTCATGAAATACGTCGCCGTCTCCACTCAGAGGAAAGATTAGACTGTTTTCAATTACAGGCAACAAAATAATCCTTTTAAACTTTCTTACGACCTGTTGTGCGCTGGTCTTCTGAGGTTGTCTGTTATGTGACACAATTGAGGAGTGAAACGTACGAATTCGTCATTTGCTAAATTTATAACTGAATGTAAGTGAAGATAGTGCACACACATTGAATTGAAATGGTTTATTTGTAGACGCAGTTCCGTTTGCATACCTGATTGATACTTTTCACTGGTTGGGCCCATGTGACGAAGACGGTTGTAGCTAAGACTTATCAGCTGGACTCTCTTGTGCACAACTATATCTACACTAATTTAATAAAGAGGAAAAATTTGTATTTTTGTGTGTGTCTGTTTGTAATGAATAAACTCAAAAACTACTGTACCGATTTCAAAAATTCCTTCACCATTGGAAAACTACATTATCAGCGAGTAACATAGGCTTATATGACATATTTTATCCCCGCTTTCCCACGGGAACAGGAACTACGCGGGTGAAACCGCGTGACGTCCGCTAGTAATCTATTAATTTATTTAAATCTAAAATCAAATTTAACAATTTACTATCTACCGTGCCGTACCGTATACTTTACGTGTTCCTAAAATTAATTATAAGCAAACTTGAAACTCTCCATGCTACCATTTGATAAAACGCTGGATCTACGGATGGTTTAACAGCAATGAGTCTCTTATTTATGCATTTGCACGAAACGACAAACCATCAAACTCTGGCTCAACACTGCTCAGTCCTGTCGTTTGAATGGAGCACATGATTTTACGAGTCTTTCAATGTTTTACTGCCCCAGCAAGCAGAATTCGCTTGACTATATCCGGGCCAAAGAGAATATTTGAAGTTCTTATTCTTACAAGCATTTCAAGTCCGACCCCAACTGACAGAAAAGTCTAGGCAGGTTGATGATTCTCGCATTGCCATCAAAACACTGTGAACGGTAAGAATAGAACGTCGTTGAATTAGGTTAGACTGTAATCAAACATCATTAACTGTGCAACTTGCTCAGATCCTTCACTTATAATATAATAAGTAACACAGATGCATTTAAACAATCCCGCCAGAAACTTAAACCACTTACTTCTAAACAAGCCACTGATTGGCTAATCACTGCCGACGTCACACCCACCAATAGCAAGTCACGGTTACTAACACAAATCTGTTCGTCACTTTTCTTAACAGTGTCCGATTGAAGCCAGCCGGCTAATTACCTTAAACACAGACTTGTAAACGAGACTGACTGAGAGACTTGTAATGGCGCCTAATATACTGGTTCAATAAATGTGACAGAGATGTGGCATTCAGTTTTAATAGGTAGCTGTGCACTATAATGAATATGACAAGTCAATGTGACTCATTACGTGTTTCCTGTGCTTAACAAGTGTACTAGGTGCTGCTGTTATGTAAAATTATTTTTTAAAGTAAAGAACTATTTTATTTTGGAACATAGACTGTTGGCTCGAAGATGTATTTCGTTGGTGTTAATAAATTGTGTGTGCTTGCGATTTTAAAAGTAGGATTATTTGTTTAACTGTTTTTGTTTTATAGTCAAAATACTCAATTTTATAATTCGAGATCGTTTGTATTCATCGGCACCATCACAGACACCGACTGTAACGTTGCGTTTTTAAGTCGATTTTTATGTGACCAGAAGCCCTAAAAAAAGTATGAGTAACAATGGAATTTTAACTTTATCTAGTATGACAGAGAGTTGGTTGTTCCAAAACTGTATAAATCATCTGAAATTTTGAATTCAAATAATAAAGGTATCATACCTATCTCATCGGCAAGGATTGTCTAGATAATTTAATTTAATTTGAGCTCGTATGTTATGTGGGTAGGTACTATATACATAAATATACATCAATGAAATACCTGAATATAGGAAAAAACCTGAAGGCTAACTTGGATTATTACTAATGACCTTCCTACATACTGCTTATTTTATAGTTTAACGAGTATAATGGTATGACACACGTACAAACTTAGTTTTCATTGACACTGTAATAATGATTCATTAAACAGTTGATACCTAATTACAGAACTTTTAAAACATGGTTAATAGTCACAAATATGACGGAAATCCATATTTGGTTATCCTAGTAACAAATGTGCATAGCAAGTAAGCACAGGAATATTTTGATAGCTAATTAATTATTCACCTACCCGCAAACATCGACCTACCTAAGTATTGACTAAGTGCCAGATTTTCCTTGCGAACATTTTTTTTCCTGTGTTTTTGGTTGATGAAACCGATGCTTTTAAACGTTAAGTTTATTTTTATTATATTAACTGAGAATCGGTCCTTGTACCTCTCACTCCCGTTTTTAATTCACCGCTAAACTACAAAGCAGGAACACAATTTGTATTCGATAAGTAAGAAATGAATCAGTGTCCGTCACGAGCGCGTTTCGAAATAGCCGCCGACTTCTAAGCCTATTACTGCTCGCGTGACATTGAAACTCAATCGATAAAAATACGGATTTGGGCAACCTCAGCTGTTTATTACCGTTTTGGGAACATGATACAACAAACAAAAAAAGAAGAAAAAACGTTTTACGTGAACGAATAGAAAGAGATCTTTACATAAATAATGATAACAAAGATACTTTGATAGCTTTGGTGATCTAGGTTCGAAATAGAAGCACCAAAATGTCATTCCAATATGCCCATTTCATGGATCAACAACGATTAATACAAAATACTTTGCTGTCTCCAGGGTGTTTAAAAAGGCTGGTCTTCAGCAAGGGCTAGTGTCATTGTATCGCATGGCAAAGAATCTCGGGGGACAGAAGGAAACTTAATCAAGGTAAAACGTCAAGTCCCGAAATTGTAACGACGCGGCGGGAGATATAGAGAGTCGCGTGAGGAACTGACTTCGGGGAGGCCGGGACATCGGGGATACCGGGACATTCACAATATGTTAATATTCCTAAGCCTTGTTCTGCGCAATCAGAGTTTTTGGTTGGCAATCAATACTTATTGTAGAATTTAATGATCTCATAGCTCAACAAAACCAAAATATCGTCACACTTGTGTTTGGTACTGTAAAGATGGCAGAGTTGTACAGTAGGAAGTAGGAATATGTAGCAAAACATTTACCTACCATAATATCAAAAATCAAAAGACATTTATTCAAATTAGGCTGAGTGCCAGCACTTTTTGAACGTCAAAGTTCTACATAAAGACAGTCCCCCAAAACGCCCGCCCGTCACCACTTCCTAGTGTTTTAGCTGGCAAGAAGAAGTGACGCAACAAACTCCCCAGCCACACATCTGTCTGTTAAGTTTTAAAAACTTGAATTTATACAGTAGTGTGCAAAGTATTTTACAATACATGACACAGAAAAATAAAATATTTAAACTGTAAATCAAATTTAAACCTGACGAAATACCCATATTACCTACTAAGAATTACATGATGGAAATGCCAATGATGACTTGGTCTCATTAATGGCATTTCTATCAAAAAATGCTAGACATAAAACTATAAAGAAGTTAGAGTAGTAACCACTTGTTTAAAACAAGTAATAGATACAATCACCGGAAACAGATATCATCAAAGTATAGTTTGAGATAATCAAACACTTGTAAACGAAACCGATTTCAGTGACATTACACTGTACACTGAGTGCCTACTGATAAAGTTATCTTGAACATCGAGATGAAATGTGGCCAGTCATTCTCACAAAATACATAAGAATTGGTTGAAATAAGTTTTGTTTTCATTGACAAGGATGAATATCTTGTTTCCTTTGGGAATATAATACGATTGGTTGCAGAGGGGTTTTTAAGGTTTTAAATAGGAAAAAGGCTGCAAGAAAATAAAACGGCACCAAATAAATTAAGGTACGAGGGCGAGAGAACAATATTAGAAAGAGTTCCAGGAAACAAGCGGCGTTCCAGACCTCCCATTCCTGATTAGTATACTTATCAGTAATCAGATAGTAAGGAGATGTCGTGTCCATCAGCGATGCATTATCTCGACAACTGCCGCCCATTATCGGTTAGTCTACTAATCCTGATAAAGACTGATGCCGATTAGACGAGCGGCAGACTTGTGCTGTACAAACAAACGAGTACTATAGTATTATCTGGTTAGACACGGGACATCACTTTAATAAATCTCGTTCATTCGGCATAATTATCACATAGTCATGAAACTGCCTATTATAAATATTTGTGGTTGTCTCAGCATGTTTCTTTTCCCATACATCTTTATGGCACTTATCTCTATGGTAGCCATTTTCTTTTTCACTTAGTGCTTCCATCTTGTCCTTGATCTACGTCTTTTCTTACGTAACATATTATTAGAAAAAATCAACCTTATAATCTTCATAATATGCTGCTTCCTCTCATTCTTCCTCATTACATAGTAATATATTACAATCAGTTACTTCTTAGATCTGTCACAGACGCCACTTAATACCTTAAGTATTTAATTTCTTTCTCATTCTT
This sequence comes from Mamestra configurata, assembly GCA_002192655.3. NCBI lineage: Eukaryota > Metazoa > Arthropoda > Insecta > Lepidoptera > Noctuidae > Mamestra > Mamestra configurata. Next base: position 143,792 of record NDFZ01005213.1, on the reverse strand, counting down.
GGTGGAAGGACCATAAAGTATGCTTCTATGGTCCTTTCGAAAATAACTTTAAATTCCTCTTCCAATCATTTTCAGTATATTGAACATTTCTCACAATTTCATATAGGGCTTCAGGCGTTTCGATAGTACCTAATTAGGAAGTCTCCAAGCATGTTACATTGCGGGAAACAGCGGAACAGTGCCAGTATTCAGATAAGTGAATAGAATTACTGTTCATAGATTAACGTCTAAAAGCAGTCAGGTAAAGCGAAGAAATATTCCACTATTGAAGGTATATTGATCAGGATGAGGTTTCCGACATATCGCTAACAGGGTCGAAACCTATATAAAGTGAAACAGAAATTGTGCATCGCCTGAAAAAGTTCACTGTACTCATTATAAACAACTCTTCCTATGGAAACAAAACCAGCTGTTCAGTAGATTTTGCCAAGTTATCCAAACATCTACAGCGGCAGTTGTTTTTTTTTTCGCCACTTTTGTGTTGGTTCCATAGTACAAGTTGTTTACAATGGTGAGTACAAACCCTTAGCGTTGTTTTTGTAACATGCTGTATTTCTTGTATTTCTAGATAGTAGTTATCTAACTGCTGTTAATATTCAAAAACCAACATTGCCTATGCTACACCTGCTTAAAACAGCTATCCGATAGAATGATATCGTCGGCGTCGCGTGTCAGGGCGCAGATTATCTCCAAAGGCTTCCTGTAAGCCGGTATGCTCTTGTCACGGAATTTTGAAAATAGTTACTGATCTTCTTTCGAGATGTCCCTGACGACACAATATGTTATATTGAAAATACACAAAGTTTATTTTAAAATAGTTGTATCGGATTATCGATCTTCTTGGATCTTCACTAGTAAGTCAGTATGGTTTAAAAAGCAGTTTCGAAAGAAAATACATTTTCTCCAGTTGATTGGTGTTCTTTAATAAAATGATCGTGAAATAAGTGCGTGGGTAGGTAACTACTATAAAACCGCAGCAAGGAATGCTGAAGCTCGTAAGTAGTGTTATAGTGAGCATTTGTAAAAAGCATTATCAGGTTGTAAAATCTAAAACCGAAGAATGAATCGGTTCATTATTGATCATAACCTTTTAATTGTTGAACAAAAACAGCTGTTCTAGTGAACGAGTCGTAAAAGAATGGACCTTGCCCCCCCTCCCCCGGCCCCGCACTCTGCGGTTTCGTCGTCGTCGCCACTCAGTTACATGTGTAAGACTGGTTATAATCTGTTTGTTTGTTTACATTTGTATGTAAACTAGGCTATTTAGTTGAAGGACTATAAATTTTATTTAATACTACTGTTCAATATTCATAGCTATACAACTATTTCTTCATATTACTAGAGAGTACATCTTCAATAGATTTCTAAACACTAGCTTTAGTTAAAAAGATTTTCAATACTTTTCATCCGATGGTGAAATTTTGTAGCAGGCGACTCATGCGCCGGCGCCGGTGCCGTATTGATAGGAGTCTTTTCAACATTGCTGTGACATTCACGACTCTATCGCTACAACGAATGCACGCTCACACAATAGACTATTACTATTGCTAATAGCACATGACAACTGCCACTACTACGGACTCGATGCCTCCAACCTGGCTGCGGTGAGCTCGTTCATATCTCACGAAAATTTACTCAAATACGATTTTAAATGACACATTAACCTCTCATTACTTTGTTTAGAGGAAAGACAACAGTTATGTAAAACAAATATAATAAGATTTCCGTAAGCGTGAGAATGGTCTCAGCGTCGGATAGCAACTACCGACACACTCGCAGGTACCTAGCGCACACTTAACACTGTGTTTACAAAGGCTCGCCGTATCGCACGCTGACATTTATCTCACTCACGAAAATTCTTGCCATTGGAGCAGCCTCACGAACATCTTCATACCTACCTTAACTGTTTGGACATCGCCTGCAGTGGCCCATGCGTGACGTCACCCTAAATCAACAATGTGTGACACTTTCAGCGAACAGGTTCAGTGCACAAGTGGCGCCCGTATAAATGTGCACTGCTTCATGGTGCTGTCACAAGCTATGCTTGACATTTGTGAAATTGTGACGGAAACCCACGGATTCCATGGCGAACGATAGCACGCTCGGCCATCAGAGGCACTGGCAGAGATCTCACGCGATAACATTATCCGAGCTGATACACTAAGACCGACAAATTTGCTTTAGGATGATGCGGCCTTGGTGCGTTTCCAGTGACTCACGTGTTCACTTAAGAAAAAATACAATTTTCCCCAAAAATTCTGAAGTAACGGTGCGATCACGACGAGTAATAGTCTACAAACAATAAAAAGTAATAAGAGAAGTGAGCTCCATTTGTTTAGTCTAGTTTTAATTGGATTTTTGTTGCTGGTGGTGGCGCGGGCTGTGAGCGAAGTGATGAGGGGTTGACACTTACGGTGCTGTGTGGCTACGGGAGCGAGCGGAGCGGGACGCGGCGCGAGCGACGTGCGCTTGCGACAAGCGTGGACGCGCGACTGGACGAGCACGAGGTGCGAGGCTCGCGGGGTGATAACCGCTGATAAGCGTCGCGTCATCGCTTACGCATCGTGCCGTTAAAGTGACGCTGCGCGGCACGCCGCCGGAATCATTATGCTCGGTAATGACAGGTGAGAATATATCAGCCACTCCGAATATTAGGTATTTATTAAGTGTGCAAAGGCAAAGAGCCTTTGCGCGTTTTGTTTCTATTTTTATATCCTATTTTTTTTTTCTAGTATAACATTACATTTACCTTATAATTTCTTGTCAAAACTATAAAAATATTTCAGCAATGTCACCCATAGCTGTCTTTGCCTCACCATTGGTGCTTCTGTGTCAGTCTCATCTAGCGCGATGAAAATTATTTCGTCCATCCGACTTAACACCGATCCAGCAGTGCCAGGAGCACAGTACAAGCTACAGGTGCTTAAGTCTACAGAGACAGAGAAACCCTCAAAAAAGGTCGTCAGCCTGCTCCAGCTAAGCCATTTATAGACAGCCACTCATGCATAGCTTCAGCCAAAAGACGTCGACAGTTGGTTACAGGCTTCCCCCAAACGTCGCTACATCGACCGGTCCTGAGTTTCTCGCCTCCAGCGCATTTGTCTTGCTATCCTTCCAGTCTTTACCAACTTATCAGTACACCTTGCAATCCTTTCCAACGGGAGCCCTTCAACTTTGCCAACCAATCCACAACCCTTTGGCCCATCAGCGAGCAATTTGCCCAACTACCACATAAATTTGGCAAATATTTGCGCTACGTAGATAATAAGCTTTGTTTTCCTGCATTCATTTTTATCACCCAGGTAAACTCCGAGAATAACCCTTTCCACTTACTTTTTATTCCGCAGAGTGAGTGCATTGTCATTAACAGGGCTTAATGACTGTGCCAAACTAACATCCAATAAAACCAAATGGTCAGAGATCGTGAGTTACAGCGACATCAGCAATTGGACAGAATTCATAGTGACCACGACCACGACAAGCGAAGAAAAGGATTGCCTTTTAGATCCCTCTCACCACCACATGTTTTGAAATTGGAATGAAAAGAAAGAAAGAAAGAAAGAAAATTGCATTTATTGGCACAATAATAAAATAATAATAAAAAAATAAAAAAAAATCACCTTACAAATAGAAAATATCAAAACTTAAGTACATATAGCAATATTGTGCCAAAAGGGCCTCAGCTCAGCATAATGTTAGGTGGCAACAGTAGTTATTACCACCTAACGCTGATTTTCAGCTGCAGCCCGCGGGTACCATACGCTCGAACGCGCAGTAGACATATAAATAAAAAATAAAAAATTATTAAAAAGTAAAAAAAGTGAAGTGATAGGTTCGGAAGTGGTACTTGTATGTATAAATGAATGGCATAGGCAAGACTGTAAGTAACCATAGCAGTACATCCATGTCATCGTAGCAAGTCGTGGTACAGCGGCTACAGCGGCGCCCACCACGGCTGCGTCTCAATTAGCATACACACGACGAAACTGGAAAAAATGTCTCGTGACTGTCGCATGCCACTTGCACAATAACAGACAGTGTCGGATACTTTAAACATACAAACAAAAAAGATATAATTAAAGTGTAAATATTCTTATAGTCAACGACATTTCGAAGATTTATAAAAGACTAGCACTTTGCCCGCGACTTCGCCCGCACAGATTTAGACTTCAACGCCCCGCTTTTAAAGGTTAGTTTTGGAAAATTAAGCATAACGATTTTCATTAATTAGCCAGCCATTTCTATTTATCGAAATCATTAATGCCATGTTTCAACTTCATCGGACCTAAGCACTGGACTAAGACCTAAGACTAAGATTCTCTCCAGTTCGCTCAAACCGCAACATTTTTCTTACTTCGAGCATTTTTATTCCCGTCGTAACTTCTAAAAGAAAGGTCCGATTTGAATAATTGAAAGTGTAATTTACATATATATAATCAACCTTAATCATCAAATCATTGAAATGGATAAAAATTAATATCATGATACTAAAATCACCACTTTCTATTCCACCTGGGTTTTGATTGAATAATTTGAACAAAAAACGGCCTTTGTGAATTAACCATAATACATAGACATATGGGTATAAGTCTATCTATTATAGTTAAGTCAATAATTAATACTTTAATCATGTAGTACACTATTTTTATGTATCATCAATAGTTTTCTCAGCGCACGCCAAATAATGAATTTATCAGGCAACATTTTGCTACTAAAATTGTACACACAATAATGTAACCCAAAGGTTACATTATTTTGGGTACAATTTTCGTAGAGATCTCTATTTTTTTTTAAATAAAATATAGCCATTGTGTTAAGTTAATAATGTAGCTTTCTAATGGCAAAAATATTTTTTAGAATCGGTTTAGTACTTTTTGAACCAAATCGTTACAAACAAATAAATATGTCCTCTTTATAACATTAGTTTAGAAGTTTACATTGAGAAGATGTGCAGTGATGTGCAGGGATACAAAATGCACAACACTGCACGTCTTCTTAATCTACCATGTGAACATCGTCGCTGGTAGCAGCTTGATGAGAGAGGGCGAAAATTGAGTAAATTTTCTGACTTTCATCCATCAGTGGCCCTGCCTAATGATCTAAAATCTGCTAGACATAGCTCCCTTGTTGTAAGACAAAGTTGAAACATAATATCGTCACACCATAAATACTCGTATATAATTTTCACCGGCTTAGGTTAGTAAGTACTAAGTACGGCCAGGATTAGCACATAGCATGCTATGTGCATGGCCCGTATAACCCTTTAAAAACTGGTACATCACTGCCAAGATACAACAATGTATAGGTACACAGTGCCTGTCCATTCTAACAAGCTTAAAGTTAAATACAAATAATTATGTTATCTACCATACATATACCATACCGTGTGCATCCCTAAAGTTGATTGAAAGTAAACAACACATACATTTAAAAAAAAAATGTTTGTAGAGGGTATATGAGTAGAAAATAAAACATTTTTAATTACAGTAGCATTTGGTTATAATTTAGTGCCAAAAGAGACAGAAAAATTAAACAAATACTTAAAACAGAGATTACACGATTGTGGAACAAACCTACAGAAGTCATACCGGTAGTGATAGGAGCGACAGGAATAGTAGCAAAGAGCATAGATATTGCGATAAATTTGATCAGGCATAAACATTCATGTTATACAGAAACAAGCAAATCAATCAGTCGCCGTATTAACCTGAGAACGCTACTGGGGGACACAGTTAGTTACCACTTAGCTCAGGATCTGAATATCGTCGTCTCTGAGCGTCCCAGAGCGCGGGCAAAGAAAAATCACAGGGAGAAATCCCAGGAACAAAAACTTTTTCAAAAAATAAGAAAAGGCGATACTTCGAAATGGGATGAACATTCGTACATTTCATCTCGTCATCATCGTCTCGTAGATCTGTGCGTGCGCGCCGCACCTGTAAGGCAGCTCGGCGAGCTAACATTTTGACTAACTCGATAACGGTAACTGCCACCAGGAAATTAGGAAAATTGAACTCTCGAACTTGGTGTGTAATGTTTGGCTTGTGGCTCATTTTGCGGCGACGGCTGCTGGAGATAATTAATATTGCAAGTTATTTAATGCAAGGGGAAGAGGTACTTAGTTACTACATGCATAAATGGTAGCTCAGCGATGCAGGGGCCTTAGAGGACGAGTTGTTAGAAAGTCATGATACGTTGTATCATCGTTTACTTAGCTTTAAAACTCTTATTTGTATGGATTGATCCATAAAAAATAAGATGCAGTGACAGTTAACTTCACGTTCACTCCACCTAGATTTTCAAGGTGAGATGTTGACAGAATAGGCCAACTGTATTTACTGTCACTTCATGTACCCGTAAAAATCCTCACATTCGATAAAAAATATAGAAATGTTTGTGCAATATTTCCTTCGTATTCTACGCTGTTGGCAGTGTAATCGAGACGCCTCCCAACAATGTGAAAGCAACAAGATGATACATTAAGCGTTGCTCTTTTGAAACATTCGTATGGCATTAACTCATCAGGATGAGGCTCATGGGTGCTAAGGAATGGACGTTAGTCATAATCCCCGGTCGGCGGCTAAACTTTTGATGTTTGTACCTCTAAAGCCTGCAAATCTCTCTGTACACATTATCACAATGAATGTGATCTGGGAAAAATACTTTGATACGCCTACCGTTGTGAGGAAATTATTCTTACTTAGCATAGTAATTTGGGTACGTAAAAATAAAATAAAACCAGTAAAAGCGAGTGCTGGCCCCTCATTCTATTGAAATCTCATAATATGCGGGGTCAGCAAAAGGTCAAAGTACCTATTACCACCAACGTGTTGTCAACTATGTATACTTTTCCTAAGATGAAATTATTTTATTTGGCTGGACAATCAGTTGATGTATAAAATGCAGAGGAGATCTTACCTAACATTAATTGTAGGTCTTCTAACTTAACCGTCAGATGTATTGCTGGAGAGTTTTTGCACCACTTCTTTCCAGCCAAAACACTAGGAAGTGATGCCGGGCAGGCATTCTGGGGGACTGTCTTTTTGTAAACGTTGTCGTCCAAAAAGTGCTGACACTCAATCTAATTTGACTAAATGAATTTTTATTTGATTGAACTATGTTAATTTTTTAAACATCACACACATTGCAAACGGACAAAAGCATTCTTAATGCTCTAAGCATTTTGTGAGCTTTGAAAGACCTACCCAAATGTTCTTTTTTTTGTACTGTTCCTCGAATCGTAGAGCTCTTTAAGTTTCAAGTTGAGCTATACGATAACCTACAAATGCTTACAAAACAGGTCCACTCGAATCTGTGGGGAGCTTTCCTCAAAAAACCACATGACACATCACACATTAACCTACATGATTCTAATATGTTTTGACGATTACATTAATTGTATAGACTTTAAAAGAGAGCCCTGAGTTTATTTCGGTGTTTCTTTTCAGGGTAGTCAGTCAAAATACACCGACCTTATCTAAATGAATATGACAAAAAATACTGACGTGTAAAAAGTTAGATAGCTACTTGTAAACTTTTTGCAAATAAAATAATTATCATTACATTACATTGTCGACCAAATGAATGCCGTAGCTACAGTGTGAGTTCCAGCTAGCCTGTACCACATATGGCAAAGTTTGGGTTCACAAAGTTTCAAAAAACTGTCATGCCATGAAGAAGACGAACGATTTTAGTTCTGTGGCAGTGCCATATCAACAACTACCAAACTGGGCCATCTTTGGCCATCTCCGACCATTAATAATAATGTGTATTTATCTAGTCATTTGTCATTATTATATTTTGACCATTACGTCAAACTCGTTACGCAGGTAACCTAACTTAACTTCTGTCGAAGTTTTTATTAAGACGTATCGAATAATATGAAGTATTGAGAAGTATCCCTCTGAACAAATCTGAACAATCATTATTATCCATTAGGTCCTAATGCATTTCAGTTTTCTGTAAATTTTGACCATTACGTCAAACTCGTTACGCAGGTAACCTAACTTAACTTCTGTCGAAGTTTTTATTAAGACGTATCGAATAATATGAAGTATTGAGAAGTATCCCTCTGAACAAATCTGAACAATCATTATTATCCATTAGGTCCTAATGCATTTCAGTTTTCTGTAAATTTTGACCATTACGTCAAACTCGTTACGCAGGTAACCTAACTTAACTTCTGTCGAAGTTTTTATTAAGACGTATCGAATAATATGAAGTATTGAGAAGTATCCCTCTAAACAAATCTGAACAATCATTATTATCCATTAGGTAGTAGGTAGTTTACAGAAAACTGAAATGCATCAGGACCTAATGTCCTGATGCATTTCAGTTTTCTGTAAACTTTACTAACTTTTATCAAATAAAACTACTCTACTAACTCGTATTAATCTTCATTTTGTGGTTTCCTTTTCCGTAAATGACTTTATTTTGTCCTATTCACGAGATAGCTGATACTCGACACGTCAATTTGGGAAATCTACGATGGTTCCAATTCCAGTGTTCGCTCTTCTCTGAAAACTTTACAACAGTAATACAATATTTGTCTTCATCTTATTGAGGTTTCCCGGTAAGTATCTAAGTTTATTTTATTATTTTGTCCTTTTCACAAGAGATAAATGAAACTTCAATTAAGAAAATATAGAAGTGATACCGTGTTGAATTACGGTCAGGAAAAATGAAAACCCGTTCTTTGTACTAATAAAATAAATTACCCAAAACCGAAACCATAACTACAACAATTTAAAACCGACATAAAAGCAATAAAAACAAAGAAGAAACGCTTTCAATCACTGATTTTAACGATCGCAAGTAATCGTCTGAAGTTTACGGCGTCGTTCCGAGCGGCCGCGCTAGGTGGCGCTAGGGAGCACTACTTCCAAAATAGAACGATACACTCGATAGTGTTTCACGCACATGTAATTTTAGCTACGTTTCGCGCGCATCGGGCCTGCGCGCGCGCAACTAGCTCGATATATCGCTCTAGTAAACAAAATAAGGTAAAAAATATTTTAATATTTTTTTATAATTATGTTGGATATTCGAAGCAGTGATTTTAAGTTTCTAAAGTAGCGAATTTTTGTTTTTTTTTTAGTGTGTTTTAATGTGTTTATAACCTTCTTGTGCTTTGTTACCTAGAATGAAGCATAATGCGAAATATTCTTATAATATTTTTAATCTTTAATGTTTAAAAAATCTTTTCTCGGTTTTTTCGGTGTTCAAAAAGAACTGTTTTATTATTTTTTAGAACTTCAGGTAAGTGCTTTCAAGGCTGTAATTTAAAACGACACTGAGTAACATTAGCATTGTCGATAAGTAGGAAATACATAAGATTTAATGACATTTTAATGTGGCATTATAATTTTTCAGTAGTGGTATAATTAATGAGTAAGAAATTAATGAAATATCTCATAATACAACAGTTATAATTACGAGTGGCGTAATTACCTACTTGCCGTGTATTGAAAATTACCATAATTTTCATATAGGTACTTAGTTTTCACAACGCTTTTCAAAAAACCCACTCACCACTACGTATTGGTCTAGTACAGTAATTCTTTACTCGCCACAATATATTGGTCTAGTACAGCATTGTTCTTTGTAATGTATTATTTAGATCTATTTGCATTGGCAAGTCGAGGCACGGCTGCCGGCTGGTGGGCATCGTAAACCAATCTGGCCCATTTAATGAGATGCAGTGGTACGATTGACCGCTCGCACTTGACGCTCATTTTAAACTATTTCAGTGAACGGTTGTTCCGCTAGCAAACAATCCTCTAACGATGTTGAACCACTAATTAAATGATAACTTTGAGTTAATTCAGAAGTTGTGCGACTTATTACTGAACAATATGATACATACTTAGGAGAGCGACTTTTTACCAATCAGTATTTTGGGAGATGAATGTGTTTTAGGTGGTTCAGGGTTATAAAGTTGTTTATACTGAAGAATGCTTTCAGATGCTGAAAGGGGCCAATGAGTTCAAAATTGCCATTTTATAGCCAGATTTTACTGTTTTGCTGAGTCAAAATTATAGCCCTGTAATAGCTAATGCTAGCCCTGTGAGGCTATCTATATTTGTTCACAAAACGAACCTTTTTCAGCAACAGTGTTCCACAGAATCGGATGACAACATAAACTTGTTGAAAGGTAGTGTGTTGACACTTTTGACAAGTCTATTCGACCGTGGAAACTGTACAGTCCATTACCCAGTATGCGCTACATATGTTTGTAATAGATATAGATTAATAGAAACTAATATATAAAAACTACCGTCCGTCTGTCTGTCCGTCCGCGGTTTAGCTCAGAGAAGCTTAGCGCTTGAAAGTTGAAATTTGGTCAATCACGCCGACAAAGTGGTAAAAATAAAATCTTGAAATACATTTATTTTTAGGGTAAAAATTTTCATCGCCTCTTTACATGCACCCTACATGTAAAATGGCGATGAATTACTTTTTAATCGTCTACCCCATGGTGTGGGATGTCATTTTTTCATCCAAAAAATCGTTTGCGAAATATTAAGCGTTTAAGTGCAATTTATTTTTCAGAATCGTTGTGTCCCCGTCTCTCGGCTAAAAACTTATAAAATGGAACTGAATCAGTAAAAAAATCCTAATAATCTATATTTATAAAAATCAATCTTTATTTCTCTTGGTCACGGCATCGCGCGTGAACGGCTGGACCAATTTCGCTAATACTTTTTTTGTTGTGTTTGTTATTGTCAGGAGAAGGTTTTTATGCAAGATTTTTTTTAAAATATATAAACGTGCAGCCGGGGCGGACCACTAGTTCCATATAAAATGACTTAAAAGCAAATGCATTTGTAACTTTGTAATGTAATAATAGTTAAGAACTATTTCACTACGCGTGGTCCGACACGCACTTGGCCGGTTTCAATAACTACTTTGTAGATAAATATAAGATAATATAAGCTTGTATACTTTAACATATTTTTTTACCTATTTGAGTATATAGGTATACCACAACAAAATATTGTCTAATATCCGATCGATATATTTATTCTTCATCAAATGCTCGCATCCAATTATTCTAATAAATTTAAATAGATGATTCTGCATCAGGATGGTGCGAATAGAATCGTCGGGGTATCGTCAACCGAACGTCAATGTTAGCTAACAATTTGACCCTATGGCGTTGCAGTTAGAGAGTTTACATAGTTATTAATTTATTAAAACTTTATGTACCGTAGTGGTAATGTCGTACATGGTTGGACTTAATGCAACAAGGCATTCTCTACCAGTCAACCATCGAGTTAAAAAGACTAGACTGTGGCTGACTGTGGTGTACAACAATAAATTTAAAATAGAATAAGTTCAGGGAACCATTTTTTTAAGCATCATTCGCGTTAGCATGGCAGTGGCAATCTGCCAAAAATATAGGGAAAGTAGAAGTGTTTTTGACACAAAGAGACTGAGATGCGAATGCAAACGTTGCTGAAATCAGCAGAAATGGCCTTCTGGATGTGAACGTCGCAAAAATGTTGTAGAAATTAGCCCTCTGATGTGCATTTCATTATTTTGATGTATTGTTTTATTTTTTCTTGTCTCGTGGAAGGCGCTCTTCCCCGTAGCGTAATATTTTAACGGGTTGTTCGTTGTTCTTTCTCTAGACTCGAACAGGAGCGGACGTTTTAATTACACTAATGGGCGTGTTATTGTATATGATGCTTCGTTTCTGAAACTTTTCTGAGCAGCATTAATAATGCAGTCATAATAATAGTAGATAGACTTAGATTTCATGAAAATATTACCTGTTTCATCCTTATTTTCTGTTTCATGCTTAATAAAATTTAAACACTGGTTAGCAGATTGTAAACTGATCTCTATAAAAATAAATAGAATAAAGGATCCGCTTATCAGGATTTAAACTAAGCTGAAAATATGTACCTATGATTTAACAACCATCGCTTGTGCTTTGATCTTCTTGAATATTATTTTAAAATAAATAAAAGTTATTGTCATAGTGATTTTTGTAATGTAGAACGTGTATATTTTGCTAGCGTTTAGCTTAAGTGACATTATTATAAGAAAGTGTCAATAAAGAAGTGATTGGAACGAATCCAAAATAATAATAATTTGTTCCGGAATGTAGAATTTAGCACTAGGAAATTCGCTGCGGAAGATTTATACTAAAGTTTGGACTTCAATGTTTCGTGTCGCGAAATTTTTTGAAGAGCAGGAAAACCGCCAGGTTTTATTTATTCTTCTTCTTCCAGGGAAGGAATTGATCATAACAACTCTCGTAAGCTGAGCGGTTCTCATTTAAATTATATTTATTTTATAAATAGGTAAAATATACTTTTACAGGTAAATCTTTTTTGGTCTTGATATACTAGATGAGGCCGGTGTTTCCTAGCTGACTGCCTTAAGAAGAAACACTGAAACAAACTCAGAGGTCAAAGTCTCTTTTTATAGACTTTTATACAATGGTAGACATGTAATGGTCAAATCATACGAGAACCATATAGTTTAATATCCGAAGTGATCTTGATTAACACAGAAGCGACTGAATTATATGAGTTCCTGCAACTGTAGTCACTGAAGTATATGTACGTAGTGTTGTAATTGCAAAGTGCCTATTCGTGCTGACATTTTGTCAGTATTCAGCGGCTAATATTAGCGGATCGACTATTGAATGCTTATTTTATTTTGTCTATCTTCCACAGACGAGACACTATTGTTACTGTAGGCAGCCGGATCAGTCAGTAATTGTGTGTTAGCCGTCGTTACTGTTCTTAGTAGGCCAATCATTTAAAACATCTAAGTTCGCAATTCATTACAGTGCACACTGTACTGATTTTTTGGGATATAACAATCGTTTTAAGCCAAATTTGCAGCTTCGAAAGACGTGTGCCTAGACAATACTCGTAGGTAAATGCTTAGATATTGAAAAAGTTCTTCACAATATAGTTATGTGACGGTTTAATAAGGGCGCGGCACTGACTCCACAATGTGGACAAATCACTAGCATTAAGAATATTCTACCATGATGACACGGTGAATGAAGCCTTATATCCTCAACTCCAGGGTCCAGAATGCCTCGCATCTACGAGGAGAACGACCCTGGGTATGCGGCCGCCTGCAGCAACGTCACGCTGTGCTCCAACTCTAAGGGTTTCTTCAAGGTTGGTATACTGGCGACTCTGGCAACGTCGTGCGCTGATAAATGTGGCAATATTGTTTGGTCCTTCAACAAATAATTATTACCGACTCATATTTGCCCGCGGCTTCGCTCGCGTTAAATTAGCTTATAGCCGTCTCCGAGGTCCGATCTATCTCCGTACCAAAATTCATCAAAGTCGGTCTCTCTTTTTTTGATAATATTATATAGTTAGGATGGCGTGATGAGCTTCGAAGGTATACGCTTGATGCAACTGTATTATTCCAAACGTCTTTTATAATGCGCACAGCAAAGGAGTGGAACTCTCTGCCTGCGTCTTTCTTTCCGAACGCATACAACCCTAATCTCTTCAAAATTAGAGTGGACAGGCTTCTTCTGGGTAAGCTCGCTCCATCATCGACTTTGTCTCTGTCATCTATGACCTAGACTAGAGTCAAGTGCAAACTCAACTCAAAAAAAAAAAATTGGGACCAAGACCAGCCATTGGAGAACGCCATCGAGTGACCAATGTCCAGCGGGGAACGTCTTTCAGCGAAATGATAACTATGATCGTTAACATAATAAAATAAAGAAAGAAGTTCCCCGCAATTTGTGTTGATACACAAATTGCGGGGATACCTTTTGAATGAAGGTACCTTACCTTCCTCGTACCTTAGGAATGAAGTGTTGCTTCTTGTTCCCAGCTAAAAGACTAAGAATAAGTGATGCTGATATTAAACTTAAATTGAATAACTTTATTTTATTCTTGCAGGGTCTAGGCGAAGAGCTGGTATCCATGGCAGAGGCTGACGACTGGCTGGACAAGTTTGAAGCCGTCGAAGATGGGAAGAAGGTGGCTGCGGTGCTGAAGAATGAAACGGTTAGTTGATGAGCTGCGCGCTTGAGCCTGTGTTGATCGGAGCTTGCGTTACAGCAATATGCGATTATTTATAGTATTAATAATTCTCTAAACGGCCTTATTACTCGCCTCAATGGAATAAAAAGCATCCTAAATACTATTCATCATCATCATGTCAGCCGAAAGACGTCCGCTACTGGACATAGGCATCCCCCAAGTATCGCGACAACACCCGGTCCTGTGCGTCTCGCATCCACCGGCTACCCGCGACCCTCACCAGGTCATCGGTTCACATAGTGGGAGACCGCGCCAACGCTGCGTCTTCTGGTACGACATGATCTACTGCACACGGTAAGATTCATCAAAATGCGTTCTGGTGTTGAGACGTGAAGGGATAATTAACAGAAAGACAGATTAATTTCAAATTTATAATATTAACTATAGATTTTCCATTTTTTTTAAATAAAATAATGTCCATATTTCTTCACCAAACTTACGGTCTACAACAACTCAAGTCAAGAATATAAATAAAAAAATAAAAAATTGAAACCTTTAATTGCTATTGCAATAGTGCCTATTATAATACCAGGCTTGCTCATCATTGAAACAATGCTCCTCTTCAATAAACTTTCGAATCTAAGTACAACACTTTACGTAGATAACGATACAACTACTTCACATACACAACCAGTAATGAACGAACAAATAACTCATTAAAATAATATCAGAACAAAAGAAAACACTCCTGAAGCAACAGTTGCGCCAGGTTGCGCCACAAATGGAACCACTGTCGCCCATAGCCGATGCACTGCACGTCCCAAATAATGGCTTCCAATGAACCAGCAACTGAAAAGAAAAATAAAATGTTCTGAAGTACGCTTGGGAATTTTTTTTATTTAGTTCCGACTTCGGTTGGAAAAGTTCACAAATGTTTGCTTCGATATTGTGTTGTTTTCTGTAACGGCCACCGGGCAACTTTGAGTGGACTATTTTCTATTCATGTTTGCCTAGAAGTTCTCTCAATCTTCGAAGATATTACTTTTATAACGTCAAATGTGTTTTAAACCGACTGCCTCGGAGAGACGGTAATGCTTTTCGAGAGTGGGTATGTTGAAGATGAGAGGATGTTGATATCATTGGAACGCCTTTAGGCTGGATATTTTTTTATTTTTCTTCTATTTATAAACGGATTTAGATCGCCCTCGCACGGCATTCGACGATTTTAGACACTGTACAAAAGACGTAGTCGAACAATGCCACCTACACATGAAAAGATAAATTACAAAACATCTTCAATCCAAAAACATTTCTAAGAAAAATCTGATAAATTAGATATTGACATCTTATGTCTAGACAAAGAATACAACTAGACACCATAGACTACAAAGCCAGCCCATTAGGAGGCTATAGAAAACCTTATCAAAAGACACCTGACATTAGCCATATCTCAATACCCGCCCTTAGCATCGACTCTAATGGTTACATTAAAAGAATCATTGAAGGGAACACAATACCTCATCTACTCTATTCATACGGGCATTAGGAAAGTCTGGCGCTTAAAGTCACATTCTTCACCCGATTGTCGCTTCGATGCTGGCTTAAAACCACCCCTTAACTACTGCTGGAGTTTAACGCCCTAACTGACTCCACGAAGCATTGTAATTTCAGCCTAAAGCGCATTATCCTAAGGATATAATTCATATGTTGTGTAAGTAACGCTTGTGTCTTGTGATGTAGGGTCAGACAAGCCGGTGACGTTACCGTAACCCCTTGTTGTCACCGCATAAACGGGCAAAAACAAAGATTTACAATACGCATCCGCTTACAAGAGAAAAGTGCAACAGCATATGATTTCCATATTTTTCCATTACGATCGAGAGAAATATGGCCTTTGGAGTGATACAAGGTGGCTCATTGAGATGGACGAGTGAAGATTAGTCTGAAACTGTGAATTCGAGAGAATAACATTTTATATTTTCAGAAAACTACATTTCATTCTAATTTTTTTTAACGTTGTAGCGCTACGTTTCCACTTGCAAGCAGCTCGCGTGCAAGTTGCAATACTATGCGGCTAATTACGTATAATGTGACCCACAATTTTATTAAACTTGCATACAAGTTGCTTGCAGGAGGAAACGTGGCTTAAGGTTACCTAGGTACCCATAGACTGACCTCGGCCCTAATACACTTGCAGGTGATGGAGGCTCTGAACGAGGTGCTGTCCCGGATCCAGCCGCTGCACCGCGGCAAGGACGCGCAGGTCTCCCGGGAGCGCCGCCTGGCCGCGCAGAAGGCTCTGGACGACGGTGACCTGGATAAGGCACTGGCTCTGGCCAGCCAGGCCGTGCTCAGGGCTCCTATGACTGGTAAGCTATAGACCAGCTATTAAAAGGAAACTTAGGTATACCTATTTGAAACTATGCTGGGCTCGGCTTATACCAGTATTTTATATAGAACCTGCTTAGCTGTCCAATTATTACTTCGTCCCTACATAATAACTTAATTGATATTTTATGTATGACTTTTTTAGTAACCTTCTTCTTCTTAACATACCGAGACTCCTCCGTGCTTCGGAGAGTACACTAAGCCTTTGGTCACGGCTGTCATTTGATAGTCGTTACGGATTGTCAAAATTCAGAAAAAAATTACACTTGGCTTGCCAAGGATATAAAAAAAAAACCGTAGTATTAATGGTTTGACTGTGGGGTCGATGTGTCTATATACATACACTCATGCGTTCATTTTTGCTTATAGAATCATACACTGTAGCACTTTAACACGTATCTAAATAATATCTCCTTAATTTATTTTTAAAACAGTTTTATTCATTTCACTCGCTATGTCTGCCGTCAGACTGTTCAGTAGGTATGGTACTCGTTTTTTTAGAGTTTGTCACCAAAGTAATTGGTGACTGTGGGCACACTGAATCTGCCAGCAGCGTCAGCAGCATCGTGTGTTATGGTTGTTGATTACATGAGTTAAGTTATGCGCTTGGGTACCATGGTGGTCGTGGTGTCCGGATCGGCAGTCGCTCCGTGTGAGTTACTAGTAGTCAGCTGCCTCCGGTGAGACTGGAAGCCCCAACATAGTTGGGAAGAGTTGAGACAGATTAATTGACATACTTGAGTAGTAAAGGAGTGATGCTTGTTGGCTATGGCACCATAAAACATTTTTAAAAGTATCATTTAAATCTTTATACGGAGAACAATGAACGTCATCATTTCGATGTTTTAATCTATTATATTCAAATGATCAGAGGGCCTAGCACGAATATTTTGACGTATACTAACGTTACAGTATCGTAACCTCATAGTATTTCGCCATACACAATTTGTATCATTCATCTATGCAAATATATATTATGTGCGAAATGAGTATTATATTGAATACAGTAAAGTTTTACGTTACGTTACTAGACGTCAAAAACATTCGTGCTAGGCCCTCTGCTCCGAAAAGGCATACAAAACAGAACATTTGATTTCAGTGCATTCAAAAGAATTCCCCGCTGGAACAAAATATGCTGTCAAAACTGACAGTCAGAAAGGTATTTTATTTTTTACTGGAAACACAAATATTTATTCAGAATAATAGAAATCCAACTTGCTTTCTTTCAACATGTTAAGTTTTAAACCTGCAGCTTGGTGCTGACCCGCATGTCAGGGTAAGTAGATAAGATATACATATAGATAAAACATCTAATTGTACAAGAAAATAAAACACAAGACACAAACTTAAATGAAAACACATTAAAATTAATAGAACAAGACTGAATTCATGGCAATCTATGGTAGAAGTGCCAAAATACACCTACAAACATAAAAAAAATATTTGACATGGAAAATCTAATGTGCGGTGTGTGTCTCTAAAGATGCGTTTACACGGGTATTTTTTTACCAATTATTGCTCGGCAACACGAATTGATCAATCTGGCAATAATCTTAAAATATGTGGAGCAATTATTGGAGCAATGTTGAGCAACTTCAATGAAATGCGGCAATACTTTCGGCAATATTGTTTCTAATTGCTCCATATATTCCATATTGCTCTCTCTGTATTGACATAAGTGTCTGTCATTGAATTTCTTTCTTCGTGAACCTATATAATAATCTAGTGGTCCCGGCAAACTTCGTACCGCCTCAGAATATTTTTATCCGTGGTTTGTTTTTGTCATGTATGGCGTTAATGGCAATTGTATTCGAAAATGTTTTGTACATCTTTTATTTTCTTTAATGTTTTCAATATTTAATAGAACATTCTGCTATTCGGGACAAAGACAAATCCAACAAACTAAATATCTTTAAAATCGATCCAGCTGGATTTGAGTTATAAATAGTGTAACTAACCTGACTTTGTTTTATATTTATACATTTCTTCCATCCATACTTTAACAGCTATCTATTATTATTTATACACAAATAACTGTATCCGCAAAATTTAAATTTGAGAGTACGAGCGACGCAACGAGTTGGATTCGCAGCTCCTCAGATAGATATGGCCTTATTTGACAAAGCGCCTTTAGCCGATAAAAACAAGTGCGCACTGACACTGTCACATGCGCTTCGTATCTTAACTCAGCGTCCATGGTCAGAGCCAGATTACGTGCTCCACCAGCTCGCCTGACCGACTCACCCAGAAGGATAACGTTGGGAGTTGTAGGTACTGCACTGATTTGGCACTTGGTTTTAAAAAGCAAATAATTCAGTCAGTACCTACTTTGGTAAATTGGGATATGAAAAATTGATTTATATTTATAGTTATGATGTTAATAAGAACATGAGAAAACGGTAAAGAACAAAAAGACAAAAGCAGAAGCCCGATTAATAACCGCAATAGTAGTACACTGGCACAACATGGCGGAACATGACCGTGCGCTGTTTATTTATTTACATGAAAACGAAACAAAAAGTTAATTTGATTGATTTTCTTGGTCGGCCATCCGGCAGAAACATTCAGGTTTCCATTATAAATCAAAATGTTTACCTTTGCCTCAATATTGAAGGCTTTGGAAAGGGAGTTTGAAAGTTCAAAGTTAGCTACTTTGTTTTTAGGAAAAACAACGTGGGTACATAATTGTTTGCTGTTCTTTTGTTGTATGTTTTGAATAATTATGATTATTTTGGTTTCTTGGAATCTTGAGAAGTTTAATTCTGGGTCTTCAGCTTCGTGGAAATTATGCGTAACCATAATTTGTTTGGGGTCAGCAATCCGACACGACTGGGGTGAAATTATGCACAGGAACTCCGGCTTTACGTGCTTTCCGGGAGTGGTTCACTGCCTGCTCTCAACTCCAACTCCAGGCTGCCACTAACAAATTCCTAAAGACCCCTCGGTCAGCAATCACACTTGCGACCGCGCGACCTTTCTATTACATATTCATTCAGCCAAGAACTCAATGATAATAAAATTACTAAAAACCCTGGTGGTATAATTATTCAATTTATAATTTCAAAAGTTAAAACCCAACAAGAGATATTTTTTTCTCCCAGCACATAAGAACTGTCTAGCTTTTTGCATTTTAATTGTGAAGCTGAAAAATGTGCAAAGACTAATGAAGCAAGTTTTTTTTAATAAGGTATCTTGCTGAGGCGACGGCGTGGAAACCACAGCCCCCGTTGTTACAAGTTGCGGCCCTATTCTACATACAGACAGACTACTTATATGAATTATATTTTTAATCCCATTGTCTTTGTCACTGTTAGAACTTGGCTATGAAAACATAGTTTGTGTCACTATGCGACTCTCTCTAACACAAATAAATTGTTCCGCTATAATTGAGCCTAATTTATAGGTTTTCTTTTCGCGAATCATACAGCTACCGACTACACTTATTCAGTTATATCCGTTAGTGCCTAAACTATCAAAATACTTTTAAATATTGAGCATATTCGTATGCTGAGCTTAAAAGCACATCATTTATGAACTAAAAATCTTTCTGTCACACAAATCCCACGTTGTGCCTTAGCTTACCTTAGTGCCGCTGCCCACCAGGCACAACACATCTGGTTGGAGGGTCCTCCCTTTCCAACGGAGGTTTACTGGACTTAACACCTTGTTCCGCATGCTTCCGTAGAACCAGGTTTCCTAAATTTAAACCACAACATCACTCGGCAGCCAAGTAACACACTGACAGCCCTACATCTATCTCATCTAAAGGTGGTCTCTTAGAAATTGCCCTGTGCGATAACGCCCACACTTGTTTTTATAAACGTTTGCGGGTCCTTATTATCAGGTTTATAATAAAGTCTATAATAAATGAATAAATAAGACTAGTTAATCACAATCTAAAAATAGAAAAAGCACCAGAATAGTGTAACGCTTTATCCACTTGGGGTTCAGTAATTAGGGCACGCGGAGGCTCCGGCCACAAAGGCGTTCCGCGTGGCGTGCTAAGCAGATCTGCCGGCTAATGGGACAACGTTATTTGTAACCTTATTCTAGCCCACTTTAGTTCATTGTTAAGCCAGGAATATTGCCGCACGGTACTTGATTAGTTCATTGTTGCTTGCAGAAGATTAAATACGAGTTTAATTTCGTCTTAAGTCTTCAAACTGTGTGCTTGATGCAACTCTTGATTGATAAAACAATCAATGATTGTTGAGACGATGATGATAGTCGGTCGCAGTGTTGAACGCAAGACATACTTAGTTTTTTTGTTCTTTCATGCTTATGTGACAGTTCATATGAGTTTTTCTTTTTAAATAATACTTTTATTTCAATGTTTTTATAATGAGTGTATTCTTTCCTTCAAATATGGCGGTAATGGCTGATGTTTGCGTTATGCTCGTGAACGGGTGACGGGTGCTGCTTGTAGTGACTGGTCGTCTTGTCAGCCATGGTTTTTGTTATTGTTATACGATTGTCTGCTTATTGCTTAATTTGGTCCTAAGCGGGCACGCCCTTTATGTCTGGAGGCTTATTAAGTTTGATTTAATAATGTTTTCATGCTTGAGTTTGTCTGATTATGGTTATATTAGGTTTTACGTGTTACGTTTGTTGTAATACTTTGCATACTCTTGTATATGCCTGTTCTTCTAACTCAATACACTGATGTGTTGCTGGAGAGTTGGTTGCGCCACTTCGTCTTGCCAGCTAAAACACTAGGAAGTGGCGGTTTAGTGCGCAGCCGTTTCGAGGGACTGGCTTTATGTAGAACTGTAACGTTCAAAAAGTACTGGCACTCAGCCTAATATGAATAAATGAGTTTTGACTTTGACTTTGACCAACGGCCAAAATGACAAATTTCCATTCAAATTCTTAGTGCTTTCTCATGCTGCCAGGGTTGCGTTGCGTTGTTGTTCGAAAGATTCACCGCAGCCCTGGAACGCAAAGGGGCTTTAGAAGGAACACGGATGGGTTTTAGTCAGTAAGAGTCTGACACGCCCTTCCGCTTTACCCAGAGCGGAAGAAGTCATTTGATGATTTCCCATCCTTAAAAAAAAATAAAAATGAAGTGCTCATACCTACATATTTTAATAAAGAACTTTTGTGCATTTTAAGGTTGAAGCGGTTCGTTTTCTTTCATTACATTAATAATTAACAAACGATTTTAAGCAGATAGTGGATACACACATCTCGTTATGTTGGGAGGCTACGTACGCTGCTGCTGTCAGGTACTCTACCAAATCTTGCAGCCCTCTGCTGGTCGTCATAGGTATTTCGATGATGCTTCAGCAGGAGATTTTCAAATACCCTTGTTTTGAATATAAACTGAATGACTACATTGTCCCCAGGTGGAGACGACGCCATATCAGAAGGAGGGATCTCTCTCGCCTTAGCCCTGTGGCTTCGTTCAGAGATCCTGCTGCGGTGCGAAAGACCTAAGGCCGCTCTGGAAGACCTGAAACTGGCGCTAAAGGAACGGCTGCCAGCTAAGATGAGAGCCCAGTATTACTGGAGGATGGGGCATTGCTATCGAGGTAAGTATTTACCTGCTTTAATTTGTAGCTAGCTTATCTCTATTTAGATATGTATCAGTACCAGCTGACCTAATAGACTTTGTCGTCAAAAGATTCATACAAAAATTGCATGGAAAACAGGACTTATTTTCCCAAAATTTCCAATAATCCGGATTTTTTTCTCCCCTCACAATATTTTTTAACAAAAAATATCAAATCGGTCCAGCTAATGTCCAATTATACAATTCCGAACGTCAGCATTTCATTTTATTATCTAAAAGACCACGATCCAATGAAAATAACGTCGAGTTCGTATCACAACAACGTTGCATATATCGTGTTCGCAATATTCACGGTGACTATTAAACTTGAACCTCCAATGTACCGACACGTGCAAACTGCATAAGGCACTTGTCTCACCGCTTGCGAGGAAGCGATTAGCTAACGACAATTCTCGCTGAGAAAAGGGACAAAAGATGTAGATCCCGTGTGAGTAACAGAGACACATACATGTATAGTCGATAGCTGGCTTTTCACACTGCCGAGGAAATCTCTCTTACCACTAGTTGGTCGCAGCGACAAGAGCTATCAAAGATAATACTCGCCTCAGCGATACTCGCTCAGCGATGCTCGCTTGGCGATCAGATCTCACGCCGAGAGACCAACCAGAGGTCATTTCTACTTACAGTGCGGATCTGAGTGCTAGCTAACATATTATGAATTCAGCGCTTCGTAGAGCGGTGTACCTTTCGGCAGGCCGGAGCGAGTGGGGCGAGTAATTCCCCGTCGCACAAAAGCACTCGCTTATAGCCGAGCGAAAAACTATCGGAACTACACACTCGCTTCTCTCTGCTCGCCAACTCGTATTTAGTTACTAGCTTTACTTGCTTCTCGCTTATCGTCGACGGTGAGACAAATGCCTAATGCTTGCGTTGATATTTTTACTCTGAATATAATACTCGTATGTTTTCAACATAAAACAAGTTTAAATGATTCAGTGATACACAGGATGATCGTTGTGTTCCATCAAATGGGTTGTTGTAGAGCTAATTTGCAACGATTTAGGCCCGATAACTTGGAGCCAAATTGAGTTTTTTTTTAATAACTGAACTCTTGTTTATTCCAACGTTTCAAGAAATTTTCATCTTAAACTTTACGCGACGCTTAATTTCCAAATGAATGGGTATTTTTATTAATTATTCTTCTAAGGTTTTATTCGGTCATGAGTTTTCTGAAGAAGACCAATTCACTATCCAGAGTGGGGAAGATTTGTCACAATGTATCATTTTTGTCGTGAGGTAAACTACCAAAAAGGCTTAAAACGTTCGATTAGAAGTTTCTTAATCGAACGTTTTAAGTCAAATGCGACAAGCATAAGCAAGAATACCAAAAAAATAAACAAAATTACAAAGTATTGCAAGGAAGATAATATGCGGCACAATCGCGCAAAACGGCCATCACTCAGCTGCTGGGATTCGTGTGCGAAACAGAGTCAAAGCGCTGGTTTCAGCAACAACCAGCGTTGACAGAATGACGTCGATCGGAGCAGCATATAACGAAATTTAAACGAAATAAATAAACAACAAATAAATTTAATATGGGTGATAACATAATAAATACAACGTTCAGAAAATGGCAACATACTGATTACTTAAAAACAAATCAATGGGAACCCAATGATCCTGGGGCCAAAACCGTAGCACATTAGTTGTAGAACATCTCATCTCAATTACAAATGCCCTGTAACTTTAAGGCTGATACAGATTTTATCAAAAAGCGATCAATTTTTTTAAGAAATTTACCTATGAGTTGTTGATTTTACTGTGTGTGTCGCAGCCAACCAGCTTCATCAGCCGTTTAATTGGCTGCCTAGCCTTTTATTTGAATGGCACCGTTTAATCAGCGGCCTAAATGACATCTTAGAATGTGATTGATTAACTAGGCAAATGACTTGGTTCAATATCGTTTAATATCTTGCCTAGCCAAGTAGTGGAACATAGGCTACAGGGAGCTTAGGGCTCACCGTTAGGATAGGTTCGGTAGCTACAGTGAGCGAGCGAAGCGAGCGAACTTAGCTCCCGCCATTCTATTCATGCTTAGGTTCCTTTAAACCCTGCAGACAGAAATAGGAGCCCCGCCGGTCTTCGTCGAGGTTAAAATGTTAAAATTATTTGTTGTTTGAAATTAGAATTCCCAAGATCACATATTTCATATATTTTCGTCACACGGTTATCCTATTCTATGAACGGCCTAAGCAACTAGCTAGCCCGATAATTACATTTTGTATTAGACTCGTTGGCTAGTTGTTAGTTAGGCCGCTGATTAAACGGCGCCGATCAATGATAAAGCTCGGCAGCCAATTAAACGGCTGATTAAGCCAGTTGGCTGCGCCATAATTATGCATCCTCAAATTTATGTCATGGTTAACCTTTCCATTAAATTTTAGTAAAATGCGCTCCGAATGGTCACTCGATGAACTGACGGATATAATAACCTTATTACTGTAAGTACATGCTTTTAAATCGTAATTGAGTGTTCGT
The DNA here is from genome assembly GCA_002192655.3 of Mamestra configurata. Lineage (NCBI taxonomy): Eukaryota > Metazoa > Arthropoda > Insecta > Lepidoptera > Noctuidae > Mamestra > Mamestra configurata. The sequence continues at coordinate 119,378 of NDFZ01005213.1, read as the reverse complement.
TCAACACGTCACGACAGCTTCGAGGTTTTAAATACTGTTACAACATAATTTTCGACAAAAAGATGTAAAGGGAATTCGTTTTTGATGAATGTGTGTTTGTGATTGAAATCCTAAGGTGTAGCTGCCTAAGGTTGCAAGTAGTCGGTTAAGAAAATTGACCTACAAACACAAAAACTCTTAAAAATCCCATCGGGTTCGAGTCAGACAGCAGCTAGCAGTGAGTCGACTGTTCACGTACCACAGCTGGGCTGGGCTTTTCTTCGGCCGAAGAAACAACATTTTCATTCGACGTGGCAATATTGCCAGTTCTCTTGGCACTTTTCCTATTGAAAGCGATGTTAAAGCATTTTTTATGTCCACTTATTTCTTTTTAATACGCGTTTAAATTAAAATTAAAATTTTATGTACCGAAATATCGAGCACCGTACGAATGTATACGATCAAATGAAGTCTCAAAGCTGTCATACAATCATAAAGAGCTTCCATACAAAGGCCGTATTTAAGTAAAGTTCTTCCACGTGTGTCAGGATCACTGATAGCCAGGCCTGGATGCTGTACAGACGTCAAAGTCAGAGATTGCCGATGCGTATCGAATTACTCACGGAGGATAGTCCTCAATGTGCCGCGTCTTAGTGAAACGGCTGCATAAAGGATAAAAGATATCTAAATGATATGAAGTAATTTAGGTTCGAGCTTAGATTTGATTTGGTAGTTCTTGAAGTTATAAATAGGCTTACTACCTTTGTGTATTTTTTATATTCAGCATGTGAAACATGGGACAGGTAATTTCCTCATCTCCTAAACCGCACGTATTTAAAAAAATAATTTATTATTTGAAAGGAGTAAGTATCATTTCAGATGTACAATATAATATTTTTGATCAATCCGGCCAAACTCGAGGATGGCCAATATTTGTATATTAATTGTGCTTTGGTAAACGCATTTTTAAGCGCCTGCGCATATTTTGATAGCAGAAGTTGTGAACTCGTTTTATTTTCATTTTGTGGTAGGTACTACAACGATTAATGTCCAATGCATTCCGAGACATAAACTGCTTTCCGAGGCATGAGGTTCCATGCCTTTTTTTTTTTTTTTTTAAGGATGGGAAATCATCAAATGACTTCTTCCACTCTGGGTGGAGCGGAAGGGCCTGTCAGATTCTTACTGACTAAAACCCATCCGTGCTCCTTCCAAAGCCCTTTGCGCTCCAGGGCCGCGGTGACTCTTTCGAACAAATTCCGCAACCCTGGCAGGCTCCGGCCCTTGCGGGCCTCGTCTTCTATGCTGACATCTCTTTGAGGCGTCAGCATCTTGGAAAGCACGTTAAAGATTGATCCACACATATCAGGGCCATGCCCGGGACGTGAACGGACCGTGGTTCGACAGCTCAAAAAATATCGGTGCGTAGTTTTAATATGATCGTGCTCACACACCTCCGTGCTGTGACGGACAACGGATCGTTCACGTCCGGCACTATAATTACAGAAATATTTAAAAAAAAACTCTTTCCTATAGGTATCTATGGCCCTAACAAATCTATATGAATCCCAAAGGCCGCTGGTTCACTTAATATTTTAGCTTAAAAACTTATCGCTTCGTGAAGCAAAACCAAAGATGACCAAAGGTTGTGGTAAGATATGGGTAGTCAGAATATTTGACAACCTCTCCTACCAAAGGTCATGGTACTCAATAACTAGGTTCTTGAAGTAAAACAGGCAGTCGATCCATTATTGTGAAAAGCCTAGGCAGATGGTGACTACATTAATATATTATAGTTTTACATCTTTCATCTGTGATTTTTAATTCATGATGAACCCGTTCTTAATCACGATTTGCTCCGCAGGCCTGTGTCCAAAGCTAACTAAAACGCAAGCGAATTGATTCCCGAAAGCGTTTGATGGAATCCGCCAGAGTATTAGGCTTGCATCGCATTTAGCATACAAACTCGTCGGTAGGTAATTATGTTGCCGGGTATTCGCTTCGGATCCCGTATCAATGTTATGTGGTCTACATCGTATTAGTGGTGTTTGGTTACCGGTAACTGTTTTACGTTTCGTTTGACAATCGATTATAGTTGATGTTACTATTCGAAAACTTTGTTAATCTTTGACATATTGATGGCACAGTTTAGGACCATTACCATGATCGCTGCCCTAATCTCAAATTATATATTAGTACCTGGATGACCGAGCTTTGCTCGTTTTTTTTTTGGTAAACTTTTTCAAAAAACGAAACCTAGCTAGATCGATTTATAGCCCCCGAAACCCCGTGTATACTAAATTTCATGAAAATCGTTGGAGCCGTTTCCTAGATTCAGATTATATATATACAAGAATTGCTCGTTTGAAGGTATTAGACACATGTATATATATATATATATTTTCATCTTCTACAAACCATCGCAATAGTTACTTCCTTTCACCATTTTTCTCACAATCCAACCATCATTGGATCGCGTTGACCACTATCTCACCTGATGGTAAGCGATGACATGGTTGAGATGCAGCACGCTTGGCTAGAAGTACCTAACCTAGTCACCATTGACTTTAAGACCCCCAGGCTGTAGCTAGTAAGAAACACAAACTCCGTCAGGGAATAGTAAATCCATCCACAATCATAAAATCAATACTTTCTTAACGAAATCTACCTCATTCCTCCGCATCATGTGCTTGTTTGTAACCGACTTCGAAATAATCGAAAAAAGGAGGAGGTTCTCAGTTCGGATGTATTATTTTTGTTATTTCAGTAGTTTGGTTTTTAAATCAAAATAACTATGGGAAATAGAAAACATAACATCCGAGTAAACGAAATTGCGTGTTTTGCTTTCTTGAGACTTTCCAGTGGTTGTTAGGTGTGTTTTTACAAGGAAATACAACCGACTTCCAAATAAAAAAAAACACTGCAAAGTATAAAATAACTTTAATATCGGAAGTCGGTGTTAAATTACGATGACACAACCAAAAACAACGACTTCCGAAATTAAAGTTATTTTATAGTTTGCAGTGTTTTTTTTTATTTGGAAGTCGGTTGTATTTCCTTGTAAGGAGTTTATTTTACTATGATTCTCGGTCACGGTTGTCTCTCGCAAACCCCTCATCTTCTAATTTCTTATTCTATCCGTTCGTGAAGCACCACACATCCGACGTAGCATTCTCATCTCAACTGTGCTACATGCATTTTTTATTCATCCATTTTGTGGCCTGATTGTGTTCCAAACCGACACTGTCAAACATAATCTCTGTTCCATATTTGAAGTAGTACTTAAAACTCGACGGTCGATTCTATAAACATGTCGAAGTGAAGTGAAGACTTGGCTGAAGTGATCACGAGGTGTGCTGTCAATCCATATAATCAAGATGTCACGTGATCACGAATTGGGCTGTCATTCCATCTTGATTATATGGATGAACAGCTCACCTCGGGATCACTTCACCCAAGCCTTCACTTCGATATGCTTACAGAATCGTCCGGCTGATCTGCGACCACGATATCACCCGATAACAACCACCAAAATTCAAACCAAAACATAAAATTTGAAGAAGTACCACTAATTACCAGATTATTAATTCTTGTATGAATAATTTAAGTTTATAATTATCTATTTCTTCTTTCAACTTTACTTATTTATTGATTTAAAAGTAAATACCAATATATTATTATGTTCCTAATTAACTAACTTAAATATAAATGTTTACTTATCTATTTATAGGTTTTACTTAACCTACACAGTCGTTAATTAGTATTTAAACTATGAATTATGGTTAGATTATTTTTAAATTGGCTGAAATTGTTAAACCTTGAGGTCTGTGAACCACCCGACCCCAGGTACTGTGCCCATTACCGCAACATTATTTTCATGATATGGGTACTTAGATGTGCTTCCGCGGCGCTGTGTATATTTTCAAGTAGCCTGCATCCACAGTGCACGTAGCTACCTCGGTCGTAATTAAACTATTATGAAACTCGTTTATTGCCGGCAGAAACTTCATTATCGTAACGTAGTTTAAGCTTCAAACGTCTAGGCTGTACCAGTTAAACTAGTTATAGGCTATTTATTACGTTCCCTTAAGGCTGCGTTTCCACCAGAGAAGTGCGGGGATGTGTAGCGAAGGATATGTTTGTAGGAACTTGTAAGAACGTTTGTAAGAACGCTCGCTTCGCATCCTCGCACATCTCTGGTGAAAACGCAGCTTTACTGTCGTCTTACTGATACTGACGGATGGCTGATACTGATCAAAATAATGTGTATAAAATAATATCACTAATATAAAGTCACTATTTATTTCAAAGCGTGCAATCGTAAGAGAAAGGTTATATACAAAGATTACTTTGTACTACTAGTTAGTCAATTAGGTTACTAGTTAGTGCGACGACGTTAATCAACTTACGGATGTATTACAAACATTTCTTAGCAACGCCTATACAGTCATGTCAACTACACATCACAACCATCCAAACTGTAGCTTTCCAGCCCAGGTGTTCCGCTCAAAAGCAGCCCCTCTGTTGTAGCCTAAACGTCGCTGTTCCTCCAGGTGCAGGCGAGGCCACCCGCGCCAAGGTGTCGTACGAGCTGGCCAGCCGGCTGCTGGGCTCCGACGAGGAGGCGAAGGCGCGCCTGGCCGAGGATATCGAGAGCCTGGACTATTCAGTCCAGCCCAAACCCAGCGTTGAGAAGCCTGGTAAGTGACCAACTCAAATATTTCTCTAAAGATTTTCGAAGTAGTTAGAGATGGCTCCTTAGCAAAAACAAGGAGTATAAAATAATGTCACTATTATGTATATACAAAAACCGGCCAAGTGCGTCTCTGTGCGTGGTCCGAACCACGCACAGAGAAGAGTTCTGTAGATACCCGGATCGTAAACCATGACAAAAAATAAATGTCTCATTTTACTTATATTAGATTGCAATTTTACCAACGCACTTATAGTTATATGCTAAATTTTTAGTTGGATATTTGTTACTGTTTATAGGTTGTTCGACCACCACTCGTAAACTTGTGAAGCCTTCTTGGCTGTGATAGTTTCCTTTTGACCATGAATTTATTGACGTCTTCAAAAACAACCGTCTAGCCAGCAGAGGACACTTGTCTCTAACAAAAATTATAATGAGACTTTTATTAACACTAAATGTACGAGTAGGTACAGTAGGTATAAGTAAGGTATAGAACATACATAAATGAGATCAGCTGCGTATTACCTTACGGCGTGGAAATAAATTCATGATTAAATTAAAACAAATAAAATTAATAATGACAAAAAATGAGATAGTCAGGAAATTATGATAAACATTTATTTATTATAAACACACTATCTTTACAGGCAGACCCAATACAATAGTGGTTTGTAAACACACACAAGATAATTTGAAAATAAGTTACGACTAATACTATAATTAAAACACTAAACTTTAAAAAAAAAAAAACTTGTAAAACACAAACAAAAATAACAACACAAAAAAAGTCAAAATTAAATATAAGAAACAAAATTCAACAAAACTCTTGCGAATTCACTCAAGTTGCACGAAAATATATGTACAGTCTGTCCTCTCATGCACTTCATTTAGTACACGTAATGTGCGGGTGAGCGGTGTTTTTGACAGCAGATTGGTTTTGCATTAACAATTTGTTTCATTTCAATTAGCAAAAAAAAAATGCAATAATATGTACTAGGTAATTATAATAGTCATTTTCCAAGTCACATCATTTAAAAAGTGTTTTAATAACAAACCTTAGATTTAAAAGTGCGAATAGAATGTTCTTTAAAACTAAGAGGTATTTTAGTATAAATAACAGGTCCCATTGTCATAATAAGTTTCTTAGCAGTGCTGTTTTATAATTACCTGAGTCCAGCAAGTTTTTGTATTGGGATCTTAAAGGGCCTGATCGTGTTCTTCTATTAGCGAGTGACGGAAATAAATTTAAATAAAGAGATATTTATAAATTTATATAAAGAGAAAAAATAACCTTTATACAAACATGGAAAAGTCAGCATCTTCAGAGAACGAAACACAGGTTTACAGCTGTCTGTGCATTTAAGACGAATACTTTATTTTTGCACGCCGGAATCAAAGGCAGAATAAGAGAACAATTTTGTACATTTTACCAACCCTCTGTACCTTATTTATGCAAATAAATGATTTTTGTTGTTTTTTTTGACTTGGCATAGATCTCGTGCACCGTTTCTGAGCTTTAAAAAGCTTTAAAATCTCCTCCCTCTCATTGCAAAAACCCCAAAACATGACACCAAACCTTAATACTAATGCAACTAACTTGTGGTTAGCTACCAGAAGTGTTTCATTGCTAACTTTATGTGACAGTTTGTTCAGTACATGGCTTAATTTCTTACAAACGTTATCGGGATGCGGTTTTCATGTAATATTTTCGCTACACAGGTTGTGTCCACGTTTTGACCATTATAACTAACATTTATATTTTCAGCGCGTATCCTTTGGTGGAGATGCATAACTTTTGTTTTATTTTGTTCTTACATTTATTATTATATTGTTTGTGTTAAGCCAATGTATAATAGTTTCTAATGTATTATTATTGCTTTTGACGTGGCAAGTCATTTATATACAATGTGGAGACATCGGCACAACAATAAATGAAAACACTGGTAATACTGGTTCATAGGAATATTGGGGAAATACCATAAATCCTGTCACCGAAATTAAAAATAAACTTCCCAATTTCCTTTCCAAGGGTTACTGGTTGACTACGGAACCCTAAAAAGCTAGGTAGTACCTACCTGCCTACTTATCCCCGGCTTCTAAAGTTAGAATTCGAAGGTTGAGAACTTTTGAAACTTGAGCATCAAAAGTACAGTTTGACGCGTTCGTACTTTCATATTCCGCATTCAGAAACCGGTGTTATAAATAAATCAGACAAAAAACATGGTAAAGTCGCGCCATCTGACGAACACTGACGATGTGAAATGTGATTCAAGCGATCAACTCTAACTTACGACACTTGTTTATCTGATTCGTTAACGCTTTAATTACAGAGCAAAGTAAATTCAATTCCGATTAAAAATATACACAAAAGCATTTTAAACAATTACTGCAAACAGCGGCGCAAACACTTCGCTCCTCAGAGCACTGCCAAGCGGAAAAGTTTTATTTAACACCGCCATGACACGCGGGGCTTCGTCAAACGACGGCGACGCACTGGGCGGGGTGACTGCAGCTGTTCACTTTACAACGACTTTACTTCACTTTGACTAAAGACTTAGTTCGCGATGAGACAATATTTCTCGAACAGAAACTTTTTTTTAAATATTAATATGCACGCGTTTGACCACTATCTCACGTGATGGTAAGCGATGATGTGGTCGAAGATGGAGCACGCTTGCCTAGAGGTAACCTCTCACTCTTGACTTAAACACTCCTAGGTTGTAGCTATCAGGAAACACAGACTCCGGCAACGAATTCCACAGCTTAGCTGGACGCACAATTAATGTGTCCCCAAACCCAATTAATGTGTTGTGTTTTGTGTGTGTGGGTGGGATGTCCACCTGTGGGGTATCGCCGTACCTACGTCTTGTGGTCCGATGATGGAACGCATAGATCCGGAAATCGATTTCACTCGTAGTAGTAAGTAAAACTGTCTCGTTTCTTGGGCTTGGCCACGTAGCGCAACTTTGAGGATGGGCGATTAGCGATAAAATCGCATTTTGAAATCCTTTCGACAACGTGATTCTCCATAATATGCGATGCAAAATTTTGTAATTAGCAAAATCGGCGGCTGGTGATACTAAAAATACGTGTAAAGGTTCATCTCTGTGGACCCAAAACGACCGTGGATTCATTAAAAAAAAACTCTCAACCCGCGATGGCACTTCCCAGTGCGTTCCAAGTACTCATAGTACTTTATAACTCGTACCACGTATATTGGACGTCGTGGCGACCCTCAACCCCCGGCCCCTAGCCCGGGTCTCAGGCCGCGCGGCAGGTGCCGACATTGTGAGCCCCATCGGAAGTGCTGGCAGCTCTGACACACGGACATACTGGGAAATAGAAAGGTTTTCCGCTGTTTCAGATTTTGTTTTACTTGTCCGCCCTATTTCTGTGGGTGGTTTTATATTAACCTGGAGAGAATATCTAGATAGTCTGACATCGCGATCGTGAAGAATATGTTTTTAAAGGCTTTGTTCATAATGAAATTACTATGATAATTTACTTAATTCTTCAATTTTCTTGTCTTCTTAACATGTCGATGACAAGACGCCACGGCGACGCCGTCTGTTGACGTAGTCACTAGGTCCTCAACTCCTCACGTAATGCGACGCAAGATGAAAGGTGGGCCATGGTCTGCGGATCGATGCCGCACAAACACTGAAGATCGGAGCCGCCCGAGAAACCCCACCTGTAGAGATTTTCTTAGCTGCGACCGACCTGACGAGTGCCTTATGTAGTTCAGCAGTTTTTAGATTTGTAAGGCACTTATAATTGGCTCGCTGTCCGATCACCACCAGGCCGGGGCGCCTCAAAGAGATGTCAGCATAGAAGACGGGGCCCGCTAGGGCCAGAGCCTGCCAGGGTTGCGAAATTTGTTCGAAAGAGTCACCGCGGCCCTGGAACGCAAAGGGCTTTAGAAGGAACACGGATGGGTTTTAGTCAGTAAGAGTCTGACACGCCCTTCCGTTCCACCCAGAGCGGAAGAAGTCATTTGATATCCCATCCTTAAAAAAAAAAACTTGGGAGGTGTCAAGGGACACCCGGATGGAACGAAGTTCCAAATAAATATCATTTATCATTTAATATCTAAACTACTCATCGGATTACCAACTCTTCTGCAGATTGAAAGCTTCAGTATCGCTGTGTCATAACTCATAGCACTCATTCTCGTAGCCTACTTGTTATCCTTGAAAAAAACACCATCCCTGTTCTGTTTCTTGATAGAGAAGTGAAACCGCATGAAATAGCTAGTATTTAATCAATTAAAAAAGTATTTCACGACTAAAAAAATATAAAAATTTTAAAATACTTGTATTGTTTTCAGCTTCAATTTGTTTCGTTCGAACGATCGCCAATTAAGTATATTACGCTAAATAACTGATACGTTTCATAGTTTTAAAACTGTTTGTTCATAAAATAGAGCAGATATCATGGAAACATTTTTTGTTACGAGACTCCTTTTTTCAAAATAGTCAATACTTACTAATAATTATTATAAACGGTAAAATTCTTTGTTCCGTTCTACTGTAGATACATATTCGATTAAGAAAACTCATTCATGAAGAGGCTGTTTTTTGTCTTCGAAAAATCATCATATTCCAATAAAATCTTCTAGGATAGAATAAAAGGAGCTGAGCCGCGGGAAAAATTAGTGTCTTATCAATTACTTTTATCAAAATATTTGTATCTTATATTTTGGCGCATTATTTCGAAATTAAAATCACATTCTTCTTCGAAATTCAAACATGAAAGAAACAAAAGACAATCAAAAAAGTATCGCTACAACTTTTCGTATGACTTTTTTCCGTCTAGCCCCCTTTCGGAACGCGCCATAAGGAACTTCGTTCGAAAAAAAAAAGTCACTTATAATATATTTCCATTGTATGTTCTTTTCAGGCATATCACTTACAGGTGGAGCGAAACAAAACATGCCTTCTCTCTCCAAGTTGTTGAAAATAACTGAAGAAGAGACCAAGGTAAAGCTTTATATTGCTAATTATGAAATTAGTCGTTTTAATGGTTCTGGTTCACTATTTCATTATAAACTGCAAATAAGAATTCGAGACAATGTGTAATTTGCTTTCTTTTTTTTGTTTTCGTTTCATATTTGACCCTAACAATTTCAAAAAATATATTTTCCAAAAATTGTAAATACATCGTTTAGCTTGACTGCCTGTAAAAAGCCTAAATCGGTAAAAACGGAAGTCTTTTTGTGATACCCAACCTACAAACTTAATTTTTTGTAGATTTGATAAGCCATGCCTTCTCTTGCCAATAACAACCGTATACTTATTCCTGTTAAATTAGCTTTGAACCTTGCAAAAATTCCTAACTTTGTTTTTTAGGATTTCGTACCTACCTTTTACTAAAACTGCGCTGTCCGTCCGTCTGTCTGTCTGTCACCAGGCTGTATCTCATGAACCGTGATAGTTAGACAGTTGGCCTGTTTTTTTTCTTGTATTGTGTATTTAATCTGAGCTCTTCTAATAATATCAAGAACTTTTCCATTCTGAAAAATAAAACAAAAACGCGTTTATTTCAATAAATGCTAGGAAAATCAATTTATCTCTAATTTTCTTTTTACAATATGTAAAGAATAGGTAAAGGTAATTTATTTTGTGAGAATTAAACATTTTTGCCCTGAGGAATGTCGTCAAAAAAACAAAATTTTGAAAAAATTATTGATATCTTTTTATGTACTTAATTAAGTTAGACATGGCATATACATTAAAATAAAACCCAATTTAATTCAGTTAAATTTTTCCAGACCAAGTATCACAAAAAAAAACTGAAATAAATAACTTGCTATAACAGATAATGTTCAATTTTGTTGGTTAGCGAATTTAAATATTTAATTAAGTAGTTTTATGAAAGGGAAGTAGTACATTTTGTACTTAATTTTGTGATTTTATATTCAAGCTTATTGAAGTACAATATCAAAAAATAAAATAGGATAGTTGCACGGACTAAAAATGTTTAATTTTTTGACCTACTTGTAAAACTCGATCTCTTCTTCCAATGCTCCAAACAGCCATGCCAGTTAATATTATTTCCCATCGAGTTATTATTGAAATTAGATGTTTTAAAAAAAAACCATCGAGGTTTAACTTTTAACACGTTAACGGTAAAAAATCAGAGTTAAGAATTATGGCTTTTTCGGCATAATTTGCTAGTAAGAAAAAGCACTACTACAATTTGGTTCAGGCAAGCAGAGTGATTTCATATTCCCATTGTAACTTGTGCAAGCGGCGAACTAGCAGCACTGAATGAAGTCAATACCTCTAATTCGGCTTACATCCAGACTGCCACGACAAGACTCGGAGTACGGTACTTAGGTAGTACTTAGAAGTTCGTCGGCACTCACTAGCAGACACTTTGTCTACAGATTGCATGAATAGTTTAGAAGTGTAAACGAGTCCTGTGCTTTGTGTATTGTAAGATCTTGAAGGCTTCGACTCTACGATTTTTTTTTCTATTCATTATCGTTTTATTTTGATGGAATGAAATTGAAAACTGAAGTTTTCAAAGCCAATTCGAAAAGTAAAAAAAAAAATATGTATAAAAATAAAAAAGTATCCATACGCAAAGATTTTGGGATTCTTTTGGCAAAGAAGGAACTATACATTCCAAATTAAAAGTAATCATAGATCCAGGACCTGCCGCTACCACCACCAAAAAATTGGAACATAAGAACACATCCTATGATTACAATGAGGGCAGAAATTTGTACATACATTGGCTCCCAGAATGCTCGTGAACATGCATCCTCTTGCCTGCCGTGACGCTTGTCTTCCCGTCAGGGTCGCTTCGCGGTGGCGCAAGCGCCCATCAAGGCTGGTGACGTGTTGCTGGTCGACCCGCCCTACGCCGCATGCCTGGTTGCCGACTATTACGGTACGCACTGCTTGCATTGTTTCAAGAGGTAAGATACTTTTCTAGTGTCTTAACCACAGAGCAGGGCGGCGTCTAAAGATGGCAGTACACTTTTGGTGTCAAAATGCCTTCAAGGCCGTCAGTTCCACTATACTTGTATTATAGTTTAGTCCGTGTGCAGTTATTGTAGCAACCTTATTACCACGAGAATAAAGATCACTGTGGTTTTGACATTGTTGCGAAATATGAATAAAATAGCTATGATCGCAGTGCGAGTAAACGATGGCACGCTGAGTGTCGACAGTACCACCCTCCTCGGCTGCCGAGACGTCGCCCTGCTCTGTAGTCTTCACGGAGATGTCCGCAAGATATCGAATGTGTGTGAATATCCTATGTTTCAGACTGGATGACTTCGAGAACGAAGCCCCTGTTTGGTGCCCGAAGTGCTCCGGAGTCGCCTTCTGCAGTGTTCCATGTAGGGACGCAGCAGTGTCTACGTATCACGCTTTTGAATGCCAGTTCCTAGATCTTTTTATAGGTGAGGAATTGCATACCATTGATTAGGAATTACATACCATTGGTGAACCTTCTTGATAACTGGCACAAGAGATGTGAATAAAGATGTGCTACTAACTCTCCTACTTATATTCCAGGTTCCGGCATGTCAGTACTAAGTCACATAGCGTTACGAATGGTGACGCAGGCAGGTCTCGACACCAGTTTATCAATACACTCAAAATACATCAGCAATGAAGTCAAAACAGTAGAAGGAGCAGTACTCAACGACATCGAAGGAGTCGCAAAGAAATCTAAAATAAAAAGCAGAAAAGAAAGACTAAACAGATCAAAGAAGGGGATCAAAAGTTTTACAGAGAAGAACTTCAAAGAAGAAGAGGAAGAAGTTAAGGCTGACGACAAAATGAGTATCGAAGAGAAGTTAGAGTTAAGGGCAGCTCAGATATACGCGCTCTGCACTCACTCAGATGAGAGGAAGGGCGAGGATTACTTGAAACGAATAGTAATGTCGTTGTTTCTGACGGAATGTTTGAAAAAAGCGGGTTTCTTTAAGAAATGTAAGCAAGAAGACGTGAGTACGGGTGAGTTAGCTAACATACTTTTATCTGTTTTCTTAGGCGGTATAATGTATATACAAATTCTACTAAATCCTGATAGAAAGTTTTTCAATTTACGGTTGGGGCCCTCAATGGTTACGCATATGGTGTTAGATCCCGGTCTACAAACTAGTAAGACGCTACCGTCTTACTAGTTTAGCACAAACTCGATTCTCTTTCCCAATACACCCGCTCGGAACACTACCAGTGAATAATTGGAACTACGTGATAGGAATATGATAATTTGTGCAGAAGTCCAATTTGTCGCGTACTTCTTAACTAACCCCAATCAATTCAAATCTAGGTCTTCGACTCAGCTTCGTGAACCTTTCAGAATACCAAGTACTTTTTTGACTTGAATTTGCCGTAATATCCCGTAATATTTCCTGTAATTTTGTGATGATGTCGTATTGCTACTTAAAATTTTATCTAAACTAAAGCAAGTGGTAGTGAATATTAAGGCACCTCGAGTTTTAGATAGACAAAGACGAGGGGATCCTCAAAAGCAGTAGAAACAGTTCTGCTATGCTGAGCGTAATCTCTGCTACTTACCTAAGTCACAACTTCTATCTAAACCTCGACGTGCCCTGTAAGGTAAATAATGAAATACATGACCGTTACCAACAAACAGGCCGACCATTACTGTCCGTAGCTGAGTCCTTAACGGAAAACTGCCCAAAAAGGTAACTGTAATATCTCTAAGACAGATTTTGTTGAAAATAAATCGACAATTTCATTAACTTTGGGCTTTCCGAACACTTGCGAGGTCCGATTACACTGGTAGAGTATAGCCTGATTTGTGGTCATCCAGCCCAGCAGTCTATCGTGGAGCTGATCCTGCGCAACCTGCTGCTGCTGCAGTTCAACGCGCACGAGATGTACGAGACCGTCCGCGGGGCGCACTGCTTCAGCGGCTCCAAGCCAGTCTACATCGCCGTGGGCATCTTCCCCATCGGAGCGCTGTTCAACCACGAGTGCTATCCCGGCGCGGCCAGGTGAGAGCATTACCTACATCACATCACGGTGGTGTTCCTGGAGGGGTTGGGCAGAGGTGTATAGTAACACCCACATTTTCACAGTAGTGTTGATGGCGAACCAATTGGTGTTATCAACCGTGCACAAAACAAACAATATGTAGGTAGTTTGCCAATAACACGAACTGTTGTAAATAAAGCCTTAGCCATTATTTTTTGCATATTTACTTGTAAATCGAGTCATTCAAATCATTTATTGTTGACTTTCTAATGCATAGAGTCTATAACCTCAACAACATAATAGTAGCCACAATAGTTGGCTGCGCTGAAATTACAAATAAAGTAGATATGTTATATGGTATCCAGATAAGACGAGGGACTCGCGCGCCCCGGCTATTCCACGTGAAGTCATGTAAGACCAATGCCGGGGCAGGAGTACCTCTTCGACGCCTTGTGGAAACTTATAAGTTTATAACGCGCACTTCATGAACATAGACATTTTCGAACTGACTTGCAAATTGAAAAAAAAACAGAAAATTATAATTTCGCGGGCTACCCTGGCGCTTCCACCTTAACATGTAACTGTTTTTTGTAATAAATAAAATAAAATAAAACATGTTATGTTCAAAACATTAGGTACGTCTAGAAAGACTTACTAACAAAACCTTACTCTGTGCGTGTCGGACCACGCACAGAGTAAGGTTCAGTAGTAACCCGTCTACTAAACCATGCCATAAAAACAGTAAGAAATACTACATTACAAAGTTACAAAGGCACTTGGTTTTAAGTCATTTTCCATGGAATTATTAGGATTTTTTTTACTTACTCAGTTCCATTTTATAAGTTTGGCGACTATTACTCATGAACTCGTTAAGCCCAGGTAGCGGTGATAGTTTTCTTTGTAAATTGTTTAAATATGCTACTACTATGAATTTTTCACGTCTCCAAAAATAACCGTTTAGCTGGCAGAGCAGCAAACCCTCGATATTTTTAAACGACCTATCCAACGATAAGAAAATATTCATCGTTACTTTAGATGTAGGTGACCCACCCTAAAAAAAACTATTTCAAGTATTTAATCCACTTTGTCGGCGTGATTAATATGTATACCCATACCAAATTTTAGCTAAACCGCGGACGGGTAGACAGACAGACGGACATGGCGAAACTACAAGGGTTCCTTTTTGACTACGGAACCCTAAAAACAGATATCGTTTATTCAAATAAGGCTATACCTAAGTCAAAGTTACAAACGATACCTGGTCTGGCACGAAGGGCATGTCCTCCACGGCTGGTAGAGAGGCAGTATTGTCCAACTGTCTTTTGTTTCCCCAGATACTTCGAGGGTCGCAACATCGTCCTCCGCGCGACGCGCCCCCTGGTGCCGGGCGAGGTGGTGGCCGAGAACTACGGACCCCACTTCATGATGCGGACCCTGAAGGAGCGCCAGAGGTCGCTGGCGTCCCGCTACTGGTTTAGATGTGACTGCGTCGCCTGCAAGGAGGACTGGCCCACGTTGAAGCTAATGAGTGGAGATACGCCACCTTACATCAGGTATGGCAGATTCAAGGTACTCGGGGCTCACCCCAGGATTAAAGCCTTTTCAATTGCATATTCAATTTGGATCATTGCTGTTCTTATGGATAATCATCACCATCGCCATCTGGTCCAATGACGCTTCAAGGACTTCAAGGACTTCCGAAGTCCGCGCAAAGCGTCATTTAGCATCCTCTATAAATTGTAAACTAACACTACACATTATTCTGTTTCTATTAGTACCTACTCAGCTATATCCGTCTAGAAAGAAAAGGAAGCCCTACATAACTGGATAAAGTCTGATTGATTGGTTGATTCTCGTTAATTTTTGATCCAATGAATGCTTTTAACGTCAATATTGGTAAAAGTCGATCTTTTGTAAGGGCGCGGTTATGTGAGACGAATGTGTTGAAGAGATGAATGTTGCCTAGTACACAATCAGTAAAAGCCAGAAAACTTTCGAGTCGTCTAACCGAGGACTCAATTTCTCAATTCATGGCATTACTGGTTCATAAAAACGCAAGCTTTCGACTGGTTCATTAATTATGATTCTTTAATTCTGATTTTGCTAGGCAAAGGCAACCACGGTCAGCAACAAAGTGTTTTTATACAAATTTATTTCAAAGCCAGCCATGCATTGCACGCGTTTGTATGCTACCATTCTGCCTTTATAATGAACGATATTTTTTATATCTAGATGCCCAAATATTGCGTGTGCGGGCAAGTTCCGGGCAAATCTCCAGTGCTTGCCCGACCGCTGCGCTAAGTGCTCCACGTCCATCAACCGGGAGCTCGTCAAGATCAACATGGAGACCGTCAACCGATGTGTCAAGCAGTACCAGGTACGGAGAGGAATTACATACAACTTGTCCCTTAAGCTGTATTATATTGTAAAAAAAAGCTCCCGTAGTCTGTACTTTAAGAAAAGTTATGAAAAACCCTTTTCTATACTTTCAGGAAGGAGCTAAGATGATGGATGAAGAGCGAATTGAAGAAGCGATCACAACGATGTGTGAAGCCATTGACCTGTACCACGAGATCGCGCGGCCCCCTCACCGCGACACGCACCTCGCGCAGGAGGCACTACGGTCCTGCTTCGCATCCTTCGGCAACGTTCACGTGGTACGGGGGGAGCCCGAACCAGATGCTGACAGCAAAACCAACGACTCCTCAAAGGCAGATTGATTATGAGATCAAGATACAGAATGATTACAAAAGGTCCAGATCGAGATGAGAGGTGACCCGACTCAGTCTGGGTTAATCTTTGATCGCAGATCGCAATCGAAGGACTGTGTGTGTAAATGTGTCTTGTGTATAGTGCACCCGGGATTTGAACATGTATGTATACAAATTGTAAGGCGAGGGTGTAAGTTGTTTTTGTTTTAATTTAATGTTGACTTGTTATTTCTTCTTGATACAATTCTATATCTAACTAAAAATTAAAATGAAACCCAAAAATGAGTTTGTCTATTTTTTTTATTTAAGTATTTTTTACGTTTCAATTTAGAACAGAACCGATTCTTATTTCCACTATCAACTACACAAGAAAAATTGCTGCTAAAAATTTGACAAAAATCAGTTTGACCTTAGAAAATGCCAACAATATCCTCTCACAACCCAAAGTGAACTTCAGTCGAAGTTTTTTTAGTACTTAGGAATGGCGGCTGGCTCTAGAAGCTTAGTTACCAACAACTAAACTGCGAAAAACATAAAACATATTTCGAGCTAACGAGGACTCAAGACCTCTGCGACTTTACTAATGTATCACATGACACACAAATAGCTACAGCTCTGAGGTATAGTTGAACACCCTCAGACAAAAAAAATATTAGAACCTACAGGAAAGCAATTTCTGCATGTAAATATATTGGAAACGAAACCGACCCTACAGACCATGTTTCCTTTATCGCATAGCAAAATGTTACTCCCTCAGAACACAGTCAAAGCACTCCTAGTAAAAATGTCAAAGACTAATTTTCAGTAGACCTGATCACAAAACGTAGGTGTACTGGTTCCTGCTGTGTTCTCAAGGATTATCAAAGAAGGCTTTGCAGAGGCACTCTTGCTCTTCCTTGTCGTCGCCGTCTCCCTCCCCTGTGCTGGACGTTGTTCTCCTGAGGGTATCCACTTGTCCCTGGAGACCCATGATGCGAAGCTGCGCCTGCTCAAAGTTGTCATTGAGGCGTCTGATCTGGCACTGCATGCGGCATTGCAACTGTGATCGATGACACGAAAAGTAATGTTAGTGAACGGTTTACTACATTATTCATTGCATCTCTCTTAGCAGACAGTGGATCATCACAACACATTGGTTTTTAGATAATGACGTTATCAACGTTATATCTATCTGAAAACCAAGTTATTTTTAAACATTAAACCGACTTTAAAACTGTAATTTATTATATCAATAACTATAAAGGGACAAATTAAAGTTTAATCTTTAAAAAAATCTAAAGTAAATAAACCGACTATTCCTTGAGGTCGATGCCATGCAATGTTCCCTAAGTTGGATTATACCTAGTCTACTAAAGTCGGATTGCAAAAATTCTTTTAAGAAAGTTTGCAATCCGACTTATAGTTTTTGAGATATGCTCGGACAAACATACACTTATGACATTTGGCACACGTGTTTAGAAGCAGGTATAGACTAACATATATAAAACTGTGCAGTTCTGACAACATTACATACATGTACGAATTGATAACCTCCTTTTTTTGAAGTCTGTTACAAAATACTTACTTCCTCGCGATCTTTTTCAGCGGTCTTAACTTGAGCTCTGCTGGAAGCTAGCTGCCTTTCCATTTCTGCTATTGTAGTCTGCATGCATCTGTAGCAAATCGAAATCAAATGTATCTATCTCTAGTAGGTATATTCAAGTCTTAAGAATCAAGTTGAGTGAGTTTAGGGAACTACTGCTGTTATACCCACTCTGACATGTCAAAATAAGGCCCGAACAAAGCACATTTATCTTTTAATTCTTTACAACTGACAAATAACTTTTAGAAAGGTTTATTTTGGGCTAACTACCGATCTAGGACGACAACTAAGCTAGTTTCGACCTAGACCTTGACCCTGACTCCACAGCCCCGACACATAGAAGCGCCCGCAGACGTCGCTCCTGCTGCACGTGGCTGGGTCGCCGGTACTCACTTGCGGATGGTCTCGGTGCGCTCATTGGCCCGCTGCAGCGCACGTGCCGCCTCGTCGCGCGCGCGGTCCAGCTCGCCGCCGATCTGCGCGCACTCGTGCATCTTCTCCTGCAAGCGCTTCTCGTTGGCCAGCACCGACTCCTCCATGTGGATCACGTTCGCCCTGAGAAACGACACATTAAAGATCCGGACGTCTATTTAGTTCTAGTGTATCTAGTTTCTAGATAAATTATTAAAATACTACTTTGTCTATTGACAAAGTAGTTGTGTGAATACAAATGTTCAGGTCCTAAACTAACTACCAACTGTTATATTGATGTTTTGATGCAGTCTTTTTGCCCGTATTTTGAAAGCCTTAGAATTAAAAGAAGCTTCAACATTTGAAGATCTTATCCTATTACCAATAGTTAGCAACTATTACTTCAACCGGGCTTATCTGAGGAGGACATAACACTACCTTAGCAACAATGTTAGTACTCACTTGAGCCTCTCAATCTCCGCCTTGAGGGACATGTTGATCTCGGTGAGCTGCGCTATCCTCTGCTGCAGGAGCTGCAGCTGCTTGTCGTCCGTGACCTTCTCCTGCTTCTCCGGCTGCTTCATACTGTTGTGCAGCAGAATGTGGACCTGCGAAAATACAAGATACTTTAGTGCCTTTAAATCGTTGAAGTCTAAAGTTTTCGTGTTTTGCTGTTATTTCACTTAAGGTTCGGTAGGACAGAGTACTGGTTGACGCCCCGGGTGTCGGGAGTCGCAGGGCGATCCCCGGCCACCGTCGGTGCGGGTCTGCGAACGGCGAGCGTTGGATGGCTCGCTGTCCGATCACCACCAGGCCCGGGTCGATGGCGCGTTGTGTTTCACGCGCGCCTCAAAGAGATGTCAGGATAGAATACGGCGCCCGCTAGGGCCAGAGCCTGCCAGGGTTGCGGAATTTGTTCGAAAGAGTCACCGCGGCCCTGGAACGTAAAAGGCTTTAGAAGAAATACGGATGGGTTTTAGTCAGTAAGAGTCTGACACGCCCTTCTGCTCCGCCCAGAGCGGAAGAAGTCATTTGAAGATTTTCTATCTTTTAAAAAAAAGGACAGTACTGAAGATTTCTATGTAATTTGCATATTATTTGAATTATTATATATTTACTTATCATTATCCTTCGTATGAAAGTATCATTCAACAATATGGCAGTCAAAGAATATTCATGTATCGATGTTTTTAACAATCTCGGTACCCTGGGGTCTCGGCTCTTTGATAGGCGTACAAGAGGCCGAAACCAACCGGCAGAGCATATGCATAGCTCTCACGGAATGGGGTAACAACCGACGATTATTATCCCTGTATGCAAAGTAAGTAGAGGTACCCAAGGATTCCCGGAAAACTATTAATTCATGAATGATAATTATGACAGTTGTCAGTGCCGCTTCTGCATACTCCTGATCACCTAATCACCAAACTGTTGATTCATATTTTTTTTCGTATAAGTTACTTACCTTCTCCCTGGCACAGTTGAGTTCCCTGGCGAGCTGCTCCGAGTTGTGCTCGGCCAGCGCCTGTGCTTGCTGGGCGTCCTTCAGCCTCATCTGCGTCGCCTTCAGTAGGTCCGGGATCGGCGCCAGCTCTTGCAGCTTCTCTTGGAACTTTATCTGAGGAGCGGACGAGAGTCTCGTTATGAGGAGCTGCTAAACCCGACTCCGACAAAAGTAACCCTGATAACCAGTGAAACTTCTAGCACTCGCAATAAGTACTTTTTGCTCAAAAAATGGACAACAATATTGAAAAACACGAAGAGCCAACACATGAAACATGGTGCCAAAGTGGAGCCCAAAAACGTTGGCAGTCTACTTAACTGTGGGACACCTACATGAGATCTACCTTAGCTTAATATTTTGGGAATTACAATATAAAATTATAAAGTCATTTTTCCTCTTTGAAAACAGCGTTTTTACTTTATTTTCCACAGCTGCTCTGTTAAAAAAATCTTAAGGTGAAAAATTGTAAAAATACAGATTAGTTACAGAGTAGTTGTAGATATCTACACAATAACTAATACATGTTTATTTACTTTCATTAAGTTCATTGTGATCGACCATCATCAATAATTATTTTCTAAGGGAAACTTAAAAAAAAATTGTGTTTATGTTAAGCTTATATTTTCGAAATGTGTGTTTTTAAACTTTCGATTCGATGACTTTTGATGACAATGACTTCCTTTCTCCAGTTCCGTTTTTTGTGTTTCTTAGCCTGTATTAGATTTGACGCGACGTCATTTCAAGTCTATGTGACTCCGAACATTCATACAAATCCAATGACACCTCTTTGACAAAGAAAAAGGCTGTTTTCTTGTAGGGAAATGGCATTGTGCGCATGTTCCACTTCTACAGCGACAGTTGACAACATATTTTATTACCTGCTAGTACATTCCTTCCAATCTCGATGTTTGAAACTGAGTAAATACTTATAATCATCGTTAAATAAGATATCGATATATATGTAGGTCTGTTTGTACATTTCCATGTATCTAACCTATCTACTTTTTATTTACTTACTATTAACGCCGCAAAAATATCTTTTAAGATTTTTTGTGCCAAAACCAAACCGTTGCCGCAGTTCACGCCACTCACAATAGAAGAAGTTATCAAGCCATCGACCAATGAAAACTATCTAGGATTACATGTAGACGACAAGTTCACTTCATATTAACCATATCAAAACAAAGTTAAAGTCATTACTGGCAGCATTATTAAACTGCATTCCAAAAGAAGTACGTTAAATGATATAGAACTCTCTGGTTAAATATACCTAATATTTAATTGAGCTATGGGGTTCCATAGCCACATATATGAATAGCCGCGAAAACTTACCTAGACCCACTACAAAGAACACAAAACAAAATTATAAAAACATTATTTCACTACCTATTTAACTCCGACAAGAATACTATACGATAAAACCAAACTACTCAATATAACTCATCTTTACAAATACTCCACTTGCGTCCTTATTAAGAAAATCATCACCAAATCTGTTCAATCGAACATACAACTACATATGAGAATTATAACATACAACGTAAGGAATCAAAACAAAATCCAGTTAAAACCAACGCCCGCTCGCACTAATGATGGCAAAAAATAATATTGGTTGAAGGAGCACGGCTGTTCAATAGTTTACTGGAGGATATAAAAAAATGTGACAATAATAATATGAACACATTCAAACGCAGGATAAGGCAATACATCACAACATCTGTGTGATGTATAGTCATCTATGTTCACATATCATCATCTTGTCTCTGTCATTTATGACCTAGACTAGAGTCAAGAGTAAACCCATATTAAAAAAAAAATAAAAAAAATACATCACAAAATAATTTTAGGTGTTTTTAAAGATTGACATTGATCTTGCATTTTAATGTTATCTGGCAATTTATTATACATATATTGCATCACCTTCGTACATCAAATTTTTTTGCCACAGAGGGTGCGGTATATCTAATATATAAAATTCTCGTGTCACGGTATACGTTATTGAACTCCTCTGAAACGGCTCGACCGATTTTCGTGAATCTTAGCGTGCATATCGGCTAGGGTGGAGAATCGGACAACATCTATTTTTCATCCCCCTAAATGTTAAGAGTGGTCCACCCCTACATTTATTTTTAATTTTTTAAACAATTTTTTTTGTTTTTATTTTTTTAGAACGTGGCATTAAAAAATACATACAACCCTTAATTTTCACCTTTCTATCACCAACCCCTATAAATTAATAGCAATATTAGGGCTTTAATTATTTTCTCCTCTCGGCGGTCGATAATTGATCATTTACCACTCGATCAAAACATAGATCGGGGATACCAGTGAGCGTCGCGGGCGTGAGCGACCCCACGGATATAGCTAATGCTTTTCAAAAACATTTTAATGTAAACTCGGCAAACCGTCAAATAGAGGCACGGGGTTGGCCGTGACCGGGGCTCCTCCTGTCAAGTTCTCCGCTAAAGAAGTCGCGAGAAGTATATAGAACATGGTGAGGGGAAAGTCCCCCGGTCACGACGGCCTCAGCGTCGAACATCTTAAATACGCTGGGGTACACCTTTTATTANCACGACGGCCTCAGCGTCGAACATCTTAAATACGCTGGGTACACCTTTTTTTATTTATTTTTTTATGGATGGGAAGTCATCAAATGACTTCTTCCGTTCTGGGTTGAGCGGAAGGGCGTGTCAGACTCTTACTGACTAAAACCCATCCGTGTTCCTTCTAAAGCCCTTTGCGTTCCAGGGCCGCGGTGACTATTTCGAACAAATTCCGCAACCCTGGCAGGCTCTGGCCCTAGAGGGCCCCATCTTCTATGCTGACATCTCTTTGAGGCGCGCGAGAATCACAACGCGCCATCGACCCGGGCCTGGTGGTGATCGGACAGCGAGCCACCCAACGCTCGCCGTCCGCAGGCCCGCGCCTACGGTGGCCAGGGATCGCCCTGCGACTCCCGACACGCCCGGGGCGTCTTCTCCTGTTTATTTTAATTATTTTTTTTATTTTTGGCAAGGCCAAGGCCTTGCCTTTCCCTCGCGCGGCCCGCCTCCTCCTTCGCTAGCATTACTGCTTCGCAGAAGGAGATGACCGCTTCCCAAGCCCCCCGCTCCGGACCATGGATTCGAGAGGAAGAAAAAAAAACGTTTTTATACAATTAATCCCATCCAAATTCAATAGTTTCCAATATATCCGTGTCTTATTTAGAAAAAATAGTTTACAATTTCACGCGATATTTTACAATCTCACGACGTTTGCCATTTTCCGGTGACATATATATATAAATATATATTCAAAGTATAAATATATATATATATATATTTGGTACTTCGAGCCGGATATGATTAATTAGTACTTGTATTAGATAACACACTATTGTTGGCCTTGATAGTTCTTAATTAACATGTGAATGTGTTATAACCTTTGTTTAAGCTTATAATTCTCGACGTACTGCGTATCAAAATACCCATTGTAAAAATAAAAACTTACTAATTAAGGACTAAAGAAAACATCGACTTCGCTGTTATGGTGCCCATGTCACCGGAAATTTTGTAATAAATCTTTATTCGATTATAATTACTCGATATACATTATGAAAAAATCGTTTTGTATACAATAAATCCCATCCAAATTCNGTCACTGATGACTTAAAAGACAATGTAGACATAGACAGGGAGCGCAGGTCGCTGGCTGTTCGTTGCAACATGCTGGCCCGCAGGTTTGCACGCTGTACTGAATCGGTAAAGATAACGCTTTTTAAGGCCTTCTGCCAGTCGTTATACACGTGCAGCCTGTGGACCAAGTATACCCAGCGGGTATACAGCGACCTGCGCGTACAGTACAATAACGCATTCAGGGTGCTTTTGGGGTTGCCGTGGCGATGTAGCGCGTCAGGGATGTTCGCGGAAGCGTGCGTAGACGGGTTTGCAGCGATCATGCGAAAGCGATGCGCTTCCATGATGGCGCGCTTGCGCTCCTCCTCCAATGGCATCCTGAATGTGTTTGCGGACTGGTGGGACTCTCTCCTCTTACAAAGGTGGGTAAGTGTTCAGACACACTTATCCAAATAAACTGCTGTACACTGTTGTTTATTATTATAAATTTAATTTAATACTAATATTAGGCTAAGTTGTACAACTACTAACAATAAATGGAAGTAATTCTGAAATTAAATATTTTAATTGACATGAATTCAATCCTAGGAAGTCTATTTATTGGGGAAGGCTATAGGCTATATAACATCACGCTACGACCAATATGAGCCGAGCATTCATGAAAAATGTGACGCAGACGAAGTTGCGTGGGTCAGCTAGTCTTATATATAAAATTCTCGTGTCACAATGTTATGTTATATACTCCTACGAAACGGCTTGACCGATTTTTATGAAATTTTATATGCATATTCAGTAGGTCTGAGAATCGGCTACTATCTATTTTTCATACCCCTAAGTGATAAGGTTTGTCCACCCCTAACATTTATTTTTTTATTTTTTGAATAAAATTTATTTTTTTATTTTTTTACGATGTTGCATTAAAGATACATACAACCCTAAATTTTCACCCTTCTATCACCAAACCCTATTTTTAATAGCGATATTAGAACTTTATTTTCTACTCTCGGCGGTCGATAAAAATAGATTATTTACCACTCGATCAGTTATTCTTGACTATACCTATAAAATCACGCTACGACCAATAGGAGCCGAGCATGAAAATTTGACGCAGACGAAGTTGCGTGGGTCAGCTAGTTCTATTAATTCCAACCATAGCACTTTCACTGTATTACTGAAAAATGTTCAAGAGGTCATTTCTGCAACATTTTTCGGTAGGTAATATGTGAATGATGTCCTTTAACGAGTCATGTGGGAGCTACGAAGGTAGAATATCTTTACACAATGACATCACCTGCCAAGCGCAAAACCCTCTTCATAGTCGGGTAAAACATGGTTCATTAATTTCAAAAAAACGTCCCCAAATAATAACTCCAAAAGTTTACACAAGTACGACTGTGTTCTGCAAATCAAAGTAACTTTAAATTAATCCGTGCGACACTTTTGATCCGCGCTCTACACAGAAACACTATTACATTGTTAAACTAGCTATGATTCGTGTGCATAGAATACGCAAACTTATCCCAGTAGAATAAAGCTTAATTGAGTATCTATCTTGTATTAAAACATCGCATTCATACACAAACCAGACTGAATGCCGCTTCAGTACAACACAGTAAGTAGCACTCCCATTCGCACATTCAATGGGTACTCTCCACCTGTACTACCAGAGTAAGTACCTACTTCTGATTATTGGGGTACAGGAGATGCTACATAGATGGCGTTTTGCCCAACATTCAGTTTCAGCTCTCGATTTATATGTGACTAGATGGCGTTTTAGATTTGGGTCCACTTTCTGAATCGCGCAATAAAGATTCTCCGCGAGCGAATGACCCTCGCCCGTACTTCTCATTTCGTTGTCTTCTACAGGTCGATTTGGCCGGAACGGTCCTAATTGACTCGTAGGAGATTCTAAAACTTTGATGTAAATACTGAATGAAGTATTGTCAGTGTATTTGTACCTGATATTACTTTGTTCATTGATATGAGTGTACGTACTACGTACCCACTCATATCGATTTTTCAGTCCTTACAGGACAGATTGAATTCGTAGCGGCGGTCGGCATTCATTTTCTTAGTTAAGCGATTACTTGCGCTGTGTAACTGTGTAACTGATCATTTGACTGATGGTAAATGTTATTTGTGTTTAAATAACTCTTTTACACGTCAATCTTTTTTTGTCATTTTAATCTCGATGAGGCCGGTGTTTCTTTCATGTCGTCGGTCATCAGCTTACAAAATATTATTTTAACGCGAAGTAAAAAATGGGTAAAACATAAAGTGTTGTAACTACAAGAATGACTAGGAATTAATGACTATTCCCAATTATTAAAAGATGGATTTTCCTTCAAAGTTAATTTTTTTTTATCTTGAAGAACATTTTTTTTTTCTATGGTTTGACACAATATTTACAAGTAGATAATTATATAAATTCTGATGTTTAACAATATTATTTGTTGAAAGTGGGTAATTGTTAGTTTTTTGGAGTATTTAAAAGTGTGTTGGTGAGGGGTTAGTCTAGAGGGGGTGTGTACGTTCGTAATGCTTTAGAAAACCTGTCAAGAAAGGGAGAAGTCTCGTTTTATTTTTTTACTAGCTTTTGCCCGGGACTTCATACGCGCATATCCCGTTTTTTCCCGATCCTGTATAGCTCATAACCTTCCCCATAAACGTGGCTATCATATACAAAAATATTTTTCCAAATCCGACTGTTAGTTCCAGACTCTTCAGCTTTATTATATAAGTACCATAGATTATTATTTGATACGGCTTTACTGTAGCGGTCTCGGTGAACTTTGTTCCGCCCAGGTTAAATTGAAGCCGTGTTTTATTTTTTTGTCATGTATTAGAAATGGCATTGTATTCTAAAATGATTTTTATATTTTTTTTTAAAATTTTCCAATACCTATTTTAATAGTTATTACTTTTTTAATTTCGTTAATACTGATCGACAATATTAGAACTATGAAATTGAAATTAAATTTAATGGGTTATTTTTATATCTACAAGTAGCCTGTAACTTATCTTGGTTTTTAAAATGTTCCAGTCACCTTCAGATGTTTTGCAATAGTTGCAGAAAGTACAGTGAACACGTTGTTTTCCACGAAGTAAACTAACTTGCCATAGTGCATTGAATTTCGGGAATATTTAGCATGAGATCGACCTCTTTTAAGTATCCAACAGGCAACAGTAGATAGCTAACTTGGCACCAATTGAATAAAAAGAGCTCTATGCGAGTGCAAAAAGTGTATTTCGAGCGGTAAAGAGGTGGCTCATCAGTCCTTCATATTTTGCGTCTCTTTAGTTTCCGAGCAAAATGACGAACATTTCTAAAAAAATGAGGGCGGTCGAACAAAAGTAAGTATGAGGTTAACATGAGGGTGGGTAGGTAGAACTATCTAGAAAAGCAACTGAATTTCATAATTTAAACAAAATGACTGTTCATCAGTGTACTTGCTATCGAGGCTGCGAAAAGAAAGCTTTCACCGGAAGTAGTAAACTCTGAGTTCCGAACGTCCGTAGGAAATGTGGAATCCTTATAGGATCGAGTGTACACGACTGACATTAGAAGCTGGCAATGTCCGGTGTCCGCGGCTCGTCCGCCATCTGTTCGCGCCGGTGTGGCTGATGCTTGAGCAAAATACTGCATAGTTGCTAGTTTTATGGTTGCTTTTACTTAAGAATATTCATTGTATATTGACAAGCACTTCTCGCCATCAAACTAATCAGTTTGGCGAGTAAAATTGTATTGAAAACAAATAGATTACCTACCTGTTTCAGAATAATAAAAAACTCGTTTGTCTGTCTAGCTGGCTGTCTGTCTGTCCGCCTGTCACAGTCAAATTTCTCCGAATCCACTGGACGGATCCCGTTGGTACTAATATTTACTTGTGACCCAAACGCGGGCGCTTTACGTAAGTTACATACATTTTGAATATTCATATTCATATTCATTTATTGCGTTTCATGTTGTTTACAGGTTGTTACATTATGATAGTTCCAAACAATGAACCCTGCTAGGGCACAGCAATGTATAGGCGACAGGTTTTAATTTATTTAACATGCTATCATTATTCATTATTCACATAATTTGTTGATATAGAATAATTTAAAAAAAAATATTATTATTAAGTATACATTATGTCATTCTTATAAACTAAATAAGTAAATTATCATTTTCATATTACAATCTCACAAAAGTTAATTTAATGTCAATAGATTAGTTTTACATATAATATGTCACATTTTCAGATAAAATAAAAAAGAAATAGAAAGTAATCACTAAAAATACAGGAGTGAGGCAGTAGCGGACTGATGTCTTATAGAGTACCTAGTTGTGTATATGTAATGTGTTCAAGTCGATATTAATTTATTTATTTCTCAGTTAAAAATTCTTTTAGGCTATAATATGATTTTAAGTTTAAGTAGTTTTGTAGGTCATTTTTGAATTTGTTGTCGTACTCTGTATCCTTAACTGAATTCGGGAGTTTATTATAGATTTTAACGCACATAGCCAGAGGCCCAGAACGAAACATAGCTAGTCTTGAAGTTGGTACCGCTAATTCGTTTAGATATCGATTTCTAAGACTGCGTTGCTGTGGGCGTTGCTGTTTTGCTAGCGGAAAGAGCGATGGGTATTTTCTCACAAATTTACTAGCTTCTAGGATATAAATACCTGTTAGCGTAAGAATTTTATGTTCTATGAAGTATTGTTTGCAACTTTCCGTGCGTTCTATATTTACTAGGATTCGAACGCATTTTTTTTGTAAAATAAATAGTCGCTCTATATCTACACTATTTCCCCACAATATAATTCCATAGTTTAGCCACGAATATGCGTATGCGTAGTAGGCTGAAAGAGCTGTTTTGAAGTCGGTTGCTTGTTTTAGTTCTCTGAAGGCGTATGTAAAGCTAGCCAATTTATTTGATAGGGTTTGTATATGACCTTTCCAGTTTATATTTGTATCAACAGTCAGGCCTAGCAGTGAAAAGTCGTTTACACATTGTAATTTTGTATTATTATATGAGAAGTCGATATCTACCTTTTCTTTCTGATATGGTCTATATTGCATCAGCTTCGTCTTCGAGAAATTTATTTCTAGATTATGGTCTTTCAACCATGCCACTATATTAGTAAGAATGTCATATAAGATTTCATTTAGGGTCCCGTTATTATCATAAGGAAGAATTATTGAAATGTCGTCAGCAAATAGGACGCTGTATGAATTTATTTCTTTAGGGAGGTTATTTATATATATTAGGAACAATAGGCACCCTAAAACACTACCTTGAGGAATCGACATGGTTACTTTTGCTCTATCAGATTTAACACGCGTTATCTGGCCAGTCTGTGCATCTTTATAATCTACTTCTACATATTGTTCCCGATTTTCTAAGTAAGAGCAAAACCATTTGTAGGCTGTGCCTCTGACACCTATTTCATATAATTTATTTAGAAGGATCTTGTAAGACACTCTATCATAGGCTTTGCTCATGTCTAGTAAAATTCCTACTGCGTGTTTTTTATTATTTATTATATTTAATGCTTCTTGTATGTATTTGAATATTGCCAGTGTAGTAGTAATATGGGTCACACTTTTGGAAAAATAACCAGAAAGAAATGACTATTTTATTTTAATTTGTTTTCAGTTTCGAGGCGTAAGAAACGCCTCGTTTCGCTTGTATACTTCTTAAACAAATATTTATTACTCTTATTTTTCCTAGCCCTGCTATTTTTTAAGCTTTAATTTGTCTAAAAAGTAAAAGTTTTCCATGCTTGAAAAAATAGAAGTTAAGTTTACACAGAGAGATGTCGGCAGAGTAGACCGACAGTCAATCTTCATGAGTAATAATAAGTTACATTGAAACGTTATGCTGTGTATTTGTTTGTAAGAGGTAGACTGTAGAAGATTGAGTCCATTTATTTCACTGACAGGATGATTCTATCGCTTTCGCAACTTTAATACTTTCTAACCCAAAAATAAAACACAGACACCAAATGCATGTGATAAAGCAAAATGATGATTTTTCTACACATCACGCTACATGATATGGTATGTTTTCACCTTGTAAACATATATGATAATATCATGATCATTCCATTGTCTTACTAACATAAAAATGTGTCATCACAGCATCCCCATCTTTCGTGGCCCGCAGTATGTTCGGTGTTTTCACCGAACATCTTAAGCAATATCGGCGTAACGCGTTGACCTAATTTCCTTTCTTATTAAACACAGTTTTTACTTATAACTTTACATTATATTCAGTGCACTTTGGTGTACCGCGTCAGCCGGGTGTATTCTAACATTTTATCAACATTTAATTTAACATTTTAACATTAAGGACAGTTTGAGAGTGACTCAATAAATAGTGTTCAAACATAACATTTGTTTCTTCTCAAAAACACCGACACCTTGCTACGTACCCCGACAATATTACTTACTTGGTAATATCAATATGTACTGAAAAACTTTTACTTTAAAATACTGAATGTTGTTGTTTTCTTAGCGCTACGTCAGAAAGCATGCGCACTTCAAAGTTAGCAACAAGAACTTGTGCACGTAATTCTTATTTTTACTGAAGGATCAACATCTTGTTACTTGTAATGCATAAAGAGAACAGTCTCTATACCTTTTCGAATTACTACTTAAGTACGGACCAAACCGATATTCTCATTTCTCTATTTATTGTTTGCTTGGTTTTATTTCCCTTTTAGTTTTACAAACACCTAATAAGTTTTTGAAAACTTATTTTCTTGTAAAAATCCTGAAATAGCCCCAATAAAAAACTAAAACCCAGGCAATAAGAGGGCTCAATGCGTGAATGAAAGAGTTTCAAATTGTACCGTTTGATACATTAATTAGGGCATAATGTGATGGTCACAAATATATTTTTGTCATCATTTTAAAATGAAGTTATTAAAGAAAATATTTCCGAATATCTCCGAAACTATTGATCCAAAAATTGCAAACAAAATAGGTTAAAACCAGGTTATGATAAAAATAATAGATCTTAGCCTATAGATTACAGGAAAACCTGTAAGAATGTGGAAAAAAAACATGTAAAACAAAATGAATTGTTCAACTATACTTGGCACGCGACTCCGACCCGCACTCGTACGGTTTTTGCTAATTATTAATTTGTGATTATAATTTTAATCAATGCATAAATACCTACTGTACAGAATCAAATGAAAAGATACCTAATAATCAAAACCGATTCCCACAGTGGCATCATATCGCTAGCCATGTAACCGAGTTACTTCTGTCTATATATCGTACGTGGCTAAATGATAAGTCGCTAGGGCAGATCTTTGGGGTAAAGCAACATTTACCGAGGTTGGTACGTATATATATATTATACGGTATAACGATGGGTGACCATCATTATACCATGTTACCCAGTTACTGGCTTGTCAGAAAGGTAGTCGCTTCACGTGAAATACTGATATTCAGCTGAATCCGGTTTGACTGGTAGCCGACCCCAATATAGTTGGGAAAAGGCTAGGCAGATGATGACTACTCGTCTACGAGGGTCACTGTACCTTGACTTTCTGGATCTCAAGGTTGATCTGTTCGCTGATGCGGCTGTTGTCCATGTCCATCATGTCCATCTGCCGGCGCTGTTCCTCCACCAGCTGTTGTGCGTGCAGGTACTGGGAACAAAATAAAGTGTAGGAAGTTGAATTGAAAGTATAGATAACAACAGCCCTAATTCATAAAAAAAAACAATTAAGTTCTATCTATAAAAAGCTTTTAAATCATTCCAAGACCAGGTAATGCCATCCAATTCCGACGATGTAAACGGGATAGTCCTATACGCTATGTATAGCTCCGTCTCTCTCTTGGAGCGGAATCTCGATCGTTTTAAGACTTAATTGTAGGGCCCCAGAGCTTTCTTATTTCTCACTAACAAAGTGGGTGGGATAAAAAAATGTCGAGGAGCTCGTGGCTAAAGAATAACAGCCGCACGGGCCGATCAAGGTTAAGCAACGCTTGTCAAGGTTGGTCTGTGGATGGGTGATCATCTTAACATACCAAGTCTCCTCCGTGCCTTTCGTGTCATTTGTAGATATTTGGCAGTCGTTACGGATTGTCAGAAGCCAGTAAATCTGACTCGTCTTGCCAAGAACTACCGTGGTGCCTAGTTAATGGGCTGTAGAGGTCTGGTAGGCTGCCGCTCCACGCAAAATACTGGTATTCAGCTGAATCCGGTTTGACTCGAAGCCGACCCCAATATAGTTGAGGAAAGGCTTAGAGGCAGATGACGAGTGTGTGGGATAAAAAACAAATCTGCTGTTCAGTATATTTTGTCGAGTTATGTGCACGGAAATGTATGGGGGAGTCGAATTTTTTTTGGCGATTTCGGTTTTGGTCCCATAGTATAAGTTGTTCATCCCTTAGGAGGTATTGCGCGTATTCTATTACAGGTAGTACTATAATGTTATTTACATCATAGATTTACTTTGAAATGAAGTAGGTATACTTTTTTCTATTTAGTTTAGACCTTGGCATTTGCCATAGGTCGCAAAAATAACTATAGGATCAGTTATACTATAGTTAGATACACGTTTGATAAAATAATTAAATCATAATACCCACTCAGTCCGGTTTCATCAGATGATGATATATTAAGTCCGCTTTTACGCAGCGTAATATTATTCGCTTTCATTTCAATATTCAAATAACCTTTCAATCAAAATGAACTGCACCGATATTAGATTAAACACACGTCACTAACCCACAATGACAAACAATCGACAACGTCATTTAGTCTCGGTGAACGAGTTAACTGCGTCTGTCTACCTTTATCATTCATTTATTTAGGTTTCTGTGGGTAAAATCATAATTTTTTACGAGTTCAGTGAACGAGACAAACATAACGTGGAACTAGTCAATAGCGTGAATATCCGATTAATTTTTAAAACATTAAAAATCTATCACAAGGCGTTAGATGAACGTGTTTAGCCTAATACAGTACACAACTTAGCTATCATACCATATGCCCTGATGGTTGAATTTATAAAATACGAGCTGCCGTCCGCGACTCCGCCCGAGTGAATGTCGAAAATTATCACAAGGGAACATACTCCTGGGATAAAATTCGATCTTATGTCCTTTCACGGGACTCAAACAATCTCTATACTAAATTTCATTGAAGTCGGTCCAGCCATTTGCGCGTGAAGAAGTAACAAACATACACACATACTCACAAACTTTCGCCTTTATAATATTAGTGTGATATGATATGATGTGATATGATATGATAATGATGATGATGTTTAGAGTGATTAGTGTGATATATAAGTGTGACAATCCATTTGCAAAGGAATGTGAGTGTGTGTGTGTGTCTATAGCTTTGCAGTTACTTATTAAAAGAAAGTCGTAAGTTTAACCGATGTGTCAAACTATTGCTTTGTGAGATTGAGACTGCACACATATCTGCTACCTTGGGTATGTACCTGCCTACGTTTTGGGACACGCAAATAGCTTACAGTTTCTAACAATATACTACTACTGATAGACTGCTTGGCCTTTCAAAAATGCCTATTGACAGGCATTTTTGAAAGGCCAAGCA
The DNA here is from genome assembly GCA_002192655.3 of Mamestra configurata. Lineage (NCBI taxonomy): Eukaryota > Metazoa > Arthropoda > Insecta > Lepidoptera > Noctuidae > Mamestra > Mamestra configurata. The sequence continues at coordinate 86,345 of NDFZ01005213.1, read as the reverse complement.
GTCTATGATGATTGAAATGAGTTTGAAAGTAACTATCTTCTTCAGAATAAGTTATAATACTTAAGGGATGGTAAGGTAACTTCAGATCCCAGAAATTGTAGCTGCCTCACTGTCCCTTTTGTCCACAATGTCAAATACCTAGGGGTTCTCATTGATGAGCATCTAACCTGGCGAGCCCATACCGAAACACTGACCAGTCGTATTAGAAAACTAATTTATATTTTTAGTCAGCTCAGATATTCGGCTGAACCTGAGACCTTGTTTCTTGTATACAGAAGCCTCTGTGTTAGTGTTCTCACCTATTGTATTCCTGTCTGGGGAGGAACCCACAAAACATTATTACTGCAGGTTGAACGAGCCCAGAGGGCTATTTTAAAGGTTATACGGTTCAAACGCAGAGACTACCCTACTGCTTTGCTCTATTCCGAGACCCAAGTACTCACGGTCCGCCAACTCTTCGTTTTGCGAGGTATACTGCGTCGGCATTCCTCTCTTCCGCTTGAAAAAAATATTCTATCTAAACGCAAAGGGCTTCCGGTCTGTGACCCTGTACGATGTCGGACAAAATTCGCAAGCAGTCATTACACTGCTCTAAGTGGCCGTATCTACAACAAAGTGAACAGCCAAATTGACATATACGCCTTACCCAAGCACAAATTAAAATACAGACTCACTAGTTGGCTGCAAAACCTAACATACGAGGACACTGAAGACATTCTTGACATTATCACGTAACACCTTGATTTGTATACCCTTAAATTTTTCAATATAATTATTAAACATTAATTAATTTGGCTTATTTGTGCCAAATTAATTAATGCTAATATAATAAACAAATAGATAACACACAACCTTACACTCTATACAACAAACACACACATTAACACTTACACTAAATCACATACCTTCATAATTATTTACAAAAATATTACACCCATTCACATCACAGTATTCCCTATTCTCTCCTGTCACTAGTACGTAACCAATTCTGACATAGTATTACGGAGTGGAGACCTGGTGACCTGAAACACAGGCCATTGGCCTAGCTTAGGCACCAGTCCCCACAATATTTTCATTGTTGTACTACTTGGCAATTAAATATGTAAATGTTTCTGTTAAATATCGTGGTGAAAATAAATAAACGTATTAAATAAAAAAAAATAAACGTATTAACTGAACTGTGCCTACCAGAAATGTGGACCAAACTGAGGACAATATTGACCATTGAAGATTAAGCAAATATTGTCAAATAAGATAAATTTACATGATCAATTACCTTGACCCTGTAATCCTGTAGTTGATCATTCTGTTCCTTCATCAGCGTCCTGAGTTCATCTATTTCCTCCCGAGCCTCTCGGTAGCACTGCTTCAAGGACCTCACGTTAACCTCTTGTTCCAGCGCCTGCTCCTTGGTGCCCAGCAGCATGTTGGTGTGGTTCGTCAGGCCTTCGAACTTCATCTCCAGTTCTCTTAGCTTGTTCTGTACCTCTCGGTGCTGACATCTCTCTTTCTCCAGCTCTTCTTTCTTCTTCAGTAAGTCTGCTCGGAGCATTGCACACTACACAGGAATTATGTGTTAATCATCGCTGTTTTTTCGCAAACTGCAGCCGGATAGTTTGATTGCCTGGCCGTAGCTTAAAGTGTTTAGAAAAACAGTGAAACAGTTGGTGCGGTAAACCACATTTCAATATTAAGCAGTTTTTCGTGAAAATAGAAAAATGCTCAGAATAAGGGTACTAATTAGTTACCGGTACGAAATAGTTTACATGTAGTTCAACGCTTGTTGAAATTATACAGAAAGAAACGATGGGTTTCCAACCAAGACAATTTTAAGGCCAAATTATTTACTTTCGGAGTAAGTTATTTCGGAGTAAGTTATTTCGGAGCAAGTCACACAAAGGCCCATTTGCGCCGGAACTTTAACTCAGAGTGAGTTGCTATCAGGAAGTTTCGAGTAAGTAACAAATATTTCGTGCATAATGGGCCCGTATTAGCAACTCACTTGGAATTAGTCAGATAACTCTAGCTGGTAGGTGTAAGCGGACCTAGATTTATTAAAATTTCAGTTATAGCCTTGGTAGCAAAACTGTTCTTAAAATAGCTTGAGGAGTTCAAGCGGGCTCAGTGAAGTATCTAAAGGCTTTGCTCATATCAGATACCTCTGTAACTTTGAGCTTGAAGTTCTCCTCGGTCTGCTTTAACTGCAATGTTAGTTTGACTACTTCTTTTTCAGCGGGTGTCTGTGGAGTTAACAATTAAATAGATCAGTGTTAAATATAAAAACAAATGTGTGTACACACGTAAGAAGTGAAACTCCTTTATGACCTTATTTTTCGAAAAATGAACTACTTTTGTTTTAATTTTTACTTTGTAAAAACAAAACACAAATTAACAACAAACAACAACACAACAACAACCACAAAACAACTACAACAACAACACACAACAACAATAACTACCACAACAACAACAGATTACTATCTCTATTACAAAAAACGGTCAAGTCTAGTGGTGGGAGTAAGTCCGCTTAAACGACATGCTATCAAGAAAAAGATGGCGCGTAACGAAAAACTGTGACGCGTAACCGAGAAATATGACGGTAATTTTTTTTCTAACGCCGATAAAGAAGTTTCACTTCAATTATGTCTAGTAAAGGTCAGAGCTGATCTTTAGACAAAGTGCAAATACATACAACTTTGTCCTGACAGGAGTTTCGCCACGATATTCTTACAACTTTGGTATAATACAAATAATGAACTAAAACGTCAAAATATTCTCACCGGTGGTGCGCTCGGATTGCATGGTGCAGGGCAAGGTGGACAAACACCACACTGCAAAGAAAAACAGACAGTTAACAGATCAGATAATTAATGAAAATGAAATATAAAAATAGTGCAGTTTAAAAATGAAGTACTTACAGCTCTCGCCATTGGTGGCACTGGTGGACCCGGCTGGAAATAGAAAGCAAACATGATGTGTTTGTAGTTTAAATAATCTAAATCATTCAGGCGAACGACCTCCTCTGCTAAAACATAAGCTGCCCCTTAACAGCTTCCTACGAACTCCGACAATTTACCGGGTCATTTTATTTACAGCGAGTGATTCGCTATCTAAAAGAACCAATTATCAATTAATATTAAATTAGGATAATCCTTCCACTCTGTCTTCTCATAGAAGTGCAAATATTTTTACATTATGTTCATCAGCAAACCAGTTCAATGTAACATGTTAATATTATGTATCCTATAGAGTAGGGTAAGGTAGGGTAAGGTAGGGTAAGCTAGGGTAGGGTAAGGTAGGGTAAGGTAGGGTAGGGTAAGGTAAGGTAGGGTAGGGTAAGGTAAGGTAAGGTAAAGTAAGGTAAGGTAAGGTAAGGTAAGGTAAGGTAAGGTAAAGTAAGGTAGGGTAGAGTAGGGTAAGGTAGGGTAAGGTAAGGTAGGGTAGGGTAGGGTAAGGTAAGGTAAGGTAAGGTAGGGTAAGGTAAGGTAAGGTAGGGTAAGGTAAGGTAGGGTAAGGTAAGGTAGGGTAAGGTAGGGTAGGGTAAGGAAAAGAAAAGAAGAAATGGGAAGAAGTTGGAGGAAGCCTTCGCCAAAGGGCACACAGACGAACAACCTAGGAAATAATGATTGTTTCTCTGACAAAAGACTATCTACTAATATAAGCGACGGCGTAGCTACCGGCTGGTCGAAGCAGGTGTTGGCGCCGGCGGTGCTGGAGCCGCGACACGACTTGATGGTGGCCGCGTTCTTCACCTGCGTCATGTCCATCTTCACGTTGCGCACGTCTAGCTCTAACTCCGTGATTTGCTTTTCCTATGAGGGAAAACAAAAATCGTTCATAATATTGGGATGGTTAGTACAGTCTATTCTCAGTATCCTTATCTGCCTCTATTGTGTCTACGTTTCTCATTCCACTCTCCTGTCGCAGGGTTTCTGTTATAAATGTAATGTGTACAATACAGCTAAATAAATAAAATGTTCTACACGAGCAGCCTGTGGGACAGTACAGCGCCTTGCGTGTGCAATATAATAATGCATTCAGGGTGCTGATGGGGCTGCCCCGATTCTGTAGCGCATCAGGGATGTTCGCCGAGTCACAAGTAGACTGTTTCTACTCTACTATGCGAAAGCGGTGCACATCCCTGGTGCGCAGGGTTTGGACTAGTTTCAACGGCATCCTGAGGGCATTCGCGCAGAGGTTCGATTGTCAGTACCTGAACCATTGCTGAATGGTTCACTTACTGAGCAATCGAAACCAGTAATATGTATATTTGGATTTTTACTTGTTTTTATGTATGTGTGTTTTTGTTATTATTTTGTTATGTGTAATTATTATGTGTAATGTGTGTGCTATGATCCATGTTGGTCGAAATAAACGTTTATTATTATTATTATTATTAATTCATCAGGTTGCAGAATACGTACTAATCCTTCGGTACAAATCTTGTAATTTTCTAATTTGCTTATAAGTTCTTCCGCATAAGAAGTATCGACAGACTGTTCGCTCTGGAATATTAAGAATTTAGTTACAAAAGTTGAATCAACATTAAAACTCGGGAAACACTATGGTGTATTCGTCAAGTTGTATTGGAGACCTGAACTCTATTTTATTGCTTCCATAATCATTTTGAATATTCGCGCATCTTTAGTTTTTAAATTTAAAGTTACTGATATCAAATATATTATGGTCCTATGAACTCGTTCTACTAGTTGACTATATCTATGAATTGAACTTACTTCTTCACAATTATCTAAATCTTGTTGACATCTGGAATCCTTGGTCACCGATGATGCATCGCCCTGAACATATAGAACTAATCAAATATTTTAAATACACAACACAACCTGCTGTCTGCTCCTAGTTATAAAACAATGAAACTGAGGATATCATCAGAAAAATCTATGAGACGCATACGCCGTAGAAGCCCATTTAGACTCTAAAAATAGCTTTGTTTTCCATCACCAGTCCACAGTAAGCTACACGAAATTTAGCGCCACTAAATGCCTTCACCTCAGGATTATTCTTATCGAGTTTCTCATGCAGCAGACTGTTCTCTCTATTCATAAGCTTCAGCTCTCCCTGTAGCCTCTTCACCTGAGCCCTGCAAGTCTCCAGGTTCTGGTCCTTAGTCATCAGCTCCTTGTACAAAATATACCTGCAAGTACGTACCTGAATTTATCCATGGTTTTGAATTTGTAATATGTAGGAGATTAAAATTTCATGTTGTGAGATTTTGTAGGACTTTGTTTAACTTGGGATGGGACTTTGACTGATGGGATGACATCTGACATCGAGATTTTAGTTTCTAATTTTAAATATATTTTGACGGATGTCGCTGAACGGTCAGTAGTGGGAAAGTTGAGGATTTGTTGAAGGTAAAAAGTACTTATTTTCAAAAGGAGGTAATAATCGTTTGGGCAACCTGGTATATCCTGCTTTCTATTACCTACTTATTTTATCCAATCCTCCTAATCCTACTTAAATTATAAATGAAGGTTTGTGAGGATGAATTAATGTTTGTGATTCTTCGACGTAAAAACTACTGAACGGATTTTAGGAACTCGTTTTTAGTAATGTAGCTTATATATAACACATATAATAGGCTAGTTAATTAAGTGGGAAGTACTAATTATAACACGTGGGCAGCTGCTACTAAAGAATATTTCATGATCATGACATCAACTAATGGACCTCTCCCTCCCATACCCTGTAATGGACTGATGTTCTCCAGAAGAGTTCTGAGAGCAAGGTTTGGAACATTTGCAATTATTGTAAAAGTTCAAGACGCGCTTATATTGGCAAGTTGGCAAGGAAGGAAAATACCTAAAAATTCTAAGGGTGTTACCACAAATCGATCGTCAATCGATAATGTCTACTACACCAATCGATCGATCGTCGATCTAAGCCCTCAATCGATGGTAGACTGAATTACTCGACGTCGACTGATAGTTTCTACTTCTATCTTCGATCAGCGAAAGCTACAAGCACATCAATCAATCAACGTCGATCGATAGCATTGATCGACGGTCGATATCCGTCGATCAGCCAAAGCTACCACACTAATCGATCAAGGTCGATCGATGTCGATCGATATCGATTGGTTTAGCCACAGCCTAATTAAACTAGAAACAAATTCTAAAAGTGGAACCTCTTGACTTCTAGATCAGCGTTATCGGCGGCAAGTTTTTCCTGCATGTCGTAGCTCTCACTTAGCTTGCGAGTCAGGTCAATCTCCTTAAAAGAAACACAAGATTCGTTACAATTGTATATTTTGCTATTTTTTTACATGTTCGTTTATGATCGATATCGTCTGGGGCAAGTTTGTGGACATACGGATTTGCTGCGCGTTTGCTGCTCGTAGACCAGCATGCCGGGGGTGCCAGGGCGCTGCGGGCCCGCCAGGAGGACTGTCGGGTGACTCATCTTCATCTCGTGGTGCAGGGGCGGCTCTAGGGAAAGACAAATAATATTTTCTTACAAGAGATTGCAGGTAATTGTTCAAAAGAGTTACCGCGGCCCTGGAACGCAAAGGGCATTTGAAGGAACACGGGTGGGTTTTTAGTCAGTACAGTCTGAAACTCCCTCCCCCTACGTTAGAGTGGGAGGAGTTATTTTCCATCCATATATAAAGGTACCTTTACCATCACCAATTTGGTCCACAACAGACGAGGTAGCTCCACTGCCTGCCTATTTCCGTTATAGACATTTTAAAATGTCACTAAACTAACCGACGAACTTTTCAGTCACAATCGAGCCAAATGAATTGAAACAGAACACAAATACACAGAACAGAAACAATCCACTAAAACGTTGGTATTCATTGCAGTTTAATCTAAAATAGTCGCAAATGTAAAAGCTCATCAGAACAATGTTGTGTCTGAAAACTGGGAAAACAATAGGACAGCTGATTACTGTAGGTGAGATTCGTGTATGATTGCAATGATTAGTTTGAATCGTGATATTTGGACAATAGTTGCAAACAATATCGCTTTAATAATATATGTGTATTTAGAAATATATAAGTATGTTTATCAGTTGTCTGGTTGCCATAGCACAGGCTCTGCCTAGTTTGGGATCGGATGACCGTGTGTGAGTTGTCCCAAGATATTATTATTACTATAAATAAACGTGGATGAAGGGGACAACGAATTTTTTAGAAAATAAAAATTGAATTTCAATGAGCTGTTTCAGTTACTGCTGCAACATGCGTTACACGTCCCTCCTAATTTTTAATTAAGGCTGACTGAGATAAACCCTTGATTCAATTTTTAAAAGAATTTGGAATTTATTTATTATACTGATATTGTTGCCATCGTGGATAGAACCTGGATGAGGCTGGCGCTGGACCGCGTGGATGGGCACAAGAAAAGAGAGGCCAATGTTCAGCAGTGATTGAAGTCGGGCTGCGAATGATGATGATAATGATGATGATTATATGTTTTCAGCATGAGCTAACTCGCGAAGCATCTGCAATTATACTAAACGTATAACCAGAGTACTTTCTCACCATAAGCACTGCCCGGCACATAGTCCATGCAGCGATCCGGCACACGTGGCTCCGGCACACGGGGCTCTAGCACACGCGGCTCGTCCCTGGTCTTCCGCAGCAGCACCTCGGGCGCCACCAGCTTCTGTATATTCCTGGTCATACGGTCGAAGCGCTCCATCTCCCGGAGAAGCAGCTCGTTCCGTTCGCCCAGCTCCTTCACGTCTGCCTCTGTTATCGTGGCTTTCTGGAACAGTCGAATGTCGCTGTAAACTTCAGAAGTAGACTGTGACACTTGTAAATGTGAGAGACACGTCCTACAAATCTTAACAACAAATAAAAATAAAATTGAGCTTTGGGGACTCACGAAAGATCAGGAAGAATGTCAATCTATGCACATAATTATAAGAGCAACTCCCGTCCTTAGTATACGGTCAGGGTCGGCAAAAATATAGCTTGTATATTTGATTTAATATTTTTCACACTAGCTCGGTGTCAGGGCTCATCCGGACCTCCGGTTCCGTAACACGCTCACCCTTAGCACCAACTTATTATAAAATTTTCAAAAGAGTAAATAAACTGCTTTCATATCACTCAACTCTGACACAACCAGCCAAAATCTGTTTCAGGAAATAAATCTCGCGCAAACCTCACCAAATTCATTGAAATATTTATGACCAAAGGATGGCTGCGAACCAGCATGAATTATTGATCAGTTTTAAAACTGGGTGATTGGCGTAAAATAATGTTGCTGCCAGTTATTATTATTATTTCGGACAACAGTGATCCATATGTTTATTAGTAAAAACTTACACACTATGATAGTACAGTAAATTAGGTGCAAACACACAATTAATCAAATCATTCAAAATCATATATTCAATTTCAAGATAGACTAGATATACAATATGTGTAATGTTGAAAATAAAATATTTAAATAACCAAATCAATTAAAATAAAATTAAAATAAATACAATCCATCACTAAATTAAAAGCCTTGACATGTAACTGCACACAATGCCACAGTATTGGGCCGCCTGTTCAGCCAGGCACCACACTCAGGATGCCGTTGCCACTGCCGCGGACACGACTCAGCAGGGACACGGCTCTCTTTCGGAGAATGGCATGAAAGCCATCGACAGTTCGACACACGCTTTATGCATTCGAAAAAGCAATACGAGTTTAAAATATTCTATTGAAATATGAATCACAATTGACGATGCTATTGACACTGTATTGCTCCGTGCTCTATTCAATCGGACAATAGTTGCTTCCTACAGGCACTCTAACTCAGAGACTGTGTGCCGAAAGACAACCCCGGTGACAGGCCTGAAATCGATGAACCACAGGCACTGAAGATGCATGAATGCAAGAAAAATAAACTCTTATTTGTTCCAAGTGTTCCAACCACTAATCAAATTGGACTTCTGCATTTCTTTATTTCGTGACACGCTGGTTATATTTGCATCGAGTTGGCTGCCAATTGACAGGGGCTACGAATATTCTAAGCCCGCGCAATATATTCGGATTATTTCAGGAAAGCTTTTAGTGAGTTCGTTAGTTATTCTCATTCTATTAGAAGAGTCGACAGGGACCGTTACGTGTGATATGAAAATTTCGGTTACAATATTAAATTGGCGGAAACGGGTTAAATAAATGGTGGAAATGTTCTAGAAAGCTTTTAAAAGTTGTTCTGGACCAGAAAATACTCCACTAAAATTCTGTCTGTCACAATCAAGACAAGCGAGCCAATATTTCATGACGATTATACACAAATTACAATATTAAGTAAACCATTACTACGGCGTTAATTAAAACCATGCTGGAACTTAGGAGACCCTTATTTAGGAGCAAAATTGATCGACGGATGCTACCTTCTGTATTTCAAGAAGCCTGTTCCTGGAGTCCCTGATGATCCTGGTACTCTTGCGGGTATCGTGATGAATGTCCCGGATCTGTCGCGACACTGGCTCATCTGGCTCAAACGTCTGAGGTGAACCTTAGGAATATTATAAAACATGTATTTCAAGTAACGCTATTTCAGTTTATATGTAGTATTATAGTAGAACGAGGAGTGTTCACTTACATGATCTTGATTTCTGAAAAAGAAATACAAGTTGTGTCATTATTTTGTTATGTTTTCGTTTACATGGATTTCAGTAGCCAGGGTGAAATGAATTAGAGAGGTATCTTTAAATGTTAAAGAATAGTATTTGTTTTTGTTCAACAGTTTTTGAAACTTTAATACTTTCTTTGCAAGTTACCTTAGGCACAATTGATCTGCCGCAGCACATAGCCCTCTCCAGTTTCCTCGCCCCCCTCTGCGAGTCTCCTGGGTCCCGCTGCGGCTGCACGCGGGCGCACTTGCTGGTGCACCGGCTGGTTTCCGGCGCCGGACTCCTGCCGGCCATGCTGTTCGGGCTGGCGCACCGGTCGCCCTTGCCCGGAGGATGTTCTAGCCGCGGAGAGGTCGGTGATTGTACATTCTCCTTAATAAGCTGTAATTTGGATTCACATTTGTTTTATTTTCATGATAGCAAGAACGGCTACCCCTCTGCTACGGCTTCCTTTTCAACGCGGTGGTTGCTGAGCTAATTCTTATTTAAATTATAGTAAAAACTGCATCGAATTGGTACAGACTAGAACATTTTTATTCGACACAAACACACAGACAAAAAAAAATTAAAATAGTTTAAAACCCCCCACGCTTTTTACAATAATGTACATTCATTTCTTTTTTACACTATTCGTAATCAAATTTATTAAATTTTATTTTCTGTTTTTAGTTGGATTTTTCTATAAAAGCGTGTTTTTTTAGTTGTTTTTAAACTAATTTTATTTTATTTTTTGTTAAAGGTTAGTTAAATAGAATATGTGTGTTTTTGTGAACAATAAAAAAGTGTGTATTTATGGATAATGTTTTGCTTTGTTCGAATATTTTTTAATTTTAATTAATTAATCCTGGCGAATCTAATTAGGATAATCGGATATTTTAATTTAATTCTTGCATTGTCATCGATCCTTGACAGGTGTGCCAAGTCTGAACTAAATCAGCAAGTTCGTCATGCTCCCTTAGATTTTACTGCTTGCGGTAGCGTCGGGGGTCGGGTTACCTCTTTCCCTCAAATATGGCGAGCGGGGTAATGGCTGATCTTTGCGTTATGCTCGTGAACGGGTGCTGCTTGTGGTGAAAGGTCGTCTTGTTAGCCATGGATTTTACTATTGTTATAACGATTATATGCTTAATGTTTAATTTTGATGGCCCTGGTTTATCACTTGTGGCGTCGAGTCACAGATCTTTTTATTAAATTCTACCCTCTGTACGTGTAAGCGGGCACACCCTTCATGTCTGGAGGCTTATTTAGTTTGATTTGATATTGTTTTTATGCTTGAGTTTGTCTGTTTATGCTGGCATAATGGAGTGTGCTAGCTTACAAGTAGCGAATTATTAAGTTTTATGTTTTTACGTGTTACCTTTGTTGTATTGTTTTCTTTGTAAGAATACTGACTACTTACATATCTTTGTATAAGTGATAGTTCTTATAACTCAACAGACAGATGTGTTGCTGGGGAGTTTGTTGCGCCACTTCTTCTTCCCAGCTAAAACACTAGGAAGTGGTGACGGGCGGGCGTTTTGGGGGACTGTCTTTATGTAGAACTTTGACGTTCAAAAAGTGCTGGCACTCAGCCTAATTTGAATAAATGACTTTTGAATTTTGAATTTTGAATTTTGATCGTACAAAGTAGGACAAAATCGAGCTCAAGGGGTCGGTTACATACATACATACATACAGGTGAAGCTAATTAAAGCGTGTTAAAAACATAACAGTGATACAGTAAACTTGTGCTGAGCGCGCCCATTTCGAAAGGGTTACCATCTCAGCATATGCTGGGCGACAGACACCCACTGCCAACTGTAAACCAGCGCTGGTTTACAGTTGGCACCGTACAGACACACGGAAAAACTTAGCGATCTCATAGACTGACAGAAAATCGGTGACGAACACGACACTGTGGTGTAAACTATTTAAGTGAGTATGTAAGGACACATATTGTGGTTATTTTTGGTTGGGAAATCATCAAATAACTTCTACCACCCTGGGCGGAGCGGGAAGGAGTGCCAGACTCTTACTCACTAAAGCCCACGCGTGTTCCTTCAAATTAAAGCCCTTTGTTTTCTAGGGCCTCGCTGACTGTTTTGAACTATTCAACCCTTTTTTTTTGGCTTTGCAAATCACTAAATGACTTCTCTAGCCTTGAGGGGGGTGGAAGGGAGTGTCTCTTACTGACTAAAAACCATCCGAATTCCTTCCAATGCCCATTGCATTCCAGGGCCGCGGAAGCTCAAGTAAGTGGACTACAAAAGGTGGATTCAATATCCAAGGTGTCGAAGCTTCGCAGCCTAGGGTCCCTGGGGAGGCTGCGAAGATTCGACACCATTGATATTGAACTTGCCAATAACTGTGACTCCGAAGCAGACTGGCCGTCGAGCGCTGGCTTGCTGAGCTCCTCAGCTTTAGGCCGGCTCTTGATCTTCTTCCGAGCACCAGGCAGGTCCGGGGAGCTGAACGTGTGGTCCACGCCGGACCTCGGAATGTTATCGAGGCGAGCCGCACGCTGCTTGGGGAGCAATTTCGAAGACTGAAATACAAAACAAATACTAATTTTTAAATGAATTATTCTTCTTCTTCTAAGTCGATGGTGACTCATGAACATTTTGTTATGTTTATAGAGGTACTAGCTTTTGCCTGCGACTTTGTCCGCGTGAAATAGTTACTTTGGGCAGCCATTTTTATTTTTAAGATAAAAAAAAATCAGCAATGCATCATATGTTTATTTATTTTTTATCAAGGGCCTTTATACAAAAGTTCATGGTTTTATCTTCAATAATGACGGACTCCCATATAAACTTTCATCCCCTTCAAGCCTAAGTATGGATTCACGATTCACTATGTCCTCAATGGTGCAGGTGTAAGTTATTGGGGCACTCCAGCAAGTGGGCCACATTGTGGACGGACGCACAGAACTCACATTTGGTGCTTGAACACACGCGGGGCTTGAAGGAAAGCCAGTTACCTTTGGACGCAGATAGATAATAATACCAAGGTTCGTTCTATCGTCGACCAAACTTTGATATAGTTGAACCTTATTTTATAACTAGCTTTCGCCCGCGGCTTCGTCCGCGTGGAATAGTTAATTTGGGTAGCCATTTTTATTTTTTTCAAAAACGCTTGATCATATGTTTATTTATTTTTTATCAAGTGTCTAAATACAAAGGTTTTATCTATACATATAATACACACTTCCACCCCGCTTTTCAATCCCCTTTAACGATTTTTAACTTCTATTTTATATAATCATAATTTTATATAGACCATTATTATGAAGTTAAGTAAAGTTTCAGTTAGCAGCAAGAATAGATAGATTTAGACAGTTTGACAAATGTTCGACGTGATTCTTTAAATTGGCATAACTTTTTTATTTATGAACCGATTGACATGAAACAAACTCTAAATGTTAAGTGAAGCTTACCACAGTGTATTAGAGATGATGAAATCAAATCTAAATCAGATAAGCCGTTTCTGAGATTAACGTGCACAAACGCACAGACAAACAGACAAAAACTCTAACAATCATTGTTTTGGGTGCTATTTGCGTTAATAAATATTTTTTCTCATATATCTTCCATGTACAGACAGCGATCCGTTACATTTTTATTATATGTATAGATTTTATTTTATTGGCTCTCAATAGTATCTGCCTATTCATCAAATCAGCAATCTGGATGTACGCTGCCGCTTTAGTATTCTGAATTCAATTTATCGCTGATATTCCAGCAACGGTCGGTCAAAGCTATTCACGAGCAATGTATAATTAAACGAGTCATTAGTCGCTTGATTATCTGCGTTCATTGCTTGTTTGGAACTGTCCGTCCGTTGGTCTCGCGGTCGAAGCGCGACTACCGCGTGGAGTCCTGGATTGGTTGGTGGTGTGACACCCCGTGCCTCGGAAAGCACGTTAAGCTATTGGTCCTGCGACAGATCTCTCTCCGGTCGTGTCGCGTTGCCGTCCCTGAGGAATACAAAAGTGATGGAAAAGGGAGTGCATCTGTGTTTGCGCACACACTTGTGCACTATATGTCCCGCGCAGATGGCTAGACTCAGTTGATATTGGCCGCCATGACCGGAATCGGTTAGGAGAACTATATTACCAATTATAGATGTCCCAAAATAAATAACACTTGAACAGGTTTGGACGGACGTGTTCCGATACGTTCGTCCAAACCTGTTAAAGTGTTATTTATTTCATCAGCCAGTCCTATTCACACGTGAGAGAGGACAACAGAAGGAGAAATCATACTGCTCTGCTCCTGACGTGATGCAGTCGTTCTAGAGGCACTTCTTACGATCATCCAGTGACCGATCCAAACTAGCCTCTGCCAGAGTGCCAGAAGTAACTTCGCTCGAGGCAGTTTTCGAACAAACACATATGTATAGCACGCGGTGCTTTGAATTGGGAACAACTGAATATTACATGGAGCAGCTACCTTCCCAACCTAACGTTTATGTTCGTAGCAAGGGATGTGTTTGTAAGAATCAATAGAATCGCTTCATTTACCCTAGGTAATAAGCTCAAAAGTCTGACAACCTATTAAGACTTTCGAGTCTTGCTACCCGTAACGACTTTCAAAGATCTACAATGACAGTCGTGACCAACGGCTTAGCGTGGTTTCCGAAACACGGAGGCAACTTAGTCGGTGCCCCTCTTACCTAAGAGCCATACGTGGCAAATGTTATCAAGATCTAAAACTGACCTGTTCTTGCAGGGCTTCCCGATGTAGATCCAATTGAGTACTCCTTAATTCATTTGACGTCATAGGCCAACAGTTTTGATTTCATTTGCAGGGTTTGGCGGATAAAAAAATATGGAAAAAGTTGGAAAAATGGTTATGTTGGTTTGGTGGTTACTTGTGATTTGACAGCTTACGGGACTAACCTACTCGATTTTGATTTTGATTTTTTCGGTGACTTTGTCTCTGAAATCGATGGTCGCCAATCTTTTGAACTAATCAAAGCTATACTCAAACAAAAGCTGGTTTGCAAGGTAAATAAAGTACACTAATTTGTATGAAAATCCTTGATGAAACAAAATCAAGTGAGACAGTTGAGAAATTGATGTCAATCGTAGAAGACTGATAAAGCTTGCTCTCACTTCCAGGTCCTCTCCTGTATGTCATATACTAATATATGGGTCCAGCACTGTTTGGTCAATGTCACATTTCTCCGAATTTATATTTTAGTATGTTATAGTATCAAATGGGAATTATATTTTTTGTCACCAAAGTTTATATTTGTCATCAGCTTGTATAATCTAATTAATAGATCAATCGCCGCGAAATATTTTCATTCTCAGTCAGTAAAAAGTGTCGCCAGATATGAATTAGCAAATGAACGTATGCATCTAAAATAAGAGATGGATTATCACTAAAATCGTAGTTCATTCCTTGGATAAAACATTATTCTCAAAATAATAGATTTATCCCTTAATTAACAGCTTTGTACTCAGAATGGTATAAATGTCACCAATTATTCGAACATAGGGCACAGGGAGCTTAGGGCACCCCGACACGGACAGGTCAGGTTGTTAGGTTCCTTAAAACCCTGCAGATACAAATAGAAACCCGCGCAGCGGGGCTTCATCGAATGAACGTTTACAGTTATGAGGACACACCCATTATAATATATACAGATTTATTTATTTGATAGGTATTTAATAATATCCCGATGATTATGTGGGATTGATTATAGAATTGTTTATATATCGTTTGGAAACTACAATTTGGTGACAGATCTACCATTTTGCGATCAAACCCTATTATTTAAGTAATTCAAAACCAATTAAGTGTGCGATAACTTAAATCATACCCGTATCATACACGATCTCTGATCAATTGAATGCACGCTGCACACGGGCCCTACGTAGTTGTTGCTAAGGATACGTGTATCAATAGGCGCTTGCAAAAAATTAACAATCTAATTTATGCCACGACACTGTTCTATGCAGGCGTCTACCTAATGTAATGGCAAGTTATGTCATTGATATAAGTTGTATTGTTGCACTTATTTTGGGCTTCGTACGCTTATTATCCAAGTATGGACGTAGGGTGCTCCCACACGCTGCAAGCGAGTATTTTGCGTGAAACAGGGTAACAAACATGACAATGTAGGATTCCTTTGCCTTTATATTTTAATCAAGACCTTGCTGATGAAAGTAGGTACCATGAAAAAGATCAAACTGAACTTAGAAATATTATGATCACCAAATCATAGATGTAAATCGGATAAGCAAGCATTGAACGCTTTATTGAGAAACTGACTTTCCAACAGGAAATCTATTATTGCAAGATAATTTGTTCGCCATTCCGTATCGTGTTACCCAGCAAAGTCCTGTTATTACCACTTACATGCATAAACTGGAAGCCGATTCCAATATAGCTGGGAGAATGGGGGAATCTTAAACCCTGAATAGACGAGCCCTACAGGCTGGTGCTTAGAACAACAAGCGAGCATGCGAGTCATTCACGCCGGATTGTACCCTGAGGTCATATCTAACATAACGCAGGAGAATTGTAGAAACGACACGCTGAGCCCAAGGTCGGAGGCTGGCAGGTGAATGGTCGCTAGGACGAGTGGCCAAGGGTGGCGGAGTGAAGGATCCAAATACTGTTAAATTTTTGTCTAGGTAGTAAACTAGTACTAAAGATTGTATGAGGAGTGCTGCCTTCGAGCCCGGGAAATTAATAATATAGGGTCGTATGCATGATGATGTCGCAGGCCAACGAAATTTTTGCTTAAAAAATATACGAACAAGATCTTCTGCATGCTCAACCATGTCGCGAGGTGAAAAGTTCTTTTGTCCGGAGTAATAGTGCTGTGTGACTTTTACACACAGCACTATTACTCCGGACAAAAGAACTTTTCACCGGGATCATCTCTAGAAAGGATACTGGCCACTAGCTTTTGACTGAGACTTTTACCGCATGAAGGTCAGAACTTTACACAAGAGAACGACTACCTACCGGGATAAAAAAAATGGCAATGCTGTGTGAAAAGCCCATTGTGAAATCATTTTCCGTTTTCCAAGAGACACAAATAACATCAAAATCTGTGATTATGACCAGTACTATCAATAATTATAATAATTATTAGAAGTCAAATAAGGTAGTTATTTTTTGGCAGAATAACATGTACCTACGCGTGATAATAATATACCTAACATGCAGCTATGGAAACAACAATAGCACTGCCCAAAAATCACAATTTTATTGAACCTAGAATAGTATAGTAAGGTACTTACCTGAATCTTTGATCTTTCATCTGCCTGTGTCGACTGCAATTTTATTTTGTCAGCCTAAAAGGTAGGTAGGAGCAACATTGCCTGACAAGAGTCCATGTTTCCTTACCGTTCATATGTCAGAGCACGCAAAACACAATGTTTAGTACTTCTTAGTTTTTCGGACCACCACCATGTTTACACTCAGATGTTAAAGAGGTAAGCTATAATTCAATTAACGGTAGACCTCAGGTTCAGATATAAACTTGGTACCTACTGACAGTCCCGTAGAGAGTTAGAAATGCCACAACAATAATCTCTAACGAACTGGGGGCTGAATCAAATTAATATTAATAAAATTACCTTCATCACAATATCCCCACTCTATAAAATATACACTTCCATCAAATATAAGAATATAATTTAAAGCGATAACGTCAAAAACTAGCCGAATACAATATGGCCGAACTTTGACACATTTTCAGAGGGTTTTTTATTTCAGTTTCAATTCTTTGTTATAGATGGCCAGTGCTATCATTATTGTATTAAGTGAATTTTTTTTTTGCTTGAATGAAATTTAAACGTGTGTTTAAATAATACAGCGCCTGAATTATTTGATTATTTTTCGTTGATATGCGAGACTGCTATATGTTAGACAGTGATAAAATAATTTCAATATCTTCTTTTACAAAATGTGAAATAAGGTTAAACACTTGTTTAACCTTATTTTTTTTTTAGTGTCATTGAAAACACCACTCCATACATATAAATATTTAGTAATTTCTGGTTTATAGGTAACACCTTCAAATCTTGATTGACAATTTCCTTTGACAAAAGAGTCACAAGGTCGCTAAGAAATGGGCCTAAGATTCGCAGATCCGGGCAATATTCAAATTTATTGACGTCAACCGGATCTATTACTATCCCAACAGCATTTATAAATAGTTGTACTTATCTAATAGTTAGTTTAATTGGAAAAACTAGTCATGAACCGTATTTGCTTGCAACAATAACTTATATTAAAAGTGTGACTTGTGAAGACTATTTTCAGTAGAAGGTACCGCAACAGTAATTTGATGATCATTGAAGCGTTTCTACTGAAGAAATACTTACCAAAAACCCTTTTGAAGATCCCATCTTGGGCTTGTCTGTGTTGCATACGGTGGAGGTCTGCCCTGCTTGGGCGGAGCACCGCCGTGTCCTCGTCGAGGTGATCGGCGGCGGCGACCTCTCGCGTCAGGCCCTGGTTAAATCCATGGTCCGGAGCGAGGAGGCTTGGGAAGCGGTCACCTCCTGCTGCGAAGCAGTAATGCTTGAGAAAGAGGAAGCGGGCCGCGCGAGAGATAAGACTACACACTACAGACGCCGCTACAGGTGAAGGCGCCCCGGGCATCGGGAGTCGCAGGGCGGTACCCGGCCACCGAAGGTGTGGGTNTGCCTTCGAGCCCGGGAAATTAATAATATAGGGTCGTATGCATGATGATGTCGCAGGCCAACGAAATTTTTGCTTAAAAAATATACGAACAAGATCTTCTGCATGCTCAACCATGTCGCGAGGTGAAAAGTTCTTTTGTCCGGAGTAATAGTGCTGTGTGACTTTTACACACAGCACTATTACTCCGGACAAAAGAACTTTTCACCGGGATCATCTCTAGAAAGGATACTGGCCACTAGCTTTTGACTGAGACTTTTACCGCATGAAGGTCAGAACTTTACACAAGAGAACGACTACCTACCGGGATAAAAAAAATGGCAATGCTGTGTGAAAAGCCCATTGTGAAATCATTTTCCGTTTTCCAAGAGACACAAATAACATCAAAATCTGTGATTATGACCAGTACTATCAATAATTATAATAATTATTAGAAGTCAAATAAGGTAGTTATTTTTTGGCAGAATAACATGTACCTACGCGTGATAATAATATACCTAACATGCAGCTATGGAAACAACAATAGCACTGCCCAAAAATCACAATTTTATTGAACCTAGAATAGTATAGTAAGGTACTTACCTGAATCTTTGATCTTTCATCTGCCTGTGTCGACTGCAATTTTATTTTGTCAGCCTAAAAGGTAGGTAGGAGCAACATTGCCTGACAAGAGTCCATGTTTCCTTACCGTTCATATGTCAGAGCACGCAAAACACAATGTTTAGTACTTCTTAGTTTTTCGGACCACCACCATGTTTACACTCAGATGTTAAAGAGGTAAGCTATAATTCAATTAACGGTAGACCTCAGGTTCAGATATAAACTTGGTACCTACTGACAGTCCCGTAGAGAGTTAGAAATGCCACAACAATAATCTCTAACGAACTGGGGGCTGAATCAAATTAATATTAATAAAATTACCTTCATCACAATATCCCCACTCTATAAAATATACACTTCCATCAAATATAAGAATATAATTTAAAGCGATAACGTCAAAAACTAGCCGAATACAATATGGCCGAACTTTGACACATTTTCAGAGGGTTTTTTATTTCAGTTTCAATTCTTTGTTATAGATGGCCAGTGCTATCATTATTGTATTAAGTGAATTTTTTTTTTGCTTGAATGAAATTTAAACGTGTGTTTAAATAATACAGCGCCTGAATTATTTGATTATTTTTCGTTGATATGCGAGACTGCTATATGTTAGACAGTGATAAAATAATTTCAATATCTTCTTTTACAAAATGTGAAATAAGGTTAAACACTTGTTTAACCTTATTTTTTTTTTAGTGTCATTGAAAACACCACTCCATACATATAAATATTTAGTAATTTCTGGTTTATAGGTAACACCTTCAAATCTTGATTGACAATTTCCTTTGACAAAAGAGTCACAAGGTCGCTAAGAAATGGGCCTAAGATTCGCAGATCCGGGCAATATTCAAATTTATTGACGTCAACCGGATCTATTACTATCCCAACAGCATTTATAAATAGTTGTACTTATCTAATAGTTAGTTTAATTGGAAAAACTAGTCATGAACCGTATTTGCTTGCAACAATAACTTATATTAAAAGTGTGACTTGTGAAGACTATTTTCAGTAGAAGGTACCGCAACAGTAATTTGATGATCATTGAAGCGTTTCTACTGAAGAAATACTTACCAAAAACCCTTTTGAAGATCCCATCTTGGGCTTGTCTGTGTTGCATACGGTGGAGGTCTGCCCTGCTTGGGCGGAGCACCGCCGTGTCCTCGTCGAGGTGATCGGCGGCGGCGACCTCTCGCGTCAGGCCCTGGTTAAATCCATGGTCCGGAGCGAGGAGGCTTGGGAAGCGGTCACCTCCTGCTGCGAAGCAGTAATGCTTGAGAAAGAGGAAGCGGGCCGCGCGAGAGATAAGACTACACACTACAGACGCCGCTACAGGTGAAGGCGCCCCGGGCATCGGGAGTCGCAGGGCGGTACCCGGCCACCGAAGGTGTGGGTCTGCGGACGGCGAGCGTTGGATGGCTCGCTGTCCGATCACCACCAGGCCCGGGTCGATGGCGCGTTGTCTTTCACGCGCGCCTCAAAGAGATGTCAGCATAGAAGACGGCACCCGCTAGGGCCAGAGCCTGCCAGGGTTGCGGCATTTGTTCGAA
The DNA here is from genome assembly GCA_002192655.3 of Mamestra configurata. NCBI lineage: Eukaryota > Metazoa > Arthropoda > Insecta > Lepidoptera > Noctuidae > Mamestra > Mamestra configurata. The sequence continues at coordinate 65,947 of NDFZ01005213.1, read as the reverse complement.
AGAGTCACCGCGGCCCTGGAACGCAAAGGACTTTAGAAGGAACACTGATGGGTTTTAGTCAGTAAGAGTCTGACACGCCCTTCCGCTCCACCCAGAGCGGAAAAGTCATTTGATGATTTCCTGTCATTAAAAAAAGGGTAACGTCAAATTCATCACAGCTCAAAAAATTTTGAAGAAACCAACATCCTGTCCTGGGAACAGATATTCATATTATTCATAAATGTCATCAGGTCATTGCAAACACCGTAAGTTTGTAGTAAATACGTGAAGTTGTAAACTATTTCTTCTTAACTAACTATATACACTAGAAATAAAAATAAAATCTCCTAACTAAATAAACCCTAAAATATGGCGTCAAAAAATTCATCCGCATCGCTGTCGACTGGAAGTGTACCCAAAAGACTGGCGGCATTGCCACGTTGTATGGCAATGCTTATTCTTTGACCAAGGTAAAAGCCAGCCCTTGGGTCACGTGAAGTGTCAACTAAGCGCCTTGAGAGATCTTTAAATAAGTTATGTGCACTCGGACCCCAAGACCCGAGAGTTTCAACCCCAAACGGCTCGAAAATATAACTACCAACAAGTTTATTATATTTCCGCCGCTTGAGGTTCTCTGCAGCCGCAGCGGCAGCGCCAGCACAGCACGAAGAGCTAGGAAGATGGGATGGCGCAAGAGTATCGACACAAGTAGCGTCCCACACTAATGGCCTACCCATCTTCCATGGAAATAACGACATGCCGTCCGGTCTCTTGCCATCGTCGCGTGCCAGGCCATTGGGTTCTAACACAGCCGGAACGCCGACGGTGACAAGAGCTCGTCGGATGATGTCGTTAAGATTCGCGTGCCGCGCAATGCGACCCGCGCTACGGCTGCATGACAGGCCGTGGTGTCCGAGGCTGTTGACAACTTCGCCACAGTGGCAGCGATGAGGAGAACAACAAGGAGCGCCAAGACGCAGGCAGGCAGCGAGGCGGAAAGTAGTATCGTCGAACATGGTGCCAATGTTCGACGACGGTAGTGCGTGAAGCCAGAGACCCGACTCCCACTCACCCACAGCCAGCAGGCGCGCACGCTCTGCAGTAGTAGTTGATGTGGCAATAAGTTTTTCCTGAACTTGCCTGCAGAGCGGCTCGTCCCACGTCTCTTTTCTTCTTTATATGACACAGATAGGTATATGTATTATAAACTATAGAATTTGAATGAGATTTGGTTTACCTATTTGAAATTATCTGATCACAACCTTACCATATGTGTATTAACAGGTTTTATATAATTTAGTCAAGATGTATTACAATCTTATTCTCCGGTGACATATATAAAGCATGAGAGTAACAACCATCAATCCGTACTTGCAGGGTTCCAGCCGTGTGGACACTAATAGCTGATTATATATTGTTTCTGTCATACGCGCAACAGACAGACAAATATGAAGTAAAACTGATAGTTTCTGTATCTGTCAGCAGTTCACAATGTCGCCGACAATTGGCAGTAAATCATTGGCCATGTTTTATGCGTCCACGAGGCGATAAATCAGGTATATTAGTTTTGCTTGTAAGTTGGAAGGCCACACCTAACTGACCCCGCGGTTAGCTGGTAAGTGGATCATTGAATGATTCTGTGGTGTGTTTTAACTGGTCCAGATAATGAACCAGGCAGATATGGTCTTTATATGGTAAATAGCGGATTATTTCTACCTTCAAGTGGTTTAAATTAACCGCCACTTATTAACGTTCAAATAATCATCAACAGAACTTTGGGCCCTAACGCTTGATTGACTATTGCTATAGAAATTTGGAGTTTTATTCACAAATTGATAGGTACACAAAAGGAAATAAAATTGCAAGCAGCGAGCGGGATTTGAACTGTTTATTAAATTTTATACCCACGAATACGTTTGTCTAGTTCCCAAAGAGAGGAGAAGAGGAGCGTCTTGCGGCGCCCTTTTTTACTTTCTACGGCGCAACAGGGCACCGCGGTGCACACTTTGGAAACCTCTGACCAATACAATGTATCTTAGTTGACGTAATACCTAGATATCTATTCTGTACAATGTCAATTGGAAGCTGATTGCAGCTCTCTTGACGACTGGACCGATGCACTGCGCACACAATAGCTCTGAAACCCACGTCTTTCTTTGTACTTTGCACGCTTGCGAGAATGCACAGCAACCATCAGGAGATCTACATTTCATGTATCGGAGTGCATTTCGCGAATGGTTCCTTGAATTTGCAGGTGTCTGTATACTTGTAGAAGGTAGACTGGCAGCAACAACTTGATGATTATGCTAAGCCGCAAAAGTGACATAATTCTGATAAATACATATTTCTGTAAAAGTTTCAGAAACTGGTAACTATTGGTCTAGCAACCAACTGCATCAACTTAAACTTTGATCGTTTCATTAACTTCTACACACATACAAACTCTTCAGTAGACAATTGCTGAGTATACAATTAATGCCACACAAAGAAGCTATCCTGCAGCCACACCACCTTGTCACAAGGCAGTAAAGTTCATACTCGAACAGCAAGGAGTTTGTCAACAGCTAGATAACGTGGTAATGTAGCATCGTTGATAATAAGTCTAATACAATTAGGTGCATGGGCAAGGTTTCCGAGGAAAGAAGCCAGTTCTTCACTACCCAGGGTGGCGAGAAGGCAGCTGCAGACAAAATGGCTCAAGGTAAGAAAACTTCTGAATTTAGAACCCTCATTTATGGTTTAAATAATGTACACAAGGTGACAATTTGCATAAATTAATGTGGGAAACAGTGTCACACGCGCATTGCGATATTTTGTTAACATTACCTTTATTTATTTTATTTTATTTTTTTCGGAAAACTTACAGCTAGGCTGACACAATATTAAGAGTTAATAACATGATGATGGCCAATTATTTGTGGTTTCGTAATCTAGTTAATTTTATTCGCCAATTGTCAGCAGTTTCCGAGTTGACACGACAAAATAATCCACAATAAACGATATATTACGTTTTATTAAATAGCTAGGTATCTACTAATTACCCAGCTCTTATTAACAGCTAGCAACTACATTTTGTTGTTGTACTTAGTATTTATATAAAATCATTATTTGAAAAGAGTAACTATGGAGTTTCTTGTTCGTTCTTCTCCATAAGAATCTACCTTTCCGAATGGACAGTAGAGTCACTTTATTAATGTAACATTATTATTTTACTGAACTGTAAACGATGACGTTCAAAAGTGCCGTTTAATGGCCTAATTGAAATAAACGTTTTGACTTTGACTTTGACTATTTAAAATTACCCGAATGTAATAAATATCTACGAGTATTTGATCAGATGTTGATGGCATGGTTAATTTTTCGGTCGGTATTTACAATAATATTGTAAATACTGAAGGCTAGAAGAAATTGAAGTTAAGATCGACACTCTCATACCGAAGAAAAGTATGAGTGTGTCAATATTAACTTCAATCCTTCTACTCCTTTATATCTATCTATGTTATCCATAATCTTTTTAAATCATCTCGTTCACACATCTTCATTAATATTTTTATTTAGCTGTCCTATTATCTTCCCTAAATTAAGCAGTGGACAAATCTTACTTTCAAACCATTTTGTTCACATTTCTTACAATTATTCAATAGCTGGAAGAGAATATCTTGTATTTATGTATATTTATAATCTGAATCTCGGAAACGGTTCCAACGATATTCATGAAATTTAGTATGCATGCGGTCATCCAGGTACTAAGTCATTATACCACAAACAGCACAATCTTAATCAGTAAAGCAAACGGCAATTATTGTAGCATTCTCGACAACGCTCTTGTAACGAACTTTACGTTGGTAAATATCTTACATTCCGTATCTCAATGTTTGATAGAATGACGTCAGATGGGCTTAGAGTACACTTATACCTGTGTACCTATTAATGGCCAGGCATCGAGGCATGCAGCCTAGACAGATACAGAGATAGGATATACGTTACTAGTTTCTGCCGCCGGCTCCGCCCGCGTGGATGTCGGAAATTATCCCAAGGGAACATACTTCCAGGATAACAAAGCTGTACATGAAAAACTAAGAAACGAAATTTGTACGGCAACAAAAAGAACCGCAGTGCCATCTACGACGACCTAACAACTAATCCTACATCGCGCAAGCAAAGTTCTCCATGCGATTTGAACACATACAACCCGAATATGAAGTATGGGGCAGTTGCCCACCAGACACAACAACCGTCTGGTTCGGAGGATCCTCCCATTTTCAGTGGAGGTAAGCGTGATTTTACTCTCTGTACCGCATACCCTCAATATCTATATCTGTGCCATATTTCTTTCAAATCCGTGCAGCCGTCCTGTCGTGACTGTCGTGATCCAGACAAACTTTCAGTAACAAACATCCACCCATCCAAACTTTGCATTTTTTAATAGTAAGTAAGATCGTACCTAGACCATAAATAGGAGCAAGTCTTACATATTGGATTAAAATCGACAAAATTCTTCAAATGCAAATAAAAATTTATATTGGCATTCCTACAAGAGCTTCTCAAGAAATATTTCTATTTAAATTGTAGTGAACCTAGATAGGGATATATTTTTGTTGAGATTGGTACGCACGCAACTTCATTGCTAAAAATAAACATAGAAGATTCCCAGATTGTACTACTTATATAAATCGTGTTTTCCAAGGTAGCAGTATGAGACACTTGAAACAATAAGCCATTGTAATAGCGGTGTAGTTTCCTTTAGTTTAATATTCAGAAAAGTACGATAAGCTTTCCTTATGCCTTGCGGAATATCCGCAGTACCTACGTATGACGCACATTGTGCCCAGGCAATTTGTGCGGGCTATTTTATTGCCAGGAGAAGCCCACCGCCTGTTTACGCTTTCTCCTCAATTTCCATTTCCCTGCAATAAATGATCCTTTAGGACGAAGACTTCCATGGTATATGTCAGCAGCATTGTCACACAGATTAATTCTTCTTGTGGTATCTCTCTCTCCTAAACCTATCTCTAGGTCGACCATTTTTTGGTCAACGGTGCATTGTTTCCTTTTTAGGATTCCGTACCCAAAGGGTAAAACGGGACCCTAACTCAAACTCCGCTGTCAATCCGTCCGTCTGTCACCAGGCTGTATCTCATGAACCATGATAGTTAGACAGTTGGAATTTTCATAGATGATGTATTTATGTTGCCGCTATAACAACAAACTAAAACACAAAATGAAATAAGTTTTAAGGGGGCTCCCATACAACAAACGTGATTTTATTGCCCTTTTTAAAGATAATGGTACAGAATCCTTCGTGCGCAAGTCCGCACGAATCGAAAAAAAAAAAATCGCACTTGGCCGGTTGTTTTAGTACGTGTTCGTAAATGTTTCTAAAACTAAGCATTTGTTTTTGTTTCAACTGTCTGAATCATTCTGATACATTCTAGACCGCAAAATATAATAAATCGGTCCATTAGTTCCAACACTGCAGTGTAGCCCTAACCTTAACTCGTGTTTATTTTGTTATCGCAATATCTCGCAGTGATAATACAATGTAGAGCAAGGCAAAAGTAGACTTTATCATTTACTAAAACAAATGTTGACAGATTTTCATTAATTCTCTACCTACGTTTATTTTGGTGCTATTGAAGCGATTTAAACTAATTAAATTAAAATAAACAGGTATTATAATGAAGTCAAGTACCCTTGTGAGATATCAGTTTAGCCGAAACTTGGTTGTATGTCAAGGATCCATACCTCGCTCAAGATATGTATGTTCGTACTTCCTATTACTTCAAGTCGTCCGATCCGCTTCGAAGTCTCAATATCCTAACTCTTTTAGGGTTTCGTACCTAAAGGGTTACGAACGGAACCCTATTACTAAGCCTCCGCTGTCCGTCCATCCCTCCGCCAGTCTGCCAGCGGCCTGTATCTCAAAAACCGCAATAGGTAGACTGTTGGAATTTTTACAGTGTGTATTTCTATTGCCGCTATACCTAACAACAAATAATAAGAATAAAATTAAATTAAAAATTTAAGGGGGATCCCATACAAGAAATGTGTTTTTTTTTCGGTTTATGGTACGGAACACTTAGTGTGAGAGCCCAACTCGCACTCGGCCGATTTTTTCAAAAAAATAAAGTTATCAGCAAGTTTAAGGCACACTAGCAAAAACCGCAGTTATCTTTTAACTTCGATTTGGTTGCAAACCAGGGGCCATTATGATTGTTATTTAACCTCGTGTTTGCTTCTAACTCCGAGTTTAAAGATGACTGACTGACACGTGAGCCTTAGTGGGTCTGTGTCCATGGGATGAAATAAAGACTGATCCTGTCTGACTACTGATAGGTACTATCTTGTTCCTAAACATGCAAATAACGTTAATTATTGTCACCATTAAGCTACCTGATTACCAGTTTAAAAAAATCAACTCCAATCAACCAACTCGCTTGCCACCTTACCTATACGTTTCCATTGGTGATTTGAAGACTTCCATTGCAGGCAATACATACGTACATCTAACTAAAGGAATCAGTCTCTGGAAGGGATGCAGTTTTTGCAGCATGCATAATAAACGCGTGTGCGAAACAGACTAACTTTGGAACAGCCTAATCTTCTTCCTAAAAGAGGACGAGGTCCATGATTATTTTTCATAATTATAATCTGCAGATCGTATTAGTCAACGATAACACAATACAATGCGATACACTGTCGTTGCGAATACTTCCGACGTCACGGCGCGGCGGCGTTGCAATCATTATCAGCGGCCTTGCCCGCAGGTTTCTCTGCCCGGCTCCTCACTGACACGCCGTAATTAATTACCTCTATGATAAGTTAAATTGACGGTCGTTTGATGAGCAGTTTTTTGGTAGGAAATTACGAAATGGAAAGTAGTTCAACGAGTTCCGAACGACGACGCTTTCGAACTTTAATGAGTCAAGTGATGCGCTATACCGCTGCCCAAAGGGACTGGATTAACTTTCGAGCCAACTATACCTCATAAACATTAACATTATATCTGTTGCACTATGAGTGTGAGTTTATCTGTCAAAAATAATTTACGTACGGTTGGCAAATTCGTTTTCAACACATTTCGAAAATCCTTTGGCTACTCAACTGTCTACTCAAGATATCCATAGATTTGGCTGGTATCTCCGGCTTATACAAGGTGATATTGCTCTACTTTATCTGTTTCCTTCACACGTCATGTCCCTCTATCTACTCGTAGCCTAATGACACTTTTTTGAACTCGAGTCGTTGTTTGACACACACGCATTGCGTACTTAATGGTACCTCGTGTGGATTGCGTTCAAAGTAATTAAGTAACTACTTCCTGTCGGCCCCTGCGGGTTCAAAGACAACCTAATGAGTTTGACGGGTCGCATTTAGTGTGAAATTATTAACTGATTCGTAGTTGACGAACTGGCATTTCAATAGCAAATAGTAAATAGTTTGACTTAAAGAATTCCTCTTCCCCATCGTCGTTCCTGCACTGCTGATGATGTTCATAGCATACCTACGACTTTTTTCAAGTTATTACTTAAATTATATTAGTGTATGACCTATGTGGGGACATACATGTTTATGTTTCTAATAATTGTCTGAGAAAAGAACATTTAAGAGGTAAATAATATAACAAACAGTTTAATTCTTGAAAAACTAACTATGTATTTTGTGACCAGTTTAGGACATTAGACTGATATTTAAATATCTGGTATTATACTCCCCACATATAGATATCTACCAACAACATAATTAATTTTATAAAAACTATGCCACGTGCATTACAATAAAAAATAATAAGCAAAAACAACAGATTTAATAATAATTTAATCAAAAACTAATCGATTTATAACTAAGTAGGTAGATTGTATATACCGTACATAATGTATATGTAATGAGGCCCGTCGTTATGGAAAACTAAATTCAAGGGTCATTAATAAATTCATTAATGTTATATACCTACTAATTATTCCTACTCGAGGGTATTGTTTCTAATACCTAAGTATTATAAAGAACTTGTGGTACCTTGTCTTCATAGCTTTTTAGTGTTCATAAATAATATTAATATGACGAATCAAGGTCAGGACAAGCATTTCACGAGGATGCTCCTCAGCTATCCAAACCGTCGCGCGTCGGTCAAGCGTGTTGGTTCAAGTACCGTCCCACAGCTGAGCTAAGATCCGTCTATGCTTTTTCAGTTTTTTCAGAGTATGCATTCAAGGCCACCAAAACAGAAAACCACGCATTCATATACAGTGTATCCTGGATAGCTAGAATCCCCCGGGACCTAGGATTTTTATCACTTACAGCAGATTTTCATGTACGTATCTACCCAGTTTCAAAATAGTCAGGTCGAAATGATGTTATCTTATTTACAGACATTCCGCGAAGAAATTCGAATGTTTGAAAACAAACGTGCTGTCCATAGATACTTAAACTTAAGTTAGTATTAAGTAAGTCTTACAATCTTCAGCCATGCCAAGATAGGCTTACAATCTTCAGCCATGCCAAGATAGTCTTACAATCTTCAGCCATGCCAAGATAGGCTTACAATCTTCAGCCATGCCAAGATAGGCTTACAATCTTCAGCCATGCCAAGATAGTCTTACAATCTTCAGCCATGCCAAGATAGGCTTACAATCTTCAGCCATGCCAAGATAGGCTTACAATCTTCAGCCATGCCAAGATAGTCTTACAATCTTCAGCCATGCCAAGATAGTCTTACAATCTTCAGCGAGTCCCAAAAGGTTTTTAAATGCTAATCAAAATTTGTGCACCCTACTGGTTACGCAGCAGGACCAGCTTTGAGCCAACCATTTTTTTCGTCAATGTATTCGCCCAACTTATTATAGGTATCCTTGCCTGCAGAGTATGTCTTTACATTACACACATTCACCTATATATCTGTCACCGGAAAATAGCGAACTCCGTAAGATTATAAAATAACTTGAGAGATTGTAAACTCTTGAAAAATTGTGAACTGAACATTTGGAATACTATTTTACGCATCAAAATTTGATAGTCTATAATCTCGCGAAGTAATTCCGAGAAATTGTGGACTGACATAAACTGGCGACCAATCAGCTGTCTGGTCTACAATTTATCTGTTTTGGTGTGAGAGTTTAATTGGAGACTTGGCCCCTCATTGGTATTTGTTTTCTCGGAATAGACCAATGAGAGAGATGTTTCCATGTTTACTATCACATGAAAACGGTTAAATTGTAGACCAGACAGCTGACTGGTCGCCAAACTGTCAGTCCACAATTTCTCGGAATGACTTCGCAAGATTATAGACTATCAAATTTTGAATTTTGACTTCTGGTAAATTACCTTCTCTAGCTCTAGGTATAAGAAACGTTGATACAGGCAAGTGCACCTCGCATTGTAATAACTATAACTAATTGTTACGGTCATTGTTCACTTTGTAGGTAGTTTCCTATTCTTTTATACGTAGATGTTATAATTATCATACTATAAACATCCGTTGGTTTTCACTTAGTGGTTTGAAATATTCTATCGATAAGCAAAAAAATCCATCGAATGGTTCACAACTACATTTGTAACCGTATTCTTTTACGCCAATAGCAAATATCTGAGAACACGAAAGAATGATTGTCATGCGTTGAGGAGTTGTGTATTTTGTCACCCAGACACTGACCCTAAAATTATCAATGCTGGAGTAAAAATAACCGTCAAAATCTGTTCATAAAAAACTAACTTAAAAAAGACGAGTAAAGAACCTCGTCCTTTTTTGGCGTTGGTTAAAAATACTAACAAACAACGCACAGCCTTAAAACGTAGACTTTAGAAAAAACAATGTTTGGGCAAAAGTTCCATTTGTAACCACAGTACGCATTAAAGGGTTTTAAAAATTCACCCCATAGCGTTAAAATAAGGGATGGAAGTTTGTATGCAAGTGCGTCATTTTTGATGATGGTCAAACCGTTCGGGCACAAACGTTGTATTTTGAAAAGCTCTTCGCTACCCTGATGGCAAGATTGACCTTCCAGACAGCCAAACATTATTTGAACTAGCTCCAAGAGCACATAATAAAACCAATTTCGTGTATTAGCAACTATTTTCGACCTTGTAAGACCAAAACTTGAAGTCTGAATTGCAAAGCAATAGGCATTTTGCTAATTACTTTCCGAGTGTAGCTCCAGGCTATTATAACGTGACCATTAGAAATCTATTAACAATACTGATATTTGAATGATCATGTGCCATGCCTTTTTAAAGACAGGTACAGTAAACTAAATACGAGTATCATCACTTCATCAGAATGACATTTACACTGGTTTTGTGACCATTTAATACTATTCCTAATTGATTTCTCGCCTCAGGTAGATCTATTTAAACTTTTTATTATTTATTGTAGGTACCTACACCAAAATCCACTTATTATGCATAGTTTTAATAGGGTTCCTGTACCTACAAAAGCGAGCTTATCTCACAGTTGATCGTTCTACTGGCATTTTTTTTGAGTGATGGAGAGAGATCACAGAAGAGTGTACAGATAATATTTAAAAAATATTATCATTATATTATTATTATAATTAATATTCTCTTTATTTATTTTCCTTACATACTAATTTACATTTTTAAATATTTCTTTAAAAAAAACATTAAAAAATTTAAAAAAAAAAACATTTAAAAATATAAAAAGTAGTAGTCCGCCGGTGTCGGGAGCAGAGTCCAAGCTACCGGTGGTTAGGGTTCCAGAGAAAGGAACCTCCTCACAATACGAGCCGTATCGAGGAGTACTGCCTTCTGTATCAGGCCCTTTACCCAACTGCGTAACGCCAACTTCGACAGATGGTCGTCGAAGCTTTTGGCCATCAGGCCATTGGCCGTAACGACAATCGGCACAATGACAGCCGATTCCACATTCCACATGTCGACAACCTCGTGTGCCAAGTCGAGATACTTGATTTGTTTCTCTTTCTCAGCCTTCACGAGGTTCTCGTCATGTGGGATGGTAACATCGATTATCATTGTGCGGCGCGCTAATCGGTCTATCACCACGATATCCGGCTTATTGGCAACAATAGTCCTATCAGTGATGATAGACCGATCCCAGTACAACGTGACATGGTCATTTTCGAGAACTGGGTCGGGCACATACTTGTAATACGGTACCTCAGAATCCACAAGATTGTATTTCAAAGCAAGTTGCTGATGGATAATCCTGGCCACTTGGTTATGCCTGTGCAAGTACTCGCCGTTAGCCAGACGAGAACAACCAGAGATAATATGTCTGATGGACTCACCCGGACGGTGGCATGCCCGACACATGTCAACCGTCCCGTCCTTCATAATATGTCTCCGGTAGTTATTCGTCAAGATAACTTCGTCCATAATCGCACAGACAAAACCTTCGGTTTCCCCGAAGAGATCTCCGAAACGTAGCCAGGCCACGGACGCTGAGAAATCTACATCGGACCCATGAAGAGCCCGATAGAAGCGCCCGTGAAGCTCCTTACCTTTCCATACCTCCTTGCGGTCATCTGTAGTAAGTATCACAGGTGTGCGCCAGTTCTCTTTAGCCATGGACAACGGGGTGAGTCCCTTGTCCACTGCGACCACATCTCGGTGCATACCCACATCGGCTTTGAGAAAATATTCTCTGAGACTGCACATCTCGCGGTTGTGGAGAGTCTTAGCATTTAAAAAGCCTCGACCTCCACACTTCCGCGGGATGTACAGTCTCATCACCGACGATCGTGGGTGATGCATCCGGTTTGCGGTCAGCAGTGTACGGACCCTTCTATCCAGGGCGTCGAGTTCGGTTTGAGTCCATTTGAGTATGCCGAAAGTGTACATTAATACCGGCATGACCCAACCGTTGAAGGCGCGCACCTTATTTCCGCCCGACAAAAGGCTGTTTAAAACCTTTTTCAGGCGGCCAAAGAAGCGCTCCCTCAGCGATTGCTTCATGTCAGTACCGTTAATGCCCAACGCTTCCAACATACCCAAATACTTGTAGGTTTCGGTTGAGCTGAGGGATCTAACCTGTATGGAATCCGAGAGGTGAATTCCCTCAGATTCCATAATCTCCCCTTTCTTTACATGCATGACTGCACATTTGTCCACACCAAATTCCATCCTGATGGCACTACTGAAGGTTTCAGTTACCTTTAGTAGCTCCATCAGTCGCAAATTGTTGGGTGCAAAGAGTTTCAGATCATCCATGTAAAGAAGGTGAGATATGGCCTGACCACCTCTTCTCAACCGATAGCCTAGGCCTGAATCCTCCAGCAGTGTGCTTAGAGGATTCAGAGCTAAGCAAAACCAAAGTGGACTCAAACTGTCGCCCTGAAATATTCCCCGTTTAATCCATACAGGCTCATCACTCCCTTGGATCGGTCGACATCCTGGATAGCGAAGGACTGTTTTCCATTGCCTCATACATGACTCAAGGAAGGTGCGTAGAGTTGCGTCTATTTTGTACAACTCCAACACCTTCATGAGCCATGTATGTGGCACAGAATCATAGGCCTTCTTGTAATCTATCCAACATGTCGACAGATCCTTGCGGGATCGACGAACCTGTTGGCTTATGGCCATGTCTATGAGGAGTAGCTCCTTAGTGCCGCGGGACCCCTTCCTACATCCATTCTGAGAGGCGGACATAATTGAGTTACTCTCAATGTGCTCATTAATTTTCGCTCTCAGGATGGATGTAAGAAGTTTATAGACCGTCGACAAACAAGTAATCGGTCTATAATTCTTGGGTTCCGTGGGACTACCTGTCTTATGGAGCAGGTGGGTAACGCCAGTTGTTAGAAACTGTGGTAGCGACCCAGAATCTAAGGATGACTGGAATTGAGATGCCAGGAGCGCGTGTGAGCTGCTATACCACTTAAGCCAGAAGTTGTGCAGTCCGTCCGGTCCAGGAGATTTCCAATTCGGTAACGGACGGACTGCTTTGGCTACATCCAATGTTGTTATGGTAATTTTTTCCATTTGTGGTATAGCTTCGCACACGCGCTCGACATCGCGCATCCAGCCACCTTCAGCGTGACAGATGGGCACCGACCAGATGCTGCGCCAGAATATACTCGTGGCGACATCATCCGGGCGGCACACGTCTGTCACACTTTGTTCAGGTCGCTCCCAAGCTCTGTATACCCACCTCTCATCGCTCTGGAACATGCGATTCTGCGAGTATCGATCAACCCGCCGCTTGTACCGCCGAATACGGCTTGCCCATGCACAAACTTTCTGCTTCAGGAAGTCAATGCGCTCTGTGACACGGGACGTGAAATCTCGAGGGCTGATTTCAGTCCCCGAAAACGCCCGCCTCACAAAGCGCATCACACGTGGTCGTGTATTGCCCTCCCTGAAGCAGTATAGTTTGCCGATGAGTGCCCTAGTCTCATCGATACGCCGCTCGATCCTGCGCTGCCAGGCTGGTGCAGCTGGCTTTGGTCGTATAGCTTCGTCACACCCAGGAAACTTTACGTTTGCTATACGACATGCCGCAACAGCCCCGCAATACAGGATTGAGTGCGTATCAACGAGGCTCTCGCTGCTTTCGAAGATGTTTTGCAGCAGCGAGTCCAAAGCACACACCAGCGCCCTATTCTTTTTGTGCATAGGCAACCGTGGTAATCGGGGCCGAAGTTCGGTCGGAGTTGATCTATACTCACGAAGCGCATCCTCCAGCGCGCTCCTCAGTCGATCGTTGCACTGGCTACTTACCGTGACAACCCTATCATCTACCTCATCGCTAACATTATTGGGCCGCGGTGTGATCCTACCATTAACTGGTGCTTGTACCGCGGTCTGTGTCGGGGTCGAGATGATAAGGTTGTTCAGTACCTCTGAGCGCAGCCTATCAAGTGCGGCATCGTCCAACCTGTGATTACGTTGAATGACCCGCACCTGATCCGACAATCGTTGGGCCGAGACGTTAACAGTTGGTTCCAAGTCCTGAAACAGAGACAGCATTCTGACACGGTACGCAGTGAGGTTAGTTCCCCCCTCTGTAGACCCATAGTATGCGCGCATGACGTTTTCATTCATGGACTGCGTCCATCTCATGCGCTGCACACAACCACCGGTAGCGGGGACCCGGCTCGGAGCCGGTTGGCCCCTAGGTCCCAAGCCCCTCGGTGGCCGGCCTCTCCCTTGCCGACGTACAGGTGTTGGCGACGTCGGCGGGGAGAAATACTCGTCACTCGAGCTCGACGCAACTGCAACCGCCGGTGACAATGGTGATCCGATGTCCGGCGGCGGCGAGGCGGAGCTGAGCGACGGGTCCGGAGGTGGTGGGCGTGCGCGTTGTAAAGCTGCTCTCGTTAGCATAGTTCAAGCATTCCTTTCATATTTTCGTTGTGTCGTCGTGATTTAATTGTGACAGATGTCATCATATGTCGGTCTTATAATAATTTTCTTTTTCTTCTCGCATATTGTTTGCTTTTTGGATTTGATTAGGTTCTATTGCTTATTTTACTGGTTCTTGGAATTTCTTTTGCAAAATTGTGGATGTGTGAGACCGAAAAGTATTATTTAAAGATGAAATTACGATTACGAAAAACAGAGCTTGATCTGACAGCCAGAGTTGCCAGCTATTATTATTATTCTTTCTTCTTCTTATTCTTTCTAATCGAGAACTGGACCAATGGTGGTGAGGGTTTCAGAGATAGGATTCTTCTTACTTGCGAACCAAATGTTTGAAAACAGACTGATTTTTTATTTTCTGTCAGACCATTGATCGAGCCACCTAAACAGAGCCTCCATAGACAAAATTAATGTCTAAAAAAGGAATCTAATCTACATAGGTATAAATGATTCGGTCAGAGATACAAATAAAAAACGACTTAAAATATTTACCTATTCTCGAGACCAGCAAAAAAACTAATAATAGGTGTTAGAAAGAGCTTCTTGCCGCCTAGTTTTTTAGGTAAAAACCGGTTCCACACTTTAATAATTTCTACGTGAGCAATATAGTTTCTGTTCACTTTAGTGAACGCCATACGTGGACAGAGGAAACGTTCTAGATGCGCCAAGATTCCGACATCTTTCTAGCTCCATGTATTGCTGTTGTGACGTCAACTCTACATAACTGTGAAACTGGCCATTCTGTTACCTGATAGAATAATCCTCAAAACCTAACCCAAAGAAATATTTAGAATGTAAAAACATTAATTTAAATGCTTGTTCAGTTTTATTTTAAGTTATGTTTACGGTGAACATACGCGGCGGACCAAGTCTGTGGAAAACAAACAAACAGTTTTCAATTTTTATTCCGAAGAAGTTTTCCTGCGGACGAATATATAACCGGAGCTAATTGGTACCGACTCAAATGAGGACGATTATTGACGCGGAATGACGTGTCCGGTGAAGATTTACAGAAAAATGTATTGTTTAAAAAAAATGTTTTTATTTAATAGTTTCGTTGTGCTGGCGGTACTTCTCGGTGAGTGTTTTAACTGAATTATTTTCTATTAATATATAATTATTTTCTATTAATATATTATAATTAGTTTCCGTGTGTGGGGAAGGAAGGCGATCTTGATAGGGGGCTTACTGGGTAAGCAGGAGACAAGGCTTGATAGATTTACAAGTGGACGAAGATTTACGTGATGACATTTACAGGAAGTTTGACGGTGCAAAATAAGAAATCGGAAAATAAATGTTATAATAAAAAATGTACAGCTTCAGAAGAAGATTATATTGAGGGAAAACTGCCTTTAGAGCAACCTCGGTACCTTATAAAACCAATTAGATAATTATAAATCCGTAAGATAAGTACTAAGTACAAAATGTTGTGGCTGGTTTGTAAATCTAAAGAATCTTATATAGATAAAATTAAAAATGTATTTAGAAGCACTTGAAGAACATTAGCTATGTGAATGTCACACATTTTTAAAACAAAAGTAGATATAAATTAACTACCTGCGAACAACTGGTTTATCACATACCTAAGTACCTATCAGCTACTTAAATAGACACCTCGGTCCTCGATCTTACGTAAACAACTCGTGGGCTTGATCAAAAGTAGTTCTAACTATAATGATTTATGTGAAAATGTTTCTCAGAATATTTATTATTTTATAATTACCTTCTTCTTAACATTTTTCTAATAAAAAGACTTTATTCTTTCTCTGTGCCAAATTTCATCCAGATCCGTCCAGCCGTTCTGACGTGATTGAGAAACAAACATCCATCCAAACTTTCGCATTTTATAATAATAAGTAAGATACGAACGGATATGAAAAAAAATTGTCCTTGAGTCATACTTGTAGCATTAATTAGGTAGGTATGTAAATATGCTTTTTTTTTCTTAAAAAATATTTTGCGAAGAACGTAATCTTCAAATCACTGTAAAAAAATAATATTTGGAAAAAATCGTAGGCATATCATTTTTCAAACGCTTAACTTTTCAACTCACCCACGTCACCTACATTTGAATTTTCAAACTTGCTCAGTCGGAGGGAAAACTGCTGCAAGAGAAATGTCCGGTTCATGGTACTAGCACGTTCCCGTACCCGCCGACAGATGGCGTGGAACTCAATTACATTGTAACTCAAACTCGAATGATAAAATAAACAAAATTATAAATTTTTAAGAAATTATGAAAAAAAAATCTTAACGCGCAGGAAATTTTCCTCTTGGAACCTCTATTATTTATAATTTTTATTAAACGCCAACAATAGGGCACCACGCGGCCGTTACGATATGGGTGCACTGCTGCTAAAGACAGTGTACCTACTACATAAAATATTTTTTTTGTATAACTATGGTATCATCCACACACTTGAAATAATAAATCCCCGATTGAAAAAACAAGTAAATTTTTCAAAAAGTTATCGATCTAATCTCCGTTTTCATAAATGACGTTTATTCGCGGAGCCCTTCTTATAATATACTTAACAAGATCACGCGATCTTAAAGTTTATTATTTTTATACATAATTATATTTTTTAAAGTTAAAGAAAAGTTAAAAGTCCAAAAAATTTGTTTATTTAATTTTTGAAACAAATAATATGTTATTGCTGTTATAACATTCAAACAGTATTTTGGGTCTGTGTTTCCGAACGCATACAACCTTAATCTCTTCAAAATTAAGTAAGCTCGCTTCATTGTCGACTTTGTCTCTGTCATCTATGACCTAGACTAAGATCAAGAGCAAACCCGTCTCAAATATAAAAAAGGTAAAAGGTAATACTCACTGCATCTGTATTGGCTGCCACGTCTGTTGTTTTTCTTTTTTTTTTGTATCGACGGTACCGACTTTACTACTAATTAGGTATAACGTTTGGACCCAGCAGCTTGCTGAGAACATCGCACAAGCACTAAATAATCATTATCTCGATCGTTAATCAACTTGCTAAATACCTACACTACGTTACAAATTAAAATAATATTTAAATACCCCCTTTTTTAATGTTATTTTTTCGTGTTAATTCCTATCGCATAACAATATTGCATACTTATTTTCTTCCCATTTCGTTTCATTTTTTAATAATAATAATAATAATAATATCGTTTATTTGCATGAAATATGGTGCTTACAGATCTTAAAATACATTATATATAGTACTGCATATTCCGCCTACTAAATTCAGCTTTTTCCTTGAGTATGTATTAATAATGTTAAAAATTGAATCATACATCATATTTCTTTTTTGAATTTTAAAGTCGAAATTTCTACACAGGGTATTTGATTATATTTTAGAGATGTAAAAATAAACATTTAATCTAATTTTAAGTTTTTTTGAAGACTATTAACTCCAACAGTAATTGCCTAACATAGAAGTGTCCCAACGGCCTTGAAATCGTTTCTGAAGCTTCTTTACATCCTAGTAGAACCTTTGAACTTGCACATCAGTAATAGCTCCAAGGTTAATTTGTGCACTGGATCCTACCCTCTATTGTGATCTCTCTATCACTCAAAGGTTTGTTGGTAGAAAATTTATTTTTGAGTTAGCCCGCCTTTGTACATGAACTATTTAAATCACTGTGAATTAATATAAGCTGTTATGGTGTACAATAAGAATTAAAGAAAAATTAGAAAATGCAAAAAATGGAAGAATGAAGAAAATGGACTTTCAGCATGTCGTGTACAGTTGGTATACCGACATATAAACAAAACAAAACAATAAAAAACATATACTTCGTCAACATCATCTATTTCTTGTATGCGTAAATTGACGGTAGGTACTTAGTTGAAAATTGATCTGCATGTACCTCAAAAACTAGACGGATATCACAAATGTTTGGTTCTTTTTTTCTATGACTCATCAGCTATTTAATTCACCAATCAGTTAAGCAGGTACTAGAATCGTGTAACGCAGTGTTATATTTGCGGCCTACTTGGGTACACAATCCATTTAGTGCTTTTCGCGTTTAGGAAAGAGATGGGGCTGCTCCGCTTCTGTAGTGCGTCGGGAATGTTCGCAGATGCGCATGTCAATTGTTTTAGACAACAATGCGTAAAAGGTGCGCTTTCCTCGTGCGCAGGGTGTGGGGCAGCACCAACAGTCTCCTAAGCATGATTACAAGTCGCCTGGACTGAGTTTATGTGGGTCGCTGTTGTGCAATCACTGAGGGTGTGAATATCCACGGTTATTATTTTGTTGTGTTAATTGTTTTATTTTGTGGATACAAAGTGACAAAAAAACAACATTTTTGAGTTTTGTATACACGACTAAAGTTAAAAATATCTATTCTATTCTTTAGCCCACTTTAGTTTGTCGCGTTCAAGAGTAGGGTTGTGATCCTTTTTGTATCATCAAACAAAAATTCAGTTACTTGCACAGTAGGTACATCATAGAAAAATAAAATAGAACCATCACTATAATTGAAATTAAAAGTATACAAGGCCAACATTTGTTAGTAACCGCAGTTTGCAGGGATGCTAAAATTTTCGAGCTGCCCTCGCACTCACTGCCTGCATTCTCATCTCAAACTTTCTGTATGAGCAATACCGAGGAAAGTGATACCTAATGATAATGAGTTCAAACTCTGCTGTCTCCATCACAATAACGTCTGCTTTAACATACAATGGAACCGTAGCAAGGTTACCGTTGTTTTTTATAATTTTGCTGCAATGTAATTACTGAGATAAACAGAATGCTCCTGTTTGAGATGGTAACCCGTCAGCAGCGCCAGGCATTACTTCGACATGTTGATTGTGGTGTTCAAGTCAATGTTATAGAATTTGAGCTCAAGTAATTCTACCTTACGAGTCCAAAAACTTTACTCCTCCGAACACACCTGTAGTTCAAGATTCTTAGTAATAGTCACATCACATCATGTGGAGAGCCTAGGTTCCTTGAGTGGCGACCGTGTACCGAAGGCCCAATGAGGGTCCGCCAGTGCCCTTGACTCGGTGAATCGCAGACCATACCAGAGAGATTCACGAGATCGCCATCAGATCTCTTGGAAACCTTTGACCCAAAAGCACTTCTTCACCCGTGACACCAAAGCACTTGTGGACCATTAATGTGGCTTTGCTTAGAGACGGTCTGTACTGAAGACGTCTTACGACGGAATTAACGGTTATGAACTAGCTAGCCGTCGTGATTGAGTGACAAACATCCATCTATCCAAAACTTTCGCATAAGATGGTCAAATAAATGTTTCGCATGGCATGGAAGGGTTGATACGAACCCATCACATAATTATTAATGTATGCGAAAATCGCGTGCAACCTTGTCGCTCTGGGCGTCGCCGGTGTCAGGGCTGCCGCACAATCGACCGAGAGCGGGAGCAACTGAGATTAATAAACGATTTTCATGATAAACAGAAATTGCTTATTATTAGTGAAAGAATTGTATCAGATTTCCAATACCTTAAGCAGGACTCGAAGGAAAACAAAGTGTAGTCTTCAGTGACGTGGTTTGCTAAAAAGCTTAAATTTTCACTTCGTCTTGCTTCTTTTTCTTTTCAAATGGATGGTTAACTCTTTTGATTTTTTGGTCATGTGAACTGCTCTGTTGGGCTCGCAATTCGCAGGTTGGGCAAAAAATGTCATTGGGTTTTCTCCATAAGAATTTCTCTGTGGCAGCCCGGAGTTTGGAAGTTGGTGGTGTGACACCCCCGTGCCTCGGAAAGCACGTTAAGCCGTTGGTCCTGCGCCAGATCTCTCTTCGGTCGTGTCGGTTGCCGTCCCATCGGAATATGAGAGTGATACACACACTTGTGCACTATAAAATGTCCCGCGCCGATGGCTAGTCGGTCAGGAGGACTATAGATTTTTTGGGTCCAGTAGGTGGCCACGTCAATAGCAGCGTCGGCGGCATTCATCAAATCCCCCAAAGTACAGGTTCATGGGCACTCTAACATGTGGTTCATATTTTGAACAGGAGCACCGCAGTACCGCACTCACATTGTGTATCCGACTTGTTTATGTCGGATGAAACGTGGGGTACGAGTACGAGCTAGTGTTAGTGCTATTAATGTTATATCAATTATTATTTTTTATTCCTAGCCTAGTGTGTGTCCCACTGCTGGGCAAAGGCCTCCTCTTTCACTTACCATACTTCTTTATCCTGAGCGATGTCAGGCCAAGTTTAAATTGCCAACATTGTCAATTACCAGTTCTTTATCGATTAATCTACCACAGCAAAATGCCCTTATTTTCATGGAGCCAGAAGCTAAGAATTTGCTCCCAAATTAGCCAAAGTATTCAAAGTCGACGAGATCGCAAGGAATGCTTGGCTGACTCATGTCCCCACAATTTGTTGCGTTATCACTTTAGTTTAAACACTCAAATGGCTATAATCTGACAGGCGTGAAGCACGAGGGCGCTAATATAGTAATTATAAGTGATTTCAAGGGCTCATGGTTCCAGTAGTTAGATCAATGATGTCGCGCTCTCGTTTAGTGCTCCTTAGCTTAACCTTTCGAACGCCACTGTCACGTATACGTGACAAGCAAGCGCGTGCCCTGTACTTTGGCGTACAGGTCACAAGTAAGTGACAAAAATACGGTGAATTTGTGGCTTGGCATATGTCGGAGGCACGGCGATGCGTTAATTCTCTGGCGTTCAAAAGGTTAATAAATAACAGCACGGTCGCAATAGCTAGCAGCTACCTACAAAGTTGTATCAGCAACATCGTGGGACATATTGTTCATGTCAATCACAGTTGGTTTACCCGATTAGGTGTGAACTCAAAGAAAAACCATTTTTAACGCTATTTTGACTCTTCGGAAGTAGGGCTGACAACAATACGTAGATACACTCAGTTAGTTGAAAGAGCAATGGTAGGTACAGGGTTTCAGGTACAAAAGTCATGATTATTTTGAAGAGTCGATTACCTCATGCTAATGAAAAAATACTTAAAGTTATTGTTACAGTGACGTCGGATAGCGAGGATTATTCGTGTTCTTTGTGTTTAACTCCAAACATTTTTGCATAAAACGATGTAATTGACGACGGTTGGACAGCTCATTGGGACAATCATGTTGGAGAGGCATAATGAAGGCGCCGAGAAAAACCACTTAGGGAAGTAAAAATGCTACTGAAAGTTAAATATAGGTAGGTACTTGGTTTTAAAAAACCATCATCTGCCTAGCCTTTTCCAAACTGCGGTTTCAGCTTCCAGTCAAACTGGATTCAGCAGAATACCAGTATTTTACGCGAAGCGACTGCCTACCTGATCTTCACAACCCCGTAACTGGAAATGACAAGGGTGGAAGGGCCTCGTGGTTAAATAATAACCGTAGTATAATTCTCGTGACGCTAATCGACTGTAGTTGGACCTCGGCCGTGAGCAAGGCCGAATATTCGCGGACCGCCTGCCATTTATTTCTTAGGACTATGGTTCAACATATCGGAGACTAGCGTTTTGTTTTTATTTACTCTTACCTCTTTTGTTTGTTTGCTATTTGTTGTCACAGTTGGCTATACATTTTCTTTTGTAAATGATTTTTTCCCGATGTGTTATTTTAGCTCCAAATTAGAAACGTTACAATGACAGGTGGTAAACTTGGTTGAGTTTCTCTTCAAATCAGTCTTACTTACTAGAACTGGCAAAATATCTTCTAACAATTGCAATATTCTCTGCCAGTCTAAAAATGCTTCAAAGATAAAATACAAAAATATATCAAATCGCGTCAACGTGGCGCTTACGCCGCTCTCCGGTCGCAATAAGTCCGCTGCACGTGTTTTTCTTACGTCACGAAACGTTTAGTTTCCAGCGCCGCACGCATTCGCATGACTATCGGAAGGAACCTCAATTCGTCTGCTGTTGACTCTTTCATCAAGTCTGATGCCTTTAACCTAGTAGGTACTGTTCACCTCTGAGTAATAAGTGTTCTTTGTTATCTGCAGCGACAATTATTGTTCTCTTTTGTCTTCAAATTCAAATGATTTATTTGTAAAACAGATACAGTATAATAAGATGTTATTTTAATGTCAGGATCGCTATGTTTAACCTATTGCTAGTACAAATTTTGGATACATTTTGATCGCAGTTCTTCCAGGATTTGGGTCCTACTCTCTTTTGCTAGCTTCAACAGGTTGGCATTTGAAATTGCGCGTGGCCTGTCTTGGTGACCTGACTAATACGGACGAATACTACAAGAAAATCTAGGAAATCGAAAGAAATGACTCAGCAGAGCAGCGTCCATTGGTTTTTGCTGCTGATGGTTGTGTATATGTTATCAGTTTTATTGCACGGTTCAGGAGGCCCTTGTTCAGTCATCCAATAAAGTTACCAAAAACTGCCATATCATTAAGATGATCAGACAAAATGGTACTTTAGGTACGGTCCATCTGTTTACCGCAAACAAAGTTCTTAGAAACATTTGGTTTCGATTGTAAGTTAGCTATCAGATCTCAGAGATCATGAAGAGCAATTCTTCAATATCCGAATAGACCTCTAGACACAACAGATTACCTACCAGATGTGTGTGTGGCTCCACTGCACTTAATAATTAGCAGGAGGATATAAAGCTCAAACAACTGTTTATCGTCGTTTAACGTTGACTACGTTAAACGACGATAAACAGTTGCTTTAAGATATGATTCAAGTTCAAAGAAACTATGGACGGGTTGTAAAAAATATGATATGACTTAAAAAAGACACGTTGCGCCAACCCCAAATTAATTGGCATAAGGACAATAGGATGCTTATAATACTAAATTGTTATAAAAAAACATATTTCAGTTACAAGGCTGCCATTGCTTATCGCAGTTCCCACTACTTACTCCGCTTTTTTCTATAATCTATGAAACCATCCAGCTATTCTTCGTGCTCCCTTTTCCCCTCCATCCATCAGCCTAAACCCAAACCTATGCTGCTTATGCTCAAACGCTCACCACAGCAATCAACGAATCGCCTTGTCGGTTGGTGTTGTAGCTTCGCCTATGGTTTAGGAAGACCTGTCGCTCAATGTCCACGATTGTTCGATTGTTGTGGTAACAGCCATCGGCTTCTATGTCTCATGTTAGCCAGTTCACAGTCACAATGTATTAGTCTCTTCCCTGTAGCAACGCCAGTTTCGGCATGTCAATGCTAACATAGGCTCAACTAATTACAATAAGTATTGTGTTGTCGATGCTCAAGGCCGGGCCCACACTTAACTATTGTTATAACTTATCATGTCATTATAGTATTTTGATTTAATTCTAATATTTTGTATGGTCGTGGAACCGGGAAGAAGTATTAATGAGGTGTTGTCGCAATGGTCATCTCAGTTTATTGGCCGAGTGTAGTTACGTACGTTCATCAGTGGTGTTTGAATGATTCAGGAAGTTGGAGGTCACTAGCACCGGCACCAGCTTATCCACGATTACTCTTCGGTTTGTCTAATAAAGGACCATTAGTAGGTACCTCTTCCATAGGACGTCGAGCGGAGAGACCATCTTGCTTCGCGAGTTGCCTTACTTAGTTGATAGGTACATTCCGTATATTGGAGTCTGCAATCGGAAGGATTAAGAGGACAGTTCGTTAAAACCAGGTTATCTAGGAGACTGGCATCTCATTGATACAGATCAAGATATTGCCGCAGAGGAGTCCTAACTATCACGTAATAACGTCAAGGTAACACTTTCGCAAAATAACATTTCCTCATTCACACTGAAGGCGGAAATATAATATCAATAGAGAATGTAAATTAATATTAGCGACATGCGTTTTGAGACCTCATTTTGGATGCCTGAGCCCAATCTTGGCATTCATTCAGACAAGTATCTACTCTGTGACACTAAAAATAGAGTTCAAAATGTCGTAACCGTAAAAGGAACTAAATCAGGTAATTTGAAATGTAATTAATCAGCATCATTTGATACGATTGCGCCGGTAGGATTCGATTTAACAAAAAATATTTCTATCACTCGAGTGTTTCACTCTCGCAGTAATAATGTTTCCATCTTATTCTTCACCTACTTATCCGTTACGATTTTCTACCTATTTTTCAGTAAATTTATGATAAATGATATTTATTTTATGGTTAAAAATAACTTTTAAACTTCAACTTTTAGTCAGTTTAAACTAGAAGTGGCCGGTGTTTCTTAGCTGCTACACGAAGACACACTGAATGCAACTCAGAAGTTAAAGTCAAAAGAGACAAGGTATAACTTCTGAATTGGCTTTAGTGTTTCTTTAACTTCCAAACAATTTGGTCAAATCATTTGAGAACCATGTAGGTTAATACCTGAGGTGGTCTTTAGAGGAAAGCACCACAGATATAAATGGACCTGTCCAGACAGTGCAGTCATTTGTCAACTATCGTTTAGCTCACCTTAGAACTTTAAGGAGGTCAACGATCTGGTAAATTATGGTATATACATCTTATAAACAAACTAAATATTTCCTTCCCTATGATATAAGATACGGCCCGTTCTAGTTCCAGCATCCGTTGCGCGGGCACCCGAGAATTTCGCGTGACCAAACTTGCACAGTCCTTGCGTCTATACATACTCCGTGCTGTTTTATCGTAAGGCTACCTATTTACTGTCGAAAACATGAGGTATACTATACCTAGGCTTACTAAGACACTCATACCCTCTAGGGTATGAGTGTGAAGTGTAGGTAGTGCCTGAGGATAACATGGATATTATCCTCAGGCACTGTACCTACACTTCTCCTTATAGGCACTTTATTAAACATCGTATTGTTGGGGTTGTTGTTGATTAAGATAAAACTTCTTTTCTATTCGACCCTGTTGCCTGGACTGTAAGCTACCCATAATAAGACTGATTGGAGGTTCGTTTCTGTGTTAAAGCAGTTGTTGAGTTATCTCAGGTTTTTCATGAGTCAGTAGTCTTAGTCAAGATTTCTTAAAACAAATATCAATATCTGTCCCTGACTTTAGTGTCACAGAAAATTGTTTAACTGCTTTTCTGCAACTAGAATATTGCTTTTGTAGAGCCATTATTTACTCTTGTACCTGTTTGTTTATTGTTACTGAGCCAAAGTTAAGACAAGTCTCGCCTGCTATAAGGATATGATCTACTGTGATGGCCAGTCACACCCTTACGGTTCACTTCATCCCTCACACAATCAAACCATCGTCTGTTTCTTCCTCTCCATTCCATAGTCAAAATTTTCATCAGTCTTCCAGTCATGCGTTTCATCTCTCCTCGTAATATTTCAAGACAAGCGATTTTCTTTAATTTTTTTCGTAACTGGCGCTTTTCTTCAAACAATTGTTGGACTGCCTCACTGGTCCAATCGTTGCTTCCAGGGGCCAAAAGGAAACGGTTGACAACCCCTATTTCAAGAAATGAACTGTTTTTCCAAAGTTTTTAGTTTGACTTCCTTCGGGACTCTCAAATGTTTAGCAAAAGTTTAACATGATACCTAATTAATAAATGGTTGCTTTTACGTCAAACATATTTCAAGTCCAAGACGGTGCGTACTTATATGATAATAGACTCTGGGGTTATAGTACCTACACATTTCATGGCACAAAACTCACAACTAGGTATAGTCAATAGTAATCGACTAAACTAATATTATAGACAGGTACAATCGTTTGTTTGTTGCACTATTGCTGAGAGTAAATGATTTTTATTCTGAAAACATGCAAAGTTCTGTAGGTAAGAAAGCCGCGGTTTAATGGAAGTAATAAAATATGAAGATAGGTTTATTTGGTTCTGAAAATGCGTCTCCAATCACCCATAAACCACATGGGTACAATTATTTATTTTTAAACAGAAACCTGGGAGCTCCTGGATCCCAAGTACACTTTCGACCACAAGTACAAGCTCCTCACAATGAAGGCTACACATAGCATTAATATCCTTGATATAGTCTGTTATATTAGACACAGAGCTGTAACAATGCTCAGTGCTCCGCGGACCGTCGCCTGCGCCTGCGCCGTCACCAAATTAATATTCAAAGCCGAGCATAAATTTAGAAACATTTAAAATAATATTGTTGATCGAGTCGCGTGGCGCGGTCTTGACATCTTGTATTCGTTATATTTGTGATACTTTTGAACCCAATAGTTTTTTTCGAAATTATTTAAGTTTTTATTGATACTGCCATGAGGGAGCTAAATGGTGAGCTTTTATTTATAAGTATTTTTTATTCCTATTTTAATTTATTTTAATTGTATCAAGTTAAGAGTGAATATTATTTGTTTTGTTGCCACGCGTTTATTCAATTACCTATGTGTCCAGGTTAGTTGACATAACTGAAACTACCCTCTGGACTGAAATTTAATTACTCTGACAGTCTAATTATAAAATATCTGCCTACACAAAAAAAAATCCTACCGCCATGAAGTCAACCAAAATTCGTTTTTCCTAATTGTCTATTGTATGTACAACATAGGTACAGTGATAAGACATTGAGATTTCATATCGCAAACCTTTGGATAGGTATCCACAAACTACCATCCTGCCAAAAATTGAAACTGGTTCAGATACTAACAGCTGGTTGTACTAAATAACATTAACAATCTCTTTTTTTTGTTTTTCTTTATAAATAAGGAGTTTTTATCCACACGGATACGTCAACCCCATTGTACCTTATACTCTATTCACACACAACTATAATTATTCTATATTTTAATAACACACTACTTTACATATACTTACTATGAAATAAGAAAGGGAATTACTGCCTAGACTTCTGAGTTAAGCCACAAATTATGCGCTTAGTCCTTTCTGATTTAGAGTATGCTAACATATTTTGGATAACACCAACATCCCACATGTTTAGATTAAAATCCCTAGCCAAAAAATCCCTTTCATCTTTGTTCTTAACACAATCCATCAGCAAATGTTGCACATCTTCAATTTTATTGCATGTCTCACAATTAGGCGATGCAGCTTTTCGCATTAAGAAAGCAAACTTTGCTGATGGATAGTGGCCAGAACAAAGCCTTAGCGCTTATTTAACATAACTCCTCGTTAAACATTTATCATCAAACCAGGGCTCGCGAGGGGGTTCGTTTTGAATCACTTTATACCATGCCTTTTTCTTAGGATATTTCATTGAAGTGTTCTTCCATTTGTCGAAAGATACACTCTTAAACCTGAAGAAATATTGCCAGTAACAATCTCACTTTTTGTAAGATCCTCATTAAGTGAAACCGTCTAATATCTATCTTATCGTGTTTGACCGGCTCATAAATGTTAAAAATTGAACAAATTCCTGCAAAAATAAAATACAGAATATTTCACACAGAAAGATCCGATTTTACTCGAATCAAATAAATATGTGTTCATCGTCGATGAACGCCATAAGAATGGCGCCATAACAGGCTATATTTACTTATTTATCACCGGCGCGTCCGTTCTACGGATCGTTGTTGGTAAACGTGTCACGCATCACAATCAGCTGACAGGGGATTTTTTGCCATTATCTGTTCAAAGATGAGCTGAAGTATGAATACGTAACGTATTCCACCGGTGAGTAGGTAGGCAATTATACTTTATTTCTACTTTTGCATGTAAATGTGATGGAGTATTCTCATGCCAAACAGGTGAAAACAATAGCTGCTCTATAAGATGTTTACTCTTATGAAGTTGTCGTTTGTATTTTCGGGCTACCTTGAACGATGATAATTTCGGCGACAAATGCTCGATTTCTGGTATTTTTATCGTTCGTTTATCTGCCCGTTAACGCTATTTATCATTAACACCATTAGTTGGTTAGTAGCTAACGGACAGATAAATGACCGATAAAGTACCTCAGAAACCGGGCATAAGTTTTTAAATACAAATTAACTTTTTAGTTCAGGTATGTTGTGTTTTTGGTTCTGTGGATTTTGATTATTTCGTTAATGTTGTCATGTTTTTGTCGCAGCCAACTGACTCAATCAGCCGTTTAATTGGCTGCCTAGCATTTTCAACGCGCCGTTTATTTAACGGCCTAAATGACATCCAGTCAATGCGTCTAAAATAACAATGGGCTGGCAGATGCTTAGGCCGTTCATAGAATAGGGTAACCTAGCCGTGTGACGAAGATATGCAATTTGCAATTTTGGGAATTAATTTTCAGCATTGTAACCTCGGCGATGAGCCCTGCGGCGCGGGGCTCCTATTCTGTCAGCAGGTTTTAAAGGAACCTAACATGTGTTGGGGTGCCCTAAGCTCCCTGTGCCTTATATTCCGCTGCTTGGCAAGTCATTAAACGATATTGAACCAGGTCATGTAGGCCACTGATTAAACGGCGCCGTTAATTGAAACAGCTGGGCAGCCAATTAAACGGCTGATTAAGGTATTTGGCTGCGACATTTAGTAGGATGTAACGTTTAGTTGGCTGCAACATTTATATGACGTTTCGTTGAAGGAATTGTGCGTTATTGATTCAAGTGCTTTCGTTTGGGAAATTATACCTACCCTTCGACCACCCGCAGAAGCAGGTTGATTTGTAAGGTAAAACTAACAAAACTCCATAATTATTAACTGATTTTGAAAAAGGAGTAACTTGTCATTAATATAAAGTTTATTTGGATTTAATATTTCAAGTACAAGCTATAGATATCGTTGTTCAAAGTGGACCGACAAAACCAGCTACCTCATAGACAGAGATCCAATATGACCATTTAACTATTCTGAATAATATTACATAAGAATCAAACATTTATTCGTCTCAGTGGCAAATGTTATGACGCAACAGAATGAGGTCTTGTTGCGCCATAAAGGCCGTAACCCATAATATTTTCGGCTAAAACGGAAACGCTTACGTGTGACATTCAAAAAGTTGATTTATAACTGTAACCCTTCCTGACTCCGCCATCTACGCCAATGCCACTGTCACAGTTATGAAATAATCACTTGTTAAGCTTTATGTTTTTAATTACCTACCTGATTACAAATGTACCTAATCCGTGACTTTGGAAATAGAGATTTAGAAGTTTAAAATATTTTGTGTATTTTTTAACATAATTCACAGGCCTAATGCTGTACTTTGAATCTAAATAGGTACCAACGTGGGTTTAATTTAATAACTCTTGTTTTTTTCTAAATAAACTATACAATAGTTCCTTCCCTTATAAATTAATCCCTTATACAAAAGCAGTTTAATATAAGGTACTAGAACTTTTTAAGGTTTTCCCTCCTTATAAACCTTACTCGGATTATTACGAATAACAACAAACATCACAAATCAACCGTTTCGGCCTGGCTAGCTACACTCGAGATTCGCATTTGCGCATATTCATTAAGGGAAAATATAAAGTATAAATAGTCAATTATAAAGCATATTATAGTAAATAAATAAAAAAAATATTAATTTTATAATTTTATTCGTTCTTTTTGCATTTTAATTTGTTTACATCTTGCAAAAATTGTGATTCTCATTGACAAGGGAAATATAACCTATTAAAGCTCGGATTATTTATATGAAAACATCGCTGAAGGTTGTAAACTACGACATCGTATAATATAAAGATTATATTCAACAGTAATTAGTGAGTATTTTGTAAATAATCGCCTGTCATCAGTTTCCTAAACACAGAGGCATGAGATTCTTTCCGTAACGTCGGCAGATGACCTTGACAATGAGATAAATATAGATTCAAGTAATATAAACTCGTTTAAATAACTTAAAAAAATCAAATTAGCACGCCTTTACGTCATATTCGATTTATTTAGGCAAAAATGTGTGAATTATGTGAATTTCAATATTGTATTTGCATCTTTAATCTGTACCTATGTAGTGTCAGCTCCAACACTAATACGAAGTGGGAAAAAAATGTTTGTTTGTTTATATAATGTTTGTAAAAGGATATACTAATCCAATAACAAAAATCTTAGTAGGTAACAGAAAGCTGAGTGCCGTAAGCACAAAGTTTATACTTATCTAAATAATGCTCAGTTCCGGTGGAGCAAATCCGCGAAAAAAGGTTATGACATATTTTTTGAATGTAAATAAACACTGACTGACACAGAATTGATTTATCTAGGTTCTCATTACGTTAATATTTTCAATGAACTTTTATGGTAAGGTTGGATTAAATACAAGGATTAATAAAATACCCCTGTTGCTTCGTTTAGGCGAGCCGCATACGTACGGTTTCCTGTTTTAGTGATTAGGAATTCAGATTCGGAATCCCATGTGACGTTCGATTTTCTGTTCTTCTGACCCAAACACATGGTTTATTTTCGAAAGGGACGTCCGATGCTTTTCTCATTCGAAAAATAAAAAACGTGTGCGCCTAGTAGAACATGTTGTATGTAAGGCAAGCATTCAGGTCTCCGAATCTGAATTCCGTATCAGGAAACCTAATCAGGAAACCGTACGTTTGCGGCTGGCCTTATGGCACTCAAAAATTTAGAAATAAATGTAATTCTATATTCTGGATCACTTAAAAATGAGACTATTGTGGGTTGCCAGTAGTCCAGGGAACATAAAAATACACACATAAAAAAACGTCGTTTAATCAACTGTGTAGGAACAATATTTTACCTGCATTTAAATACCACGAGCTAGGACTCGCCTTCCTAATCAATTTCTACGACTGCGATTATTTTATTTTTAACCAATCACCAACCTATCCTGTTATTCAACTTTTTTGTTGTAAAAAACTGCCAAAGCGACTACTATTAAGTTTTATACATTTTTAATCGACTTCAAAAAAAGGAGGATTGTTTTTTTTATGTTTGTTCCGCGATATTTTCGCCAATTATCAGCCGATTTGGATGTTTTTTTTTTACCTTCTTAGTTATATATCGTTGCCTTGCTTGTATATATCTGCTCATGCGATTTGATGTTTCTAAAATAATTTATTTCGGTATAGAAGAAGAGAGGGATTTATCACGTGATATTTCGAAAGCGTCTAGAACTTTTTAAAAGGAGATCATACTTTTTACTACGAATATTATCTATACCTACTGCAGTCTTATCTTTGTCTCTTCAGTGAACTAAAGATGTAAGTTATGTTTGAATATGGTTTGAATATATATAAGTAATACATGGAGTTCACTGCGGTTTTAATATTCGTGGACTCAGTAATTCTTATATCAATCCCATACAGTTTTGACGTTTCAGGAATTCTGAAACGAATGTAATTCGTCTAGAGCCTCAGGTTCATCTTTAATTGTATTTATTTAATCTTCTCCGTCATCAATTTAGTCTATTGTGTTAGTAAAATTACCTTACATAAATAAAATAAATGTATTAGATTCAATGAACATAATATATGCCAGTGCCAAACAATAATAAATTGAAGGATCTTGAGTTTTTTTTTGCCAATTTCAAGTAAGTCCAAATAAACAAACCTGCAAAGAGATTCCATGAAAACTATTTATTTTTAAAAATAAACGCTAAGACGCAAACAATGAATAAGTCTAATACAGAAAAACATTTCCTTCGTTCTCTCTCATCATCTGCTTAGCCTTTTGCCAACTATAGGGGTCGGCTTCCAGTCACACCGGATTCAGGCGAATACCAGCATTTTACGTGGGGCGGCTGCCCATCAGACCTCCACAACCCATTAACTGGGTAACACGGTACTCCTTGGCAAGACTCATGTCAGATTTTCGGGCTTCTGACAATCCGTAACGACTGCCAAAGATCTTTAAATGACAGCCGGGACCAACGGCTTAGCGTGCTTTCCGAGGCACGGCGGAGTCTCGTTATGTTAAGATGGTCACCCATCCACAGACCAGCCTCGGCAAGCGTTGCTTAACCACGGAGATCGACCCATGCGACTGTTATTATATAGCCACGAGCTCCGCTCTTCTTCGTTCTCTCTATTAACTATTAATATATATGTCGTAGGTACCTATATTTATATCATCTATGTCGCTTAGTAATATATAATACCTTAGCCCTTTCATTCAACGGCGCCGTAAAATCAGCGGCCCAAGTGATATCTCGGCATTTAATTGAACAGCTAGGCTAGCCGTTTAATGACTTGCCTAGCCAAGTAGAGGAACATAGAGCTGAGCATGTAAGGTTATTTTAAGCCTGCAGACCATCATCCAGGTTAAACGTTGAATTTTTTTTTATTTAGAATTACCAAAATTTCGACACACGGGTACCCTATTCTTGAACGGCAAGCATTCAGCTCTACCGTTCATTTAATTTTGTGTTTAGACGCGCTGGTTGGTTGTCATTTAGGCCGCTGATTGAACTGCGCCGTTCAATGAAAAGGCTAGGCAGCCAATTGAACGGCAGATTAGGCCAGTTGGCTGCGATACCTATATTTTTCTTTTTACAAACTTTTTAAATGAGCATTAGACACCATCCTACCAATAACGAGGTTGTTATGAGAAATCATACATACAGTTCAAGATCAGTCAACGACACTATATCCGCAATAGAAATTAATTGGCTTGCGATTCGCTATTAAATTTCCCTCTGTTGTTATTGAGACGGATGTCCTCCCACACGCGCGAGACGTATGTCAAATTATTTCATTGTGCGCACAGCAGATAATATGGTATTTATATGCAAGCGTGTTCAAACGCCGACGACATTATCTATTGCTTACCAAAGTAAAAATCCCGGATAAGTGTGAGTCAGACTCGCGCGCCGAGGATTCCGAACGTTTCAATAGGTCTCATATTATCACGGGAATCGAGTCTCGCGTTTTCCGAGTATGCATTACCTACTGAAGTTCATAAAGTATGAAAGCACCGAACATTATTCTTGAGAAAATATATTTAAGTAAGTAAATGTTTTACCATACACGTCACGGTCAATTCTTCTACAAAATAATATAAGTTATCTAGTAATCGCGAAAAATAGTAGATTATGGACGGAAGAGATAAAGCAGTGCTTATGTCACGGGCGTCATATTAAATCCAGAACGCAATCAAGGATTCGGGAGTTAACTTCCGAGCGTAGCTAGGGAGTTAAAAGTTTAACTCACGAGCGAAGCGAAGAAGTTAATACAAGAACCCTGATTGCAGCGAGGGATTCAAGCTAGCCCAAGGCAAAGAAACCTTTATCCCTGAAGAGTACCTATACTCTACTTTTCACATCTACAGCAAGAAAATTGTGTTCAAGCCATGAAGAAAGGTGGCTGGCCACCGCGAGCTGCGCTCGTCGGCTCGTCGCGCGTCACAAGCTGTGCTCCCGGCCCACCGGGCAATAGTATTGTTCTGAATTTCATTATAACCCGCCGGGCAATAATTTGATTTGAATTTTTATTATTTGGTACTTACCAATGAAGGCTATCGCGTTTGAATTCACCGCTAGAGGAGCTAGTGTGGCGTTAGGTTTTCGAAATGTCAAATGTAACTGTTAGTTGGCTTTTGACGCGAGTTTATGTACTTATTTGTTGTGATTTATGTGAATAATAACTTTTGCCCGACACTTCGTATGCGCATTTCTCGTGTTTTCCCGTTCCCGTGGGTATTTCGGGAAACCTCTCTTAGTCCCATACACTCCTCAAGGAACCTACTAGTATACTAGTTTCGGCTGAGCTTTGTCTGTTAATCACTCAGTCAGTAATGGAAGAATTTTATGTGGGTACATTTAATGATAGCCTAGCGTTTGACCACAATCTCGCCTGGTGGAAAGCGATGATGTGGTCGACGATGAACTACTACGACTTTTATATGCCTAAGCTAGTTTTTCAGTGGTTGCATTGAATTTTTTTAATAGTTCGTTGTCTGCATTACAAAGAAAAGGCCCCTCGCTAACGCCACCGCTTCATTGTGACCCAAGACCCAACACATGATCGAGACGACTGCGCTATCATCATCGAGTTTCATTTCGCCCGCGACTTCTTCCGCACAGATTTTAGTTGGTATTCCACGAAATTCAATGCCCCCTCTATCCCCTTTTAAGGGTAGTTTTGACACATTAATCACAATCGATTTTCTGAGACCACAGGTTCAGCGCGACTGTAGCGCCCTACACCCCGTTGGGAGTTGATTACAAAAATATCGTTCCAGTTTTACATTGTTTATACCAATTTCGAAACAAATTGAAGCAAGCAGTAATATTATCCCCCAAAAACTTCATCACCCCTTAACGGGTTCCTCAAGGGTATACTATAGAAAAATTCAAATACATATAATTCTTTTTTTATCCAAAATCTTTGGTGCCGAGTTTCAACTTCATCCGACTTAGCGTTAAGATTCTCCTATTTGAACTTTAACAATATCCCATATCCAATACAATAAAAAAGGGTTTAATTTGAAAAACTAATAATGAAAGAATTATTTATTTGGGTCAGTATAAGGAATAAGTTTCTTTCATACAACTTTAAAACCCCCCAAAACGTCTTGGGGAGATAGTTTTGAAAAAGGAATAGTTATAACCTTTATAATTTAGGTTTCAAGTATGTTTGCTCAAGGAATTCATATTTTAAATACTAATCCAACTATGTATATGCACTTAAAATTAAATTAAAAACTCCTAACTAAAATATGGCGTCAAAAAATTCGTCCGCATCCCTATCGACTGGAAGTGAGCCGAAAAACTGGCGTTAGCCACGTTGTATGGCAGTGCTTATCCTTTGTCCGAGGTAAAAGTCAGCCCTTGGGCCACGCGAAGTGTCAACTAAGCATTTAAGAGTAATGGTGATAGAGGAGATTTTTCATTTTAACTTGCTTCCCTTAATACACCCCTTTGCGGGAGGAGTTTCCTGAAATCCTCCTTACGCCTTACTATGGCAGATGAAGTTACGGTTCTACCGACCACTGGACAGAGATTATTTTTTTTGGGGTCGTTGCAGGCCCGAGTATAAGCTCGAAGCGAAATTAATAATTTTTAACCTATATTTTACATCAACCTCTGCTTTAAAGCTGATTTTTTGGAAAAAGTCGAGCGAGTAATCCCTTCGACTTTTAGAAACATTTGAATGAAATTTATGAATGATGAAATTAGAATTTAGAGTTAGGGGTTCACCTTACTTACTTCATTGGAAAAGTTTGTTAGGTTTTCCGGGTAAATAAAGTATTGAGTTTGACAACTACACTTTATATTCCTAATTCAAAAACCGGGAGCGAATGTTACACATGGCCGAAATGTTTTTTTTTCTGTAAGTAATTACTAACAACGAGTTCAGGTTTTTTACTAAATTGATAATTATTATTTTCTGGCTGTTTCACCCGGGTTGTACAGGATTCCGTCCATTCAAATAAGTGCAGTCACCGTGACAAAATTATTACAATATGACAAGACATGAGATGAGATGACAAATACTAGACAAATATGTGCCATTTCAAAAAACGTAGAATAAATGCTTTATTTACTGGTAAATACATTTTAAAGTTAAAAGGGAACCGCTTATCTCAGTATGGTCATATGAAGAGGAGGGATGAAATGCACGTAACTAAAAGAGTTATGAATATAAATGTGGATGTATTGACAGGGAGAGGGAGGCCAAAGAAGAGATGGTTGGATTGTGTTAGGAGTGATATGAATTAAATAAAAGGAACTGACAGAACAGGTGTTGCGCCGACCCCAAGTAACATGGGATAAGGGCAGGAAGATGATGTTGATGATGATTAAATACATTTTATTCTACGTTCATCAAAAATAATGGTATAAATGGCAAAAGTGACTAACCTAATCTTTAATTGTTCTAGCATTATCTAAACTTTAAAAGTATAGTTATTGCCAAAGCGGTTATATTCTCACAAATCCCCGCCCCGGGGTGGAGGCCATCCATGAGGATTTCCACAGGATGAAAAAGGTACAGTAAACTGTGCCCCTCAGTGCAACCAGCATACCTACCTAGTTTTTCTTAGGCTTCGGAAAAATAATGTACCTACCTAGGAGAATTTCAGAACAAGCTTCTTACCGCAATCCCTCCCATTAAGATCCCCTGTGAAATTTCGAAAATTATTGTAAGCTTGTGTCGTCCCACTGCAGGGCGAAAGCCTTTTTGGATGCAGCATCAAATCTGTTATGAAACTAAAATAAATGCCAAGAACTATGACCAAATGATGCTAAAATATTTGCGATTAGTAAGTAATGACTATGTCGAGGAGCTCGTGGCTAAAGAATAACAGCCGCACGGGTCAATCAAGGTTAAACAACGCTAGCCAAGGTTGGTCTGTAGATGGGTGACCATCTTAACGTACCGAGTTTCCTCCGTGCCTCGGAAAGCACGTTAAGTCGTTGGTCCGGCTTTCATTTGTAGATCTTTGGGAGTAATTACGTATTCTCAGAAGCCAGTAAATCTGACTCCAGTCTCGCCAAGAACCACCGTGTTACCCAGTTAATGGGTTGTGGAGGTCTGGTAGGCAGCCACTCCACGTAAAATACTGGATATGGGATATTCAGATGAATCCGGTTTGACCGGAAGCCGACCCCAATAGATGTAGTTGGGAGCAGGCAGGCAGTTATTACTTAACTATGCTAAATGTAAACGCAAGGTATCATTGATATTATCCACGTACAAAGCCGCACGGTTCGATCTTCAAAGATAAGCAACGCTTGTCGAGGTTAATCCGTGGATTGGTGACCAAACATTACATAGGTAAAAAAAACTCCTTCGTCTCTCGGAAAGCACGTTAAGCTGTTGGCCCCGGCTGTCATTTCGAGATCTTTGACTGTCGTTACAGAAGCCATAGAGTCTGACGTCAGTGTTACCGAAGGGTATCGTGATATCCAGTTCTAGGCTGGTACTCACCTGCATCCAGGTAAACTGGGAGCCGAGAGATAGTTGGGAAATGGCTAGGTAAATTGCTTTTTGAGATCTACTCATTCCGCTAACTTCAGTAAAACAAAAAGGCACTTCCTATCCCGTTACGAATCGCTAGTCTCGTGGTAGGAAAACAAACAGAAAATAACCGAACGCGTTCATTTGCCTAGTTTATTTTTATGCTTTGCGTAAATACCGTACCATCTTAGTACTTTACATTGTTTTGAAGGAGAAGGTTTTTCAAATGACATCAACACAATCATGCGGTTTCTTATTGGTCTGACTTCCTTCTTCGCTGTGTACTCTCCCGTCTCGTTCGCCAGACGTGTGATATATGCAATGTCTACCAGAGTTACCATCATCCCGTCATTTCTCTGGGACACCTAATTAAAGATAGAAATATCGTAAGTAGCATCTCCAAACCATCATCATCATATAAGTCGAAAGATGTCCACTGCTGGACATAGGCCCACCCAAGTGATACCCGCGACCCTCACCAGGTCATCGGTACACCTCGTGGGAATCCTTCCAACGTTACGTCTTCCGGTACGCGGTTGCCACTGTAGAACTTCTCTACCTACCTACTTATGTGACGTTACTATGATAGTAGTATCCAAATAAATCTAAAGAATATTTAAACACTACGTTAACAAGAAGGATTTATCATAAAACGTTTCTATTGTTAGGTACAAACAAAGCATCATTATTATTTTCATAACATACTATTATATAAGCACTATGATATTGTTTAACAGATTATTATCTATCATTACAGTTTAGTTTATAATTAAAACTAGACCATTATTTCTGGACGGCGGCGAAATATGGAACTAATACTAAAAGTACTGAATTTACTTGACGACTTAGCAAACAGTGCCTTTACAAAGGTTCAAGATATTCTGGGCATCGCTCGCTGTGTGATAATGGCGGCCTTGGCATAGACATTTTTATGTGACGCTGTCGGTTGACCGAGACCTTCCATTTTGACTATATTTTCGTTACATGTAGATTAATAATATAAATAATCTTTGCATGGTAAGAGTTAGGTTCTGCTCACACTGAGACTCGACCTCCGTGTTTACTGACTCTTATAGTCCCGGGGGCGGCGCACAGCGGGTGCAAGATTGCTTACCCTATTCAGTTAAAGGACACCAATCCGAGCCAACCACCCACCAATCCAACACCCATTAATCGTCATGTCATGTCGTCGATCATGCACTTTGCACAACATAGAAGTGATCTCCTCACAAACCTAGCTCCCTGGTAGCTACTGCTCAGCAGACACGTGTTATATTTTATGACTATATTTCTCGACTAAATACTTTTAGCTTGCAGCAGCCAATTGCTTTAGGTGCAATAACCGCTTAACCTCCATGAATTCGTACTTAACCTGAGATAAATAAAAAACACGACTACTACCTAAAGTATTAATTTTGTTACCTACCATCTAAAAGCGTAATGATAAAAAATTGGGACGGAACACAACAATTAGTCAACTTACTCACTCTCATCAATATTTTAAATGTGTATTTATTTGGGTACGGTTCCGCTCTGGTGGAGCGGAAGGGAGTGACAGACTCTTCAATGACTAAAACCTATCCAATGTTCCTCGATATACCCGGTGCATTCCAGGGCCACGGTGACTCTTTCGAACAGATTCCGCAACCATGGGGTCTAGGCCCCAAGAGTATCAATTTAATGATAATAATATTTATTTTGCAAATTGATAAAATAAGACATTGAAACCTGACTGTTCTGAAAAGAAACACCGGAACGAATTCAGAGGTAAATCTCTTATAATAAACATACAATTAATATAATGGTCAAATCATATCAGAACTATCTAGGTTGAGGTTAACGTTTGAGGTGGTCTATTGAGGAAAGCACCACAGATGTTAGTAAACCTCTCCAGTCAGTGCAAGCCTTTGTCAGTCACCTAGGAGCTATACCAAGGACTAGATAGTTACAGTTTGTGTCTACCGTACGGTGGTTACAGTGGGCTGCGCGTCGGCGGTAACGCGAACAAAGTGACCAGTTTATACTGTTTTTTTAACCAATTAAATGCGACCCAAACATTCCTGGTCAATATCCTGAAATTACGCACAAACACCTCCTCCAATCTATTCCTAAAACGACCAGTTCAGGCTCGGTAAACTGACAGCATGCTCTTCTTTGCAGGGGTCTCGTGTGAGAAGCAGCTGGGCAGGCGCGCCGCCGTGCCCGTCATCTTCGTCCAAGGAAACCACTACGATGTTGGATACGATGTGGTGAGTAACAGCTCCATGCTATCGGACCTTTTTTAAGGGTGGAAAATCATCAAATGACTCTCTGGGAAGCGTGGAAATGAGTGCGTTCCAGAGCCGCGGTAACTCTTTCGAGCAATCCCTGAACCCTGGACGTTATCTGACCTTATCATGGGTTTTGGTGTGAGATTATTGCATTGATTCCTATTATATTTTATCTGCTGTTTAACCTTATCATAGTTAATAGCAGGTTGTGTTTATTTCGGATAACCCGAAGTAGCTTAGAGACAATCTGTGATTTATTTGATAAAATCAGTGAGTATTTCTATGTATAATCAGGGATGAAGATTAAACAAGCAGCGCTTAAAGAAGGCTCGTTTCTTTTAATCAAACGATGCTAGTAACAAGCGATTTTTATTAAATTCAGCTAAAAAAATCTACACCTTGTTATCCCTAGGGCCGCACATTTTCCTCCGTGATCAAGAGCTTCATAGCCTCGTACGAGAACCTGCGCGACTTCGAGAAGGAGTACAAGACGGACACGGGCCGCCTCGCCTACGACAAGACTCTCGCCAACATGAAGAAGAAGTTCCCCTACTACGTCAAGGAGATACAGGGAGTCGCAGATGGTGCCAATGTGCCTTTCTACCAGGTAAGCAAGCTGACGGAACCCCAGGGACCCTAAGAATTGGGTCCATACAATCTAGACAAAAATCAGAATTATAAACATGTATGATAAAAAATAACTTAAGTTTTTTTTACCTACACAGCTACTGATTCAGCCCACGTTACTCAAGACGTAGTTACGTAACTTAACCACAATCATGAGACACTACTAGTTTGTGGTCAAATATTTGGATGACAGAGATTCTCGACCAACACTAGAGAATATTGTTTTTTTAAGTACCTATGGGAAATCATCAAATGACTCCTTCCACTCTGGGCGGAGCGGAAGGAGTGTCAGACTCTTACTGACTAAAACCTATCCGTGTCACTTCGAACAAATTCCGCAACCCTGGCATAACACTAGAAAACCTATTGCTAAACTACTGGGTCAGGAGTCAGATGCAGAAGACGGTTGCCTTGGGCACGACACAACTACAAACAACACGTTAAAAATATTCCAAACTACGTGCAAAGCCGACAAATGAAGGCTTACTCACAATGACGTATTCTTTATGTGACTTTATGTGTCTTGACTGGCCTGTTGGTCGAGTGGTTAGAGACCCTGACTGCTAAACCGGAGGTCGTGGGTTCGATTCCCCCACCCTGGACAAATCTTTGTGTGATGAGCATGATCATTTGTTCTGTGCCTGGGTGTAATTTGTCTATAATATGTATGTATTTAGAAATATATAAGTATGTTTATTAGTTGTCTGTTTGCCATAGCACAGGCTCTGCCTAGTTTGGGATCGGATGACCGTGTGTGAGTTGTTCCAAGAACTTATAAAAAAAAAAAAAAGATATTATTATATTATGTATAGACATGTCTTAAACCAACATCACGGCCGTAAAAACAGCGCAAGCACTTTCAGTAGGTACTAATCGGTAGCAGGATAGCTACGTACCTATATATAGGTAGGTACATGCGCGGGGTATTTCAGAGTGCGGGCAACGCATCTATCGTGTATATGTCTCAGCCAACTGGCTTAAACAACCGTTTAATTGGCTGCCTAGTTTTTTCATCGAACGGCGCCGTTTAATCAACGGCCTAAATGATAATATCATCCAGTCAATACGTCTAAATCAACATTTAATGAACGGGCTGGTGATATAGGCTTAAGCCGTTCATAGAATAGGGAAACGGTGTGACGAAAATAAATAGAGAGAGAGATACTTAACTTTCGGAATTCTAAATTCAATACAATCAATTTCAACATTCCGCGGGGCTCCCTATTTTTGTTTGCAGCGTTTAAAGGAACCCATTCGATCCTAACCTATCCGTGTCGGGGTGCCCTAAGTTCCGCTACTTGACTAAGCAATTCATTAAACGATAGTGAACCAGGTCATTTGCCTAGCTGCTCAAATGAATGGCGGTATGTCACTTAGGCCGCTGATTAAACGGAGCCATTAAATGCAAAGGCTAGGGCTAGTTGACTGCGACATATATCATTGCTAACTCATCACTTGTTTGTTCGCAGCTGTTCCTGCTGCAGATGGACGACCTGATCGGCAACGTGAACGACAACCACATCCCGCGCAACGACACCGGCGGGTGCAGCTCCATCGCCATCAAGAATCCAACAACTGTAAGATAGATAAGAAAGTACCTAGTCATACAATGCGACACCCAGAGAAATGTGTGTTACCCACAAAAGTCTCCTGTAATAAACATACAAAAATCGGTGTCGGTTAAAACACTTAGGTATAACCAATATGCCTAGCCTCGTTCCAACTATTGGCGTTAACTTCCAGCTTCCATGACCATTGGTTAAAATATTATTTTTTATTCAATTCAATTCAAAACATTTATTTCAGACTTTTCAGTTCATAGAGTGTTAGTACATCAAGATAACTTAAAACTATGTTAGTAATTTAATTACCTACGCTTTAATAATTATGAAGCTTACACGACGGTTCTAAACAAAATTGACTTTTTCAGACATTATTGGGCCACACTGAGGATGCGTTCCACGAGACTCTGAACCATTTCTACATCATGTCTGCACACATCATACCTACTCCTGAAGATAGAGAGGCTGGCGTGAGTAGAATAACTAACGTTTACTAACTTAACTTCCTTTGCAACTTTCAGCAGTAAAAGGATCAAGTGCCTAGATTTCATTAGATCCTTTGACCTAACTTCATGAACTACGAGTATTTTATTTTCTGCCACAACTCGTTACCACCTGACTTGCTAACTTGTGGTCAGTGCAGCATGTGCTCTTCTTTCATTCGTCACTATCAGCTGTATCCTCAGTAGTCGTCCCCCTCTCTGTACATTTCATATTTGCCACAACAACATCCATACATGTATAGTTGTTTTGTATCCATATAGTTATGACGGATTGATCGCAGAAGGCAAAATACCGGAAAGAAAAGCCTATGGGGGACACCTTTGTCCAGCAGTGGGACTCTATAATTATATATATATATATATTCAGTTCAGTATTCAGTTGCCAATTCATCGAGAGTTTACAATCTCTCAAGTAATTTTATAATCTTATTGAGCTTGCCATTTTCCGGTGACATATCTATAGTAATTAAACTTTCTCCTCACCACAAGCTCACCATCACTAGTTCCCCACCTCACCATACTCATAGATTCGTCACCTAACCTCTGAACTCCTCACCAGGCTGTGGAGGAGAGGTTCGCGTCTCTTTGCTACGCGGGACAGATGCCCGGCTACACCATGGGCTACAACGAGAACGGCCTGGTCTTCTCCATCAACACCCTGAGCCCCTTGATCCTGAAGCATGGCAACACACGTGAGTTATCATGGCAGCTTTGAATATGGCAACTTTTAAAGGTCAACTTTGGATAGTGGCAACTTGTAAAGGGACCACAAGAAATGATAATGAAGAATAAACACGAAAATAAAATAAAAGTGGGACAGTACAGACTTTAATAGTAGTTGCAGTAAAACAACGCACTTTGGGTTTCTATCTGTTCAAAACATACGTTATGGGCAAAACATTTATCTAGTTTAAATTGGAACAGAAATAACATTCTTTATTTAACCCTTTCACTACTAAATGAAAGGTCAAAAAAGCAGATATTTAATTATTTAATGTCAATTTAAATGATATGAAAAAGTAGCAAGTTTCAATCTGTTTATGCCTCTAATTGAATCACTGTTGTCAAACTACACCGCATTAAAATCGTCATCACACGGCAGCCCATCTCAAACATTAGTAATGTCAATACAAACATAACTCCTTTTTATATCGTCAACCAGCTCGAACCTTCCTGACGCGAGCAATGCTAGCCGCCAAGAACTTCGGCGAAGCGGAGCAGATCCTTCGCGACGAGGGCCTGGGCATCGGGAACGGCTTCTCCGTCAACATGATCTGGACCAACAGCTGGGGAGACCGGCAGATATATAACGTGGAGGTATCTCCCGACCTCAAGGGGGATCGCTCGCAGCTCAACATACAGAAGTACGACAAGGAGCCGCTGGTACACTGCAATAAGTAAGTGTTCATTCTTTACCATATATTTTTTCGTGACCGATGTATTTGAAAACAAATACAGACATTGATGATAAATATTCTGCAAAAAGGTGACTATCAGCCCTCGCGTTTATGTTTACAAGTTAATTCGTTCATGTTAGAAAAACGTGGACGTAGCTACATGGGAATACACGGTTCGTTGCAAGTGGCGATCTATATTTTTAGCTTGCCTCCTTGGGTAAAAAGAGTGAGTTAAATCACCCACAAGAGGAAGTGGCCAGTCCCCACCAAAGCATTCACGCGTCCCTTGCTTGGTTTCAGAACCTCGGGAAACTATTAATAGCTTTTCTAAATATAATGTTAAAAGAAAGACATGAAGAAGTACCGTGTTACCCAGTTACTCGGTTGTGGAGGTCACATAGGCAGCCGCTCAATGTAAAACGCTGGTATTCAGCAGAATCCGGTATGACTGGAAGCCGACCTGATGATTTTACAAGGAAGGCATAAAATCTCAAACATCCTACTTCACAAAGCGGGTCCTCCCACAGATACCAGCGCACCAACGTAACGGAGGCGACGGGCAACATCATCGACAGCAGCGTGGCGCGCCTCAAGGTCATCCACGGCTACCCCAAGCCGCGCAGCCGCGCCGACGTCGCCGAGATCCTGTCCGACACCAGCGACAAGGAGTTCCGCCTATTCCAGGACCATTCCGATGACATCATCATGACTATCGCTGCAGGTAAGAACATGCAACGGAAAAGTGGCCCAGTGGTAACCCAGTCTTCACACGACTTTAGTCACCATATTCAAAATGGTGAAGGAACATCGTCAGGAAACCCACATGTCTTTGAACCATAACTATGAGGACATATGATATTCATCGACACACTGAGCCCGCGTTGTGGATCATAACCCCTAGTTCTCTTACATAAAAGAAGACATCTGTATCTTATTTTGCTAAATGGCATACGAATCAGTGAATCAACTAAGCCGCAGTTCACTGTTAGAAATAGGCCTCTTCCAAATTTGCCACATAACCGAGCTCTGAAAGAGCTGTGTAATGATCCAGTGAGCCTAGCTTGTCGATACGCGGCTCGTGCACCAATAGCACGACTGCAGTGCCTACTCAACATTTAATTTAGGCCAAATTTTTGCCGTTAAGCATAAAAATAAGCCGTTGAGCAAGTTGCTTTAAGAAATACCTTCAATATGAGACATAATTATTTATACAGCGACGCAAAATTCTTCACCACTTTTCCTACACCCAAGAAAGGCTTATTTAACATTAAAACTGTAAATATTCATAAAAATACTAATCCTAAATCGATGTTTCAGGAATATTCGACCTAGACAAGCGCACTTGGAGCATTTACATCAACAAGCCCAAGATCTCCGAGCCGGTGGCAGTGCTGCCCATCACCTTCTCTGCCCTAGACTATTAGACACCCCCAGGCTATAGCATTACTATCTACGAATATTTACGAGTTAATCTAACCAGACAGAGTGTTAAGTACAAAGAATGTGTTTTTAAACTTTTTTTTTTTTTTAAGTACGTTAAGCCGTTGGTTCCGGCTGTAATTTGTAGTACTTTGGCAGTTGTTTCGGATACACAG
This sequence comes from Mamestra configurata, assembly GCA_002192655.3. NCBI lineage: Eukaryota > Metazoa > Arthropoda > Insecta > Lepidoptera > Noctuidae > Mamestra > Mamestra configurata. The sequence continues at coordinate 21,036 of NDFZ01005213.1, read as the reverse complement.
AACCCAGAAATTCTGACAATAGTCTTGCCAAGGGGTGCCGCATTGCGCATAATGCATGTGATACACAACTTAAAGTTTATTTGTGTATCTCACTACTACCAGAAATTTTATAGAAACCTAATATAGTTTAGCAAATACACTTATTAATATTTCAAGGTGTGATTCATACAATATCTACTATATTCTACACAAATGTAGATTTTTCCTCACCATTTTTATGTATGAATATCCTCATAAACAGGGATATACAATTATTATATTACGCTAAAATTTAACCATATAGGTATTCGTACGTCAGCAACAGTAAAGTTGATATTCAAAAAATAATAAGAGTAAAATTCCCAGATAATGTAGGGTGTCCCAAGACTTGGGACACTGTGTATATGTAGGTACTTGCATCCATCATGCCACACTATAATTTACCTATTTGTGTTAGCACCTAGCTAGCATGTTATATGTATTGGGTGTAGCTAGACCTATTTATTATTGTAGTGAAGTTGCCGTCCAAATTATTTAATATTCGATCAAGTAGCTTATTGGTTTGGTGTGTGTACTATATATACATAATATATACACGATGCCATTTTAGTCGTCTCGCAACGGTAGCCCACTTCATCTATCCAATGACTACTAAACATTCATTAGAACATATTTATATTTATGATCACTTGAATTAAAAAATATATATAATTAATTATCATGCACGCATGACGTAGTTTAAAACATCCTGTAGCGAGCGCAGTCCGAGGCTTGTGTTCCAAGGACGGCGCGGAATGGAACAGCGACATTGTTTTGATACGTAAACATTATTAACAGGGTGTTTCATAATTACAATGCAATATTTGTTATTGTACCTATCTATAATCTTAATCAATTATTTATGGTTTATATGGGGCACATTAAGTGGGCCGCCTTAGTAAGACGATTAAAATGGGGCCGTGTATATATGTCACCGGAAAATAGCAGACTCCGTAAGATTGTAACAAATCTTTATTAGATTATAATTTCTTGATATATTACGAAACAATCGTTTTATATACAATAAATCCCATCCAAATTCAATAGGTTCCAACATATCCGTGTCTTATTAAGAAAAAAATGTTTACAATTTCACGCGATATTTTACAATATTACGGCGTTTTCAATTTTCCGGTGACATATAAACTATAAACCTTTGGAGTGTACAGTTAATAATTTAGACCAGTAACTTTGACGTGATTTGCTTCTTAAAACCTACACTAACTAGATAATTCTTTGTAAAAACAATACATGCTTTGTTTAAGATGCTTTTGCTAAGATGGATTTAGTTTAATATTTATGAAGCGACCATCATGCAATTGAGCCATTTATATTGTAGTAGAAAGTAGAGTTCCGTACTAAGACTGCCATTCGGTCCGTTGTGCGTAGGTGTGCTGGCTAAGATTAACCAGGCTTGCTCCGCCCAGGAGTACAGAAGTTTCCTTTCCGCTGTAGTAGAAAATAATGTTGTATGTATTTGTTATTCCACACACCAGGATAGTTGCCTACCCCGAGTTGACATGAAAATACTAAACTTTCGTGTTTCGTGTTCTTAATTTTTGCTAAATGAACACCAATTTGAATTGCCATTAACATAGGATTTACTAGAATAATAAAATACGTATATACCATTAGTTAATATTATTTATTTAGATTTAAAACATCCATTTGACGTTATTTAATATAGATTTATCTGATAATAAACTTATTAATAGTTGTTACTGTGTTTTAATTTACAAGATTTCTATACGAGTGATTTTTATAATAACAAGGGCAAGTCTACCGAATGGATTGAGTGTCGTTATCAAGCGGTCACAGTGGTACTAGCTCGTGAGTCCGATCTAAACAATATGTATTTTTTCATATTACACTGTAACAACGGACATTAATAGTTACTTAATAAAGCTAATTAATGTGATAAGAAAGAAACTGGAATATTTATTGATAAATCGATACGCTTTGAGTGTAGTGAGCGGGCGTCATTTATAACAATTGAAGGAATCGAAAAGTAAAATTTTCTTTATTAATATACAAGGCAAAACTTTGCTAATATATTATTAATATTTTGAAGTTCATAAGCATGGCTGCAGACCGCAAGCCCTCATAATTATTTTCTAGCTTCTAATAGTCTCTCTCTTTAATAAAATCAGATCAACATAGACTTAGATCTAGGCTTCCTAACGAGATATCTTGTTCGTTCGTCCCGCTCACTCAATACACTCTGATTTTTCACGAAGGATAGGTCTCAGGACACTTAGATGAGTTCGAGAAGTGACAGTATCCAGAACAGTCTGGTAATACTAGACTGGGCCTGCCAGGGCCTGTGCCTGCCAGGGTTGGCGGAATTTTATCGAAAGAGTTACCGCGGCCCTGGAACGCAAAGGGCTTTATACAAGAGTCTGATAGTGCGATATCACATCAAGAGATAGGTTGCCAGGGAGTTTGTTGCACCACTTCCCGGCTAAAACATTGGGGAGTGGGGGACGGGCGGGCGTTATGAAAAACTATGTTACATGATTTTGAAAAGTCAGCTTTACTCGCAATGACCTTCAAGTTACGTCAAATCCGAAATCAAAATTTGACATCGATGTGAATTTTTTTTTTTTTCACAAAAATGCCTCGTTTTGTTGTAATGGAGTGCAGTAGTAATGGTAACCATTCATTAATTGTTGAATTGAGATACTGATTATAAAGTAGTGATGCTAGCAACCAAATAGGGACTAGATCAGGGTGAAACTTCTTGAATGTATCCGATACACCTGGCTGATTAGTTACTTTAGGTACATTATATTGCTTTTTACAAGTAGTATTTAAAAAAACGCCCAAAGAGTCATCCTTCATGAAAAATCTATTATGTTTGTAACACTACGAGCCCTATTGTATACAGTTAAGTTTACTTGGCGAGACATGACGAGGTCCTGCTTATCCGCAGCCGCAGCCCCCCATTGGCGGGGGCGAGGGACCGGAGCCCGACGGACCAAAGCCTCCGAACTTCCTCGAAGGCGGCTTTGGTGGGCTGGAAATAAATACATGTGGATGACAATAATTGTATTAAAACAAGATATCCTTTACTTTTGACATATCAGCCCTCATCACAAAAACTTTTTAACCATATGCTTAGTATATACACTAAGCTGTATATTGGCATTTATTTTAGTTCAATCACAGACTTGACGCCAACATCTGCATCAGACTGCTTGAAAAGTGACTTGTTTGCTACTTCTAGTCGATCTTGGCGGTCGGGCTTTTGACACAAGTCCATCTTTTGTATATGTCATCGAAAAATTGCAGACTCCGTAAATTGTAATAAATCTTGATTAGATTACAATTTCTCGATATATTACGAAAAAATTGTTTTGTATACAATAAATCCCATCCAAATTCAATAGTTTCTAATATATCCGTGTCTTATTTAGAAGAAAAAGGTTTACAATTCCACGCGATATTTTAAAATCGTACGGCGTTTTCCATTTTCCGGTAACATACATACTGGAAAGTCAAAATGTTTTCGTGTGTGGTTTTGTTTGTTTCGAAGCGATTTTCTTGTAAAATATAGCTCAATATCAAATGACTTCAAACTATTCATTCCAACATTTAAGAAAATCTGTGAGACAAGGGAGGGGGAGTACCACAGAGCACTTAGCAGTCAGTACTAGAGAGGGCATGTTCAAAGCTTTCCGAAGTATCTAAACCACCGAGAGACATACATTGACCAGCCGTGTCAATAACCATGGCTATAATGATAGCCGAAATTTATGCTCAGCAGCCATTGCAGGGCCACAATTGCAGGGCCACAATTGCAGGGCCACAATTGCAGGGCCACAATTGCAGGGCCACAATTGCAGGGCCACAATTGCATGTCCAATCGCTTCCTGCTCAGATTTTAACTATTGACAGCGTTTCGCAGCCAGACAGTCGGTACGTCAGGTCAGTAGTGCTCCAGGTGCACATAATCCAGACGGCTAGCTATCATGCCTAGGACACTGGTGGGAGCCATCCCACACCCTGCGTGCCAGGGAAGGGATCTTAATTTACGCATTACTGCGTAGAAGCTCCATCAAAAATCTACATCGCATCTGCGAATATCCCCGACGCACTACAGAAGCGTGGGTGTCTCATCAGCATCCTAAATGCATTGTTTTGGGGTGCTTTTCAACCCAAAATGTGCGAGATAGCTAGGAGGTGCGAGGTGAAAAAACTGTGTGTGGATGCGTAGCGGACTCTCATAAGCTGTGCGCAGGCACACACACATTCTTCGCTCGCATCCTTTAGCATTCCTCAATCCTCGCACACATTGTTCGTTGTAAATACCTAGCTACTTTTCCACAAGAGCTGGCTGGGAAAATTCCTAGCACACGGCCTCGTTTATTGCTACTATCAAAACTTCTACGTCAGCTGTGGATTATTAAGCTGTTGTTGCTATGGAATTTGAACTTTGTCATCTATGTACCTATGCCATTGGGTTTAGTCTCAAAATTAAGCATGATATAAAGTGACTCACCCGCTGCCAGGCGGCCTGAAGTCGCGCGAGTACTTGTCGCCGTGCTTGCTGAAGTTCGGGTTGATCAGCGTCTGCCCCCTGGAACGTGATGGAACCACACTTTAGCACTTTATATTGACCTAAAAAAACTAAAACCAAGTCATTTATTCAAATTAGACGAGAGCCAGCACTTTTGAACGTCAAAGTTAGACAGATGTATTATGTTACTGGGGAACTCCCCAGTAACACAACACTATACATACATACAATACATCTGACTGTTAAGTTTGAAGAACCTGAATTTATACAGTATATTAAATTAGTACGTACAGTATCTATCAAAATTATCAAACGATAGAAATCGTACTGTTATCCTTTACCAATACGAGGGAAGGAGAGAAGCAGGGATTGAGGACCATGAGACAAGTGATGGATCATGTGGGTTAGTTTTTGATAGGAAGTGGATACTTATTAAGATCGCTTTGATTTGATTCGCCTTGGAAGAGAGGCTATTGGTATTCCACCAACTCGGGCGGATATAGAAAAAGACAAACAATCGACTTCCAAAAAACCACTACAAAGTACAAAATTACAATTTTTTTTTGAAGTTGGTGTTTTTGGTTGTTTGTTTGTTTTCGATACCATTATTTTGTACTTTGTAGTAGTTTTTTTTTAAGTCGGATTTATTTTTTATTGTAAAAACGTTTTTTATTTTTACTTTTTAGTGCTGGTACTCCCCAAAAACTAATACTTATTAGTAAGCAAATACTGCGATAAGGTACTCCAAGGAGTTCCGTCGAAATCCAGTCCAGATTATTGTAAATAAATAAAAAAATACCCATGATGATTCAAGTGTGCCTATAAAATTTAAAGATTTCCCTCGATTACTCCAGGATCCCATCATCAGATCCTGGCCTCCTGACCATGGGCAGTATACGGGTATACCCTTTCCAAAAAAGAAGAATTTTCGAAATCAGTTCAATCGTCTTTGAGAACATACATAACAACGCAAAAATTCCATCATCAAAGTAAGCAAAAATGCTCATAAAATAAAAACTACTGAGCTGAATTAAACTTTTACGAGACCAAATGTATACCGCATCGAACTAAAAAAGAATCACAGAAATCGTATCAAAAACCTCGGAGTAATTGGTGTATGTACATACAGAAAAAGAAACAATATATCAACAGAATTGAGAACCTCCTCCTAGTGGGTATTTCTATTGCCGCTATAACAAATAAAAAAAAAATTAATAAAAAAAAAATAAAAAATTAAACATCTCCGACAAAAAACCTTTAAAAAGCAAAAAATAAAATTTATTGATCCTTTTAGTTTAAATATTGGTACGATTGTTTGGGTGTTTCTTGTAAGCGAGCCCCCATCCAAGATATGTGTTTTTTTGGTTTATAGTATAGAACCCTTCGTGTGAGAATCCGACTTGCACTTGGCTTGTCTTTATTTTTTTACAACCTTAGTCGGTGTGTTTGTTTCCTACAACTATAATTAACCTATCATAAACATATTACTTTAAAGCTGCTGCTTTTATTTTAAAACCTTTGAAATATAATACAAAATGTTACTCACAATTTTTTTTTTTTTTATCGGTAACATAAATAGCCAAGGTCATTGCAAACACGCTTTACAATGTGATATGAATTCTACAACATGTTACTTACATTACATTTTAAATTCAAAACATTGTCCTTAGACATTGTAAGCATATTACTGCTAATTGAAGAAATAGCTAGCATAGAGCTCAACAAATAACTGAGTATTAACTCACTTAATGTCGCAACCAACTGACTTAATCTGCTTTATATTTGGCTGCCTAACATTTTCGTTGAACGGCGCCGTTTAATCAGCAAGCTAAGTGACATCTCAGCATTTAATTGAACAGCTCAGGAACTGACTTACTTCAATATTGTTTAATGACTTGCCTAGCTAAGTACCGGAACATAAGGCACAGGAAGCCTGGAGCACCCCGACACGGATAGGTTAGGTTCAAATGGTATCCTGTCATGCCATTCATGTTAGTCAGACATGGTTACCCTATTCTTTGAACAGCCTAAACATCTGCCAGCCCATTCATTAAATGAATGTTGTATTAGAAGCATTGGCTGGATGTCATTGTCACGGCCAGCCGTTTAATTTAACGGTTTTTTAACCCAGTTTGCTGTGACACATACATTGACACTTGATAGATTGAATATAGACAGGAACGGGTACTGATCAATAAATTAATGAATTCTACTGTCTGCTCACGGAATCTGGTGTCATGGCCAATGTCTCCTCTGCTGGATAACAGGTGAGGCTCTGACGCCCACAAATAAAAACCCAGGGTCCAACCCCCATACATATTATCTATTCTGGTAATAAAGGTAGGGTTTCAATAATTCACCATTTCTGTGTCATTTCTGATGAGTTGATGACTGAGGGTTACAAATGTGCTCTGATGTGGCTGGTGTATCCTATCTTGGCATGCACCATGCACAGTGCCAAATATGGACCTGTCACCCGTCACCATGTACAGATCACTCCCACTCTCATCCTACCCCTCCCAACTTTATATTCCACTCTTAATCCTCAGAGATAAATGGTTGCAGGCTCCATAATCATGAATATTTGTTGTTCCTTTCAAATTGATACAAATTAATTAGTACCAATTTATTTAATAATTAGTTTGAGTTAAACTAATGTACCTATGTAGGTACACAGTTTAACTATTTAGTTATTTACTATAACATTGTAGTAAATACAATTTCAAAACCTATTTTTGTTAATTATGAAATGGTGTTACACTTATACTTACAAAGTCATCTTTAATTTGCATTCAATGCAGTACAAAAGATGTTAGATTCATTTATAGTTAGCTTAATGAAAAAATGGGCAAGACAAATTCTAGCTAGCTATTTTGAAAATAGGCTTATTGCCTCTATGATGGTTTTCTATTTATATTCCTATTGTTCATAAACAAGTACCACATGAGACCCCTACTTAAATGCTGATACTTACAATAAGTAGAAAAAGTTGACAATGCCCCAGAACCACCCGAACACACTGAACGGGCTCTGCTCCACAACGGTTCCATCTGAAGAACAATACAATTAAGAAATTTAATAATAGATAGTACCAGCCTGTTACTAACATACTGTGAGGTAAAGATGTCTCACATTCAGAGAAAACACAATCATGAGTCACCACACCTGCTCATGGTGGGTTGGCAGTAGCAGACTTACTCAATTATAAGTATCGGATTTGTTTTCCATCACCAAAATCAGTGATATCCAGAGAGTACATAAATGAATTTAGAAAGTCACATTTTCCCTGCTTTAATCTCAAGATGAGGGATCAAGCATTTACCAGGGGGCCAGCACAAAAGCAATGTGGGAGATAATGGTGCTTTAAACTAATATTCTACATTGATTGAAACAATTGAACAAAGTGTTTCTAAATCACAGAACCATATTTGATGAATTTTGGTACAGATATAGATGGGACTCTGGAGATGATTTTATTTTTATATGCTACATTATCGCAAGCAAAGCTGACATCATAATCTAGGCTATGATATGTGAAGAGAAAACTAAAACAGAGTAGTTTCTTTAACCCAAAGGTGAAGTGGAAGAGAATGCTCTGTAGCATTGAGTCTGCCTATGTCTCACTACAGAACATAAAGTTTAAATAAATAAAAACAATAAAGCTTTGAATCTCTTTCTAAGCACTTTGTCACAGAGGAGTCTAGGTTTTGGCATACTTAAAGTTGGTATGGAGAAGCAGTGCGCAACGCAAAAATAATAAAAGTGGGCGACCTTAAGCAGTTCTGAAATTGTTCATCTTATTAAAAAGAGTTTTTAGTCTTCCTAAATATTCAATTCAATCAATCCCTCGATTGACCTAACTCAATTGTTATCGCAGAATGAGGACAGTAGATTAATCGAAAACCCAATTTCCTGAAATTATTGCTCAACAATTATATTTATTTATATTTACTGACGTGGCCTACATTCAAGGCTCTACGACCATCTGAAAGTACAGAATTATAGAGTTAAAAGAAACAAAAAACAATTTGAATACGTACCTCCTTTAACATATACCATGGTTGATAACAATCACAGTTTTAAGCAATTTTTTAGGATTTTTGATTTGATTTACACAAAGTGATCCAACCAGCGAAATTAAATATTCTGATTGATTGATTCTGATTCACAGACATTGACAGCTACAGTTACAGTCTCACAGAATGCCTATAATATTGTTAACAGATTACTCTATGGTTAACTGCGGGCATGGCAGCGACAAAGACGAGGCCGGGTAAACATTTTTGCCGTAGGTATTATGAGTAGTTACAATATTTTGACAACGAGCCAAAAGATCATTTCTTGTGATGTATCCTGATACAAAAGGAGAAAACACATAAGGTGGTGCGAAGAATACGAAATGTTTGATTCATCGAGAACTACTATGGAACATGACACATACCATGGACATGTACCATGGAATTAATTGGAGTTCTGCTATTTATCATCCCAATTCACACCTCCAATCTATTATGCCATCGAAATCCAGTCTAGTGACTATTCTGTTTTTTCAACAGGCCAGCAGTGTATGTGTGGTCTATGGTCAATATTGAGTTATGTTATGACATTGACATGAATGACATCCGTTAATTGTTTTGGTTGTCTTGTCAAGGTATCAGAATTTTGTAAACATGAAGAAAACGTAACAGAATAGAATATAACAATGTTCTTTTTATCTAAATGCTATAATATAAAAACTATTTGACGTTATATCAATTTACCTGTAATTTACCCTTTGTACTGAGTGAAGGCACAAAATGAGTTTCTGTTTATCAAAGATCAAGTTAGTAACATTCGATGTTACAAATACTCTCCTTAAGTTCAAGGTGCCTGCATGGCAGTATTACGCCATGGTAGCCCAAGATTATGGGTTCAAAGGTACTCAAGAGGACGTGAAGACCAAGTTCAAAACAAGCTTTAATCATATGTGGGAGCAGCATCCTAATTTTGGAAAGAAATCGATAAAATGGGAGGACTGGTGGTGCCGAGTCGTCACTATGACTTTGAAAGACAACCTCCCGAGCAACGCGAACTTGGACGTCATAGCTCACAAGCTTATTGATGAATTTAAAACTGACAGATGTTGGCAATGTGTTGATGGAGGACACAAACTGATAGATCATTTCAAGACGCTGGGCATAGCTGTTGGAGTTATATCAAACTTTGATCCTCGCCTCAATGACATACTTCAAAATGTCAGTTTACACAAACATTTTGATTTCATTGTTACATCATATGAGAGTGGATATAGCAAGCCTGATGAAAGGATATTTAAGAGTGCCATTGACATGTGCATGTCATCAGTATCACCATTGGAGGCTCTCCACATAGGAGATGATGTGGTAAAAGACTATGAAGGTGCTAGACGGGCAGGTTGGCATGCACTGTTGGTGAACCCCAAGACTAGCAAACAGTCCAAGGCATCACAGAAGCATATATTCAAGAGTTTGGATGAGCTGAGCACAGCGGTTGAGCAGAAGACCTTGAAATTGTGATTGACCTATCATGAAAACCCATATAAAGTGCTGGACATATGGCCACTCATTTCATGTTCATAGGAAAAAGAATAGCTCAAGAAATGATTGTGAGAATGCCTTGCTGCATTGCAACTGCCTTTGGATCACTACTGAATATAAAGTTTAAATAAATAGGAGTAAAACTTTTATAATTTGATGTTAGATTTGGTAAAATACAATAATTTTAAACATTAGTTACAATAACAAACACTTATTTGTCAGTTGTGTTTTTTCTGAGTAGATGAGTAAGTATAGAACTTTTAAACAATTCATGTCTCAGCATAGAAATCATATTTATGAAGGAAAATCTCTTGAAAAACTTTCAAGAGGTTTTCCTTCATAAATTTTGTTGATTTACCTTCATTGTGGCTACACCTTCTGTGTGTGGTGATTAGAATTGTTTGTTTACTGTGTGTTATCAGATAGCAATGATGTTTAACTAGTCTAATATATGTTTGTGATCTTAGCTTGTGATATTAGGTATTTATTGTGATATTAGGTATTTATTTATTTAGGTAGCTATACTCAAATAATATATTGAATCATGTTTTTGTTTTTATTAGATTATTTTATGTATTGTAATTATTTTTGAGAATATATTCAACCTGAAATGAATCGGGACTTTCTTTAACCTTTTCAACTCCAGAGCATAAACGCATCAAGGTGCCCTCAATGCCATGCCACAAATTCGCCGATCATCTTGTCACATATTTGTGACACTTGGCGTAGGCTTGCTGGTTAACAAGGTCGATAATGCTCTTTAATTCTTTATTGTACACCATAACAGCTTATATTAATTCACAGTGATTTAAATAGTTCATGTACAAAGGCGAGCTTAACTCAGAAATGAGTTTTCTACTAGCAAACCTTTGAATGAAGACTGACCCTGATTTGGATAAACTGCAGGTAGACACGCTATTTACAAACAAATGCGTTAGTAGGTAGTTTCAAAAAGGCAGTATTCACATATCAATCCCCTAGGCGATTTACTACTTATTTTCCTAAAATTAGAGTTAGGACTTCAAAATTATAGACTGCCAAGGCTATGATAATTCCTATTTGACTTATTAACATCAAAGTAAATCACTATCACTAAGGATTTAGTAATAGGGTAATGTTCTGATACAGACTTCTTTTTGTGTTGATTTGACTCAAATTTGGCCCGACCTTTATATTGCCACTTGAATTTAACCTGTTGGTAGCCATGCGTATGTCTAGCAAAGTGCAGGTGGTTCACATGCTGAATAGGAAAAAGGATGATGCATATCTTGTGAAGGGTCTCCACACTGACCATGTTGTGATAGGAGCGGGAGTCAAGTACCCCATTTGGCCAGATTGTTCCTACAGCGGCCAACCTGGGCCTGGAACCGGTTCAGAGATTTCCAGATTAGCCACTGCAGTTCGGTGAGGTTTATGTTCCGCCACAGTTTGTTTCTGTGGTCTGAAGTACCTACATGCTGTTGTCCGGAGAGAAAATATTTTAATGATCTTTCGGTCAAGGTGGATATGGTGAGGAATTACTAAAGGACGTGATGGTAAGGGTAAGGACATGTGATATGATATGAGGACGTTGCCGTAAGTATGGTTGGCCCAAGTCCTCGCGTCACTGCAACGGTGGCGTGAGGACGCGCGGCGAGCGACTCATACAGCGACATTTTGTGCTGCGTCGGTCGCAGCTGCGCAAGGTCCTGGTGGAATGGCGGGACAGGCTCTCGCGCCCTTCCGCCGGCCTCGTCACTATCGTGGCCACCGGTCGGTGCTCGACCTTTGGCTCGGGAGAAGGCACGAAAAAAAGGTATGGTTGACCACATCACAACCTCCTTAACACGTTTCCTTTTATTTGTACCAACATTGTGTGTGCCAAATAAACTAGTTTTCCTTCTTTCTTTCGATAAGGACATTATGTAGGTATGGTAGGGGGGACGTTGTGATTTAGCAGGTACCTGTAAGAATGTTTTGATATACCTACAGGGTGAATTCATCAAGTGCACGTATAGTATGGCTGAATCCGACTGATGAAGTTTTAGTTTTCATCAAATCGGCCTCGAGATTCCTAACAGTAGGTAAGTACCTATTCCTCTTAGTTACGGATTTAGCCATCCAGGCAGGATAAATTCTCCTGTGTATTAGTACCTACATTATGTATGTAAGAAAGTTGTTTTCATGTGTGTTATTGTGAGTTTTAAGTTTTGGGTAGGTACCAATAAAGATGAACAATAAAAACACATTGTTATTTTGGCTACGATGCATGTACTCGAAAAATTCACAACATTTATCTACTATAATTTAATTTAGACACCGACGAAATTAACAATCCAAAGCTAAACCACTACCACAGAACAGAAATCTCTAATATCTAAGTCTTAAATCTAATGTCAAAGGGCTGTAAACCCTGCAGCATATAAGGGCGAAGCCTTGACAATCTGCTCCGTTGTGTTGACCTTCCCTTTGGGACAATTTTCCCCAACGTTATCTAGTCGACAGCCCTTTTATTGTTGTCGCTGTTATTTCCAGACACCGGCCTCTTCACCTGGAAGTAGGGGCAGTGCTGATGGTGGACGGAAGCACTTAAATTACGCGGGCGACCGAAGTCTCACCGGGACCTACAAGACAGGTGGTGCCGGGAATGTAAAGGGACCGAACGTGTCGGTGGGGCCTTACGAGCCGGGGTGGCAGTCGGACTGCCCGAGACCTTCTCCTGGGTGCCAGATCAGCACATCCATGGAGTCAATACTAACACTACATTCCAAAATATCATCGACAACTTTAGTCCAGCCGTGTTAAAAAAAACCATAAACTAAAAATGCCCCTCCTCCCGCCCTCACACAATCAAACCTACGTACGCTGAGGTAAGCGAAGAAGTGAAGTTTTTTAACTAAATGTTAACAGTCCGTCTGTTGACTTCGATGCCTCTGCCGACGAGATGGTTCCAAGGAGGCAGTGGAGTGCCGGCGCTTCGGGCATGCTTCCGAGGCAGCGGCGGGCGCTCGCAGGCCAGCCGTGTACGTACGAC